>CM056049.1:108216139-108286139 GCA_029574335.1 Rana kukunoris | reverse complement strand
CATGTAATTTTTTTTGAGGGGGAGTGGGGGCTTCAGTAGGAGTGGGACTTCCTGTCCCACTTCCTGCTTCCGCCGAGGGGCTGATAAGGCGAGAGGCGTAATCGCCTTATTTCAGCCCCTCCTTGTAGGCGATGGCCTAGGACACTGACAGGTCCTAGGCAATCGCCTGTCCAATCAGCGACGAGCCGCGCCGCGCGGCGCATTGCGCAGTGCGGCTCGCGCGTTTATGCGCAGTGGGTGCCCGGCCGTGAAGCCGAAGGCTGTCACGGCTGGGTGCCCACAGTCGGGATGGAGACGCCGACTGGGGAGGGGGGGAGAGGAGCGGAGCCCCGGTCGGCGCATCGCTGGAGCGCAGGAGCAGGTAAGTGAGTGTTTATTAAAAGCCAGCAGCTACACTTTTTGTAGCTGCTGACTTTTAATAAACACATTTTTTGGCTGGAACACCCCTTTAAGATCGGGCTAGTGTGAACCCGGGCTCAGGCATTTTGCTTCAGATGACAAAACACTCAGATGTGAACAGGGGCCATTGAAATGAATGGGATTTGTTTTGTTGGGCGTTTTTAGAGTTGATGCTTATAGCAGAAAAACGGCTAGGTATAAACAGAGCCTCAAGAGGAACTGCAGTCTGCTCACATAATTTGTAATAAAAACATCTTTCTGAAGCTTCCCTCTTACCACTTTGCATATTATTTTATATATACTGTGATTCTGTACTTGTCAAATATGCTGCAGAAATCTCCCTTTACCAAGTCTTCCTGCAGCTATTTTAACTGTGGGCAGCTGAAGCTGCTGCCTCTTCACTTGCTGGATTTACACAGACACACAGAGCTCTCATTGGCCCTCTTATGACTCGTCCCCTCTCTTCCTGGCAAATTCTTACAAGAGTGAGAGAGAGCTGTGCATGATGTCATAAGCCTAGGGTAATGACCAGACAAGAAATGGAGGTGGGCTGTATAATGTATTTCACTGGCAGAAAAAAAAAGTTTTATTATCCAAAGTTAAAACAGGGGCAGAGGATTTAATAGATGGAAATATGATTCCAGGTCCGCTTTAAGCTTAACTGCTTGTGTATGTATAGGGGGACTGGGTTTAGCGGTTTTACCAACCTGATCCTCTTCTCCCATGGGCTCCTCCGTGCTGCAGCCTCTCCTCTGACGTCATGAAAGCCGACCATATCTCTGCATTGGATGTGAGGACTCCAAGGGACAGTCTAGGGGGTGGGGAGTGGAGGATAGGGTAAATAAAACTGCTTCTGTCTCCTAGCAGGGACAGCAGTTAACCTGTGCAGTGTGGGCACAGCCCCACTGAAAAATAACGAACATGTCTATACTTACCTGCTCTCTGCAATGGTTCTGCACAGAGCAGCTCCGATCCTCCTCTTCTGGGGTCCCCCGGCGGTGCTCCAGGCTCCTCCTCTTCATCAGGTGCCCCCACAGAAAGCTGCTTTCCATGGAGGCATCCATGCGGGCTTGCTCCCGAGTCCCGCTGCTGCTAGTGTGCGATGCATACTAGCACATTATGCCTTTTGTCTTTTTTAGTTTTTTTTTCTATTCAGCAGTTTACTACCACTTTAAACTGGTAAGAATGCAATAAAATCCAATTTTTATTTTCTCTCTCTTTTTATTGTTAGCTTGTGATCCATGAGCTCATAATAAGATCAGCATCTCATCCTTAAATAGATCAAAATGTTAAAATCCTGTAATCCAGTTGTAAAACTTTCCATGCTATATTGGTTTATGCAGATGGTCTTCAGAAGCGGATGATGCAGCACAATGCCCCAACTCTCTGCAATGCACAGGCCAGAACATCCATATTCTCCTCTGACTAGTCTTTTGGCCTCTGATCTTCAGTACGGCGTTGAGAGTCCAATCCCTCTTTAAAATTGGCCAGACATGCTTTTAAGGTCACTTTAAAAGAGAAGTATGTGTTTTTTTTTTCCAGTTTTATACTTACCTAGGTGGATACGAGCAGAGAGCTGCTGACTATCAATCAGCAGGTCTCCTCTCGAGCGCTGAGCTGTGGAGGGATGGGGAGTGGCCGTCTCAGGCTCTCAGCGGCTCGCTGAGAGGCTGAGATGGGTGGCAGTCCAGGCACCTGGTGGATCCAGACTTCCATTGTCGGGATGACGTGGAACCTGGACTGATCTTCGTAACGTCAGCAGAGAGCGGACTTCAGAGCGCTCGCTGCTGAAAACGGGTCACAAGAGTGCAAAACAAAATGCCCTCCTGTGACCCTTGGGAGAAGTGGGCTCAAGCCGGACTTTTCCTTTAAGGCCCCTTTCACACTAGGCCGATCCGTCGCAGCGGAGTCTGCTAGCTCAGTGGGAGATCTCTCCATGGATCTCCGCTGAGCCGGCGGATGACGGGTCCCTCTCTGCTCACTAAGCGGGGAGGGGCTTGTCCAGCGCCGCTGTCTCCTATGTTCGTTTTCATCAGCTCTCGCCTGATCCGATCCGCCATGGACAGATGACGATACGTCACTATTTTAGCTGATTGGGTCGGATGTCGGCAAACATGTCGCACCGCTGACATCCGACGCTCCATAGAGAAGAATGAAGTGGCCGTTCAGGTCTGCCGGAAAAACTGACAGGCGGACCTGAACGGCCTGACCGCATGAAAGGGGCCTTATACAGATGTATCAATTTTCTTTCCTTTATTAAATTTATTATTCACTATAAAACACACGTCTGTTTTCTTTTGTTGATTTCTGTTGCTTCTACTGTTATTTATAAAGACCTTTCTAACGGTGGGATCCAGGTATATTTTAACATTTAAGTTATTTTTTACATTTTGTTTGAGGTTGTCAACTGTTATTAAAGCAGACCTCGTATTTTCTTGCTTTATTTCTACTTTAAGGCCCCTTTCACACTGGAGCGGTTTGCAGGCGCTATTGCTCTAAAAATAGCGCCTGCAAACCGACCCTAAACAGCTGCTGCTGTTTCTCCAGTGTGAAAGCCCGAGAGCTTTCACACTGGAGCGGTGTGCTAACAGGACAGGAACAAAAGTCCTGCTAGCTGCATCTTTGGAGAGCTGGGTGTACTGCGCCTTCACCGCTCCCACCCATTGAAATCAATGGGACGGTGCGGCTATAGCAGTTTTAACCCTTTATCGGCTGCTAGCAGGGGGTAAAACCATCCTGCTAGCGGCCGAATAGCGCTTGCAAAATTTGCGGTAAAGCATCACTAAAAATAACCGCCACCGCACCTCTTGCCCCAATGTGAAAGGGGCCTTAAGAAGAACTCACATTTTTCCTCCCCATAACAAAAGACCTTTTCGGGGATCTTTTGTCTGGGCCCACTCAGCACTTTGCACTTCATTGATTTTGATTTCCTGAAATGCACTTTTAATAACGTGTTCTCGTCCTTTCCTAGTTGTTACTGTGCAGCCTGGCTTCTTCTAAAACACAGGAACAGTACAAATGTGCTGTGGAGGTTTAGCAGGTTGTGCAATGATATCTTCTGTACTCTGTAGATTCTGGATATATCAAAGGAATTTCCGAATTTTGTCATCATGTATTTTACGTTTACGTCGCCTTTGAGAACCTCAGCTGACTTCATTGGACAGGTATGCAAGCAGCATAGGAGCTAGGAGAAAGTCTAGCAATGCGAGGGTTGCTTTGCTGCATGTCACTTTTAACCAGTTAAAGGATAACTTCATTTTTTTGTAAAATTTTCGCTTAAAGTCCCCCTTCCCCCACCTACCCAACTGTGTGAAACTGGACAGCACCCCATGGTGAAGACCATTGCAACCTTAAATACTAGGGTTGCACTGATGCCATTTTTTTTATCCGTCAAGTACTTGCTGATACCGAGTACCAAAACTTTGCGGTGCGATCTGTGTCAATACAAAAGAAACTGCAAAGAATCAAATGCGGTGTGAATTATGTCTGAATCGCATGTGATTGCGATTGTTTTATTCATCAAACATGTGAGTTGCTAATTGTTTTAACTTTAACAAATGCAAACATATTACTACACTTGGCGGCACCTCTCTTCTTTCTAAGGCTCCATGTACACGGGACGTTTTTACAACTGCTCCTAAATGATTAAACTTGAGAGATAGTAACCCATGTTTAAACACATATAAACTAAATGCGGGTTGCCGCGCTTGGCATCTGAAACGTGGAACTCCTCTGCGTCTGAACCCATTTTTTTTTTTTTGCTTTAAAAAAAACGCTGTTATACGCAACGGCAATAAATGAGCAATACAAACGTCAATAAATGAGCCTGTGTACATGGTCACATAGGGTAACATTGAATGAGTTCAGGATTAGCTGCTGTACTAACTATGTGATGTTAGTACACCGATCTCCCCCGCTGTTCTATTGTGTTCTGACAGGGGGACGCCCACCCCCCACCTGTGGAACACTCTGGTTAGCACTCTGTGAGCGGCAATCTGCAGACCTTTTTCGGTCATGCCCCTTCAACAGAAGCTGACCTGGTTGCAGTACACGGGCCGAATGTCGGCCAGTTTTTATTGAACCGGCTGATGGCTCCCGACATTTGGCCCATGTGTATAAGGCTTTAGAAGATACCATGTGCCAAATATATTGTCTGGGTAAAGCCTTGTGGGGGTTATGCTTGACATTATAGTTGCTGGCTGTATAGGACTGACTGTACAAGGTCACAGGTCCTTGGCACATAAAAGAACTGGATTATGTTGTGTTTGCTTAAGCACGTCTTCCTGCTGCATAATCTGACATTAATTAGTTTTACTCTGAGAACTCCGCCAGAGTCGTCTGCATACCAGAGGAGTGATGAGGAGGAAGCTGGGATTTTGAGGCATTTACAGTGATTTTTCCACATTTTGTATTCATTTTCATGTGCTTTCATTTATCAGTTAAACATGCAGAGCAAAATGTAGCTTAAAGTGTAAAGCCAAAATGTTTTTAATGTCTTTCTTCTTTTTTTTTTTTTTGCATACCAGGATGCCTTGGAATAATTCCTTAGTAGTTCTAAAGGCAGAATGTTTTTTTATCTTAAAGCATTCTATCTCCGCTGAGCCGGCAGATGACAGGTCCGTCTGTGCTCACTGCATGAGGAGGGGCCTGTCAGAGCGCCGCTGATTCCTATGGAAAGATCGGACAGCATGTCCACTTTTATCAGATCTCTTCCAATCCACCAATTTTGCCAGGATCGGATGGCAGACGGGTCCCACTGGGATCCGCCTGAAAAATGGACTGGCGGATCTGAGCGAGCTTGCCGTGTGAAAGGGGCCTTAAACTTCAGAACCACTCTAAAACACACATCAGTGAGATGGTTTAAAAGACATACCGTATATACTAGAGTATAAGTCGACCCGAATATAAACTGAGGCACCTAATTTTACCACAAAATCAAAATTGTTGATATTATCCCCCATTAATCTACTCTTCTCAAGCGAGAATAAATTCAGTTCCTCTAATCTTTCCTCGTAGCTGAGCTCCTCCATGCCTCTTATCAGTTTGGTTGCCCTTCTCTGCACTTTCTCCTGTTCCCTGATAGCCTTTTTGAGAACTGGTGCCCAAAACTGGACTGCATATTCCAGATGAGGTCTTACTAATGATTTGTACAGCAGCAAAATTATATCTCTCTCTCTGGAGTCCATACGTCTCTTAATACAAGAAAGGACTTTGCTCGCTTTGGAAACCGCAGCTTGGCATTGCATGCCATTATTGAGCTTATGATCAACTAAAACCCCCAGATCCTCCTCCACTACAGATCCCCCCAGTTCTACTCCCCCTAGCATGTATGATGCTTGCATATTCTTAGCCGCCAAGTACATAACTTTACATTTATCAACATTAAACCTCATCTGCCACTTAGTCGCCCACTTAGACAGAGCATTGAGGTCGGCTTGTAAATTGGCGACATCCTGTAAGGACGTTATTCCATTGCATAGCTTGGTGTCATCTGCAAAGAAAGAAATGTTCCTTTTAGACCCCTTTCACACAAGCGTTTTTACAGCGTTTCTCCATGCGTCTCAATGAACCCTTTCACACTGAGTCCTGCAAGCAGCATCTTTGGAGCAGCTTTTGGGCGCTGAAAAAAATGCTCCAAAAACTCCCCTCTCTATTGAAATTAATTGAAAGCGCTGTAAAAACGCCTTACCCTTTCACACTGAGGCGTTGCACTGTCGGGGCGTTGAAAAAAGTCCTGCAAGCAGCATCTTTGGAGCAGCTTTTGGGAGATGAAAAAAACGCTCCAAAAACTTTACTCTCCATTGAAGTGAATTGAAAAGCGCTGTAAAAACGTCTTACCCTTTCACACTGAGGCACTGAAACATTTTGGGTGCTGGCAGTGTGAAAGGGCTTTAAAAGCACTCAGCCTTTCACATTGGGATTGCAGATGAGGCTTCGCTCGAATAACGCCCCAGTGTGAAAGGGGCCTAAATCCCAGACCCAATATCTTTTATAAAGGTATTAAAAAGTAAGGGTCCCAACACTGAACCTTGTGGTACACACTGATAACCTTGGACCATTCAGAGTAAAGCCTCATACACACGATCTGATTTCCATCAGACAAAGCGTAGGACTTTTGTCCGAAGGGCGTTGTCCAGGAACTTGTATTGCATACAAACGGCAAAGAATTGTTGGCCAACAAACCACAAAACTACACAATTACCCTTTGGGCAACTTCTGCTAATGTTGTGTTATGGTTGACATAGATTCTGAGCATGCGTGTTTGTACTTTGAATTTTTTTTTACCGACGAACGCGATCGGATAATCTGACATCACACATTTGTTGTTGGAAAATTTGAAAGCATGCTATCCTAAATTTGTTGTTGGAAATTGCGACAACAATTGTCTGATGGAGCATACAAACGATCGGATTATCCGACAACATCCTGCCATCACACTGATCACCATCCGATCGTGTGTAGGAGGCTTAATAATCATTAACCACGACTCTCTGAATTTGGTCTTTTAGCCAGTTTTCTATCCATTTACAAATTGATCTTTCCAAGCCTGTAGACTTTACTTTACACACGAGCCGTGTGTGGGGAACTGTATCAAGCGTTTTCTAACAGAGGGCATGCAAAGCTATTTTTTATATATAGGTATAGATTGTATGCAGAATGAATAGAAATGATAAACAGAAAAGTGCTTGTCTTGTTATAGGGAGAGGGCCTCCATTAGCTTCCCATTGATAACAAAGCTTTAGATTTTATGGTCTGTTATTTGTGAGTGATCCTAATACAAAGAAACTGTTGGAATAGGTTGTACCAGACTGAATAAAGAACCAAGAAGGTTTACTTTGACGCTTGAATTGTCTTTAACACAAGCTTATCCACACTTCTAAATTAACTGCACAATGGACTTTGGTTGAAGAGAAAATTCTTTATCTTTATTCTCCCATATCATATAGGCTTCTAGCATGGTATTTTCAAAGGATTGTATTACCAGTCCTTACTTTAAATGGTGCTGCCTGAGAAGCAGTAGATTGTGGCTTTCAGTGCCCTGTGATTGGCGAGGGACCTAGAGGGCAGATTTAGATGAGCATATATTGCTTCACAAGGTATGGGGAAAACTGCAGGATGGATAGGAAGGGGGTTAATATTTTTCTGGTGATTTTGCCATGAAGGTCCTTAGAGAGGCACTTCTTGTTAGAGGGTGGCAAAGTTCTGTCTGAGTTGTCGCCCTGTGTTTTGTGAATGGCTAAAAGTTGTTGTTCCAACACACATCATGTAGGCGTTGTCCACGGTTGTCACTCTAGGGCAGTGTTTCTCAATTCCAGTCCTCACGCCCCGCCAACAGATCAGGTTTTCAGGATTTCTATTATTTTGCACAGGTGATTTGATCAGTTTCGCTGCCTTAGTAATTCCCACAGCCTTTTCATCTGAGGGAAATCCTGAAAACATGACCTGTTGAGGGGGCGTGAGGACTGGAATTGAGAAACACTGCTCTAGGGAAACCTCTATGAGAAACGCCATGCAGCTATCACCAAAGTGCATCCATCTAAACAGGAAGTAGGAGAATGGCGAAGATTGGCAACAACGCTGAAATGCGGCAAGGGATGAAAATCAGTAACTAAATAGCAGTTGTTTATGATACATGGCACTTTAGAAAACAAACTCAGTTTTGCATTTGCTGCATCTACTATAATTTGTGGTGTCTGAACCCATTTTACATTCTTGACATCCATAGTTACCCGACTTAAAGTGCAACTAAACCCTCCTATCTTTTACAGCCTAGGAAGCTGCTATCTTAGCCTCTGTCTGAGCTGCAGTTGCCATGGTGTTGCACATGTGATTAGCTATGACAACCACCATTCTTTGAATTAACAGTTAAGCGCACAAGTACTTGTGATGGTAATAATTCATGGAATGCCTTGAATGTAATTGTTTTGGGAAACTGTTACATTTTGCTAGGTTTAGTTCCACTTTAAAGTGGTTGTAAACCCACAAAAAAACAACCCTGCAAGATAAAGGCATAATTATTATTATTATACAGGATTTATATAGCGCCAACAGTTTATGCAGCGCTTTACATCAGGGAACACAGTACAGTCACAATACAAATCAATACATGAAGGATCAGAGGGCCCTGCTCGTTAGAGCTTACAATCTAGAAGGGAGGGTCAAGTGGAACAAAGGGTAGTAGCTGTGGGGGATGATCAGATGGACTCAAATTCAAATACAGTTGTTAAGTGTGGGTAGGATAGGCTTCTCTGAAGAGGAGGGTTTTCAGGGATCCTCTAAAAGCTAATAGAGAAGGAGATAGGCTGATAGATTGGGGTAAGGAGTTCCATAGGCTTGGAGAGGCTCTGGAAACGTCCTGGAGACGAGCATGGGAACAGGTGATGAGAGAGCTAGAGAGTAGGTGGTCTTGAGAAGAACGAAGAGAACGATTAGGTTGGTATTTAGAGACTAGGTCAGTGATGTAGCTGGGGGCATATGTATAGAATTCTAGAATTATGAATTGCTTACTTTAGATCAAAGCCCCTGCAGCAGTCCTCGTACCTTGCTCCAGCCAGCGGCATCTTTCCCGGAGTTACTTCCGGGTGTCGCAATTTCCAGCGCTGTGATTGGCTGGAGCCACGATGATGTCCCATTTTCAGACTACAGGTGTGTGCCCATATGTGTGGGCGGGGCAGGGTTGTGGGTTTAAAGTAGTTGCAAACCTTCAAAATAAACCTGTAAGACAAAGGCATAATGAGCTAGTATGCATAGCATACTAGCTTATTGTGAAATGCTCACCTTAGATCAAAGCCCCTGCAGCGGCCCCGTCACACTGCTTCGGCCGAAGACACACATGCGCACGGGAGCCACTGGTAACGGCACACTCGTTGACACAATGGCACGTACGTGCCATTGCTTCAGTGCGCATATGCCGATAACGTCGGCAGATACAGGGGATGTCTCCTAAACCGTGCAGATTTGGAGATATCCTGGGTAGCTTCAGATAAGCCTGATTATAGGCTTACCTGTAGCAAAAATTGGTTGTAAAGGGTTTACAACCACTTTAAGCTGGCCATTGATAGGTTGTTTTGTTCTTCAGTGTGTTCTGATAGTGGGACTCGCTGTTGTCGGAATACACTGATCAGTGGCTGCAGATCAACAAAGGGTTTCCAGGTTTCTCATTCTACAGAAGTCAATATATCGATCGACTTCTGCTGAACAGGGTTGCCCACACATGGATCAAAATACCTGCTGAACTGGCTAAATCTCAATTCATCTATGGCCAGCTTTACACTTGTGCGTTGCAGGAACCAGAGCGATTCCTGTGCAGATTCCCGCATTGCACTGGCAGTTCAAACTGCGAGTGTCAATGTAAATTGCGAACTGTGAAAGGTGCAGGGATTGAATCACATAGGTGCAAACGCCCATGCAATCTGATTCCAGTGCAGACTAAAAAAAGGGGTCCTGCACAATTTTGGTGGGAATGTGATGCAAATTTAACCATATAGTTTGTATGGCTGAATTTGCATCTCATGTGATCTGCACAGCAATGTGGTGTGACTCGCTTGCGATATCTGTGATTCCACAAGTGTGAGCCCAGCCTTATGCCCTGTACACACGGTCCGTTCGGACCTTCTTATCGGATATTCCGACAGTGTGTATGCCCAATCTGACTTTTTCCGTCCGAAATTTCGACAGATTTGGATTACATGTTCTCTATTTTTCAGATGGAAAATTTCGTCTGTATGTAATTCCAAGGCACTAAAAACAATGCATGCTCGGAACCAAGTCGACGCATGCTCGGAAGCATTGAACTTAATTTTTCTCGGCTTGTCGTAGTGTTTTACGTCACCGCGTTCTTGACGGTCGGAATTTGGTGTGTTTGTGTGTATGCAAGACAGCTTGAGCGGAATTCCGTCGGAAAAAAAACATCCGAGTTTACTCAGACGGAAAAAAGGGTCGTGTGTACAAGGCATTGGTGTTGGGCACAGGACAACTGCAGGAAACCTCCTTCTTGGTTGTGTCTAACCAGATGAAACCTTCAGCTTAGGTACTGCTGCCGGAGTAAACATGCCTTGGCATTATAATAACTGGTCATACTTTAGTCTGGGTTTTTTCACAGTAATTTTCAGTTTAAAATTGTTTATTTCTTATCACTGGGGAGAATGTTTCTCTTTTCTGGAGAAAGATATGTTCTTTGGGAACGTTTGCTTATTCATCCTGTGGCCAGTTTGATTACAGATGCTGAGCACTAGATAAACCCTTCTAATACCTTCAGGCCGCCTGCAGTGACATTTGTTAGTCTGTCTAGCCATTCTGTTAGAACAAAAAATATGTTGTTGGTAAAAAAAAAAAAAAAAACAGCATAAAGTTTTATCATAATTAAAGCTAAAGTTTAATCTGCTTATATTTTATAGATGGAGTGAAGGTAAAGCTGGAGTTTTAACTTTAAGGCGATTATAGATTGTGGGATTTTTTTATTTATTTTTTTCCCTACAACTATGAGTTGCAGGAAAGAAAATTGCTGAATACATCAATACAGACAGGGCTGTCTCTGCCAAAAAAAAACATGGTGATTATTGCTAACGACTATAGCCACTGGCCATAATTGCATGAAAAATCCGACATGCTGGTTGTACCCAAGTTTATCGATCAGTCAACTTGGGTACAATCAACCTGCCCATATACGGTTTGAATCTGTCGGTCCCTGCTGAACTGGCTGAGATTCAAACCCTCTGTGGTCGGCTTTACGTTCTGTGCAGGAAAATCCCACACTGAAGTACACACACTCGGAATTTCTGACAACAAATGTTCGATGGGAGCTTGTTGTCGGGAAATTCCGACCGTGTGTAGCCTCCATTGGACGTTATCCGACAATAAAAATTTGAGAGCTGGTTCTCAAATTTTCCAATATAATCCGTTCTCGTAAATTCCGATCGTGTGTAGCCAATTCCGATGCACAAAATTCCACGCATGCTCTGAATCAAGTACGAGACGGAAGTGCTTGGTCTGGTAAAAGTAGCGTTCGTAATGGAGATGGCAAATTCGTCACGCTGTAACGGGCTGACAAGCACGAATCGTCTCTCACCAAACCTTTCCTAACACGACTGGTATTGAACGTCCTTTTAATAGTGCATTCGTACATGACCGCGTTTTGAATTTCCGACAACAAGTTTGAGCAAACATCCATCGGAAAAAAATCCATGGTTTTGTTGTCGGAATGTTCGATTGTCTGTACGTGGTATTATAGTTGTTCACATCCATACATATACCGGCTAACTCTTGTGAACACATCGGCAACGGAATAAGGTGCCCCCGCTGGGCTGGAATCTTTCCATGGATGATTGTTGTGTTTTTTTCCTTGAGTTATTGGACTGCAATTATCGCAAATGACAATTTGCTGGATTTTCAGTTTCATCTTATCCTTCATATCTAGTGTGGATATTTGATGGACTTTAATTATTTACTTGATGGACTTTATTATTTAATTTATTTTAATGGTGTTAACACATGAGCACAAACACAATATATATTGTTACATTGTTTCACATGATTAATTTGGCCGTTGGGGCCTCAGTGATCACTATATATATATGCTCCAATCTTATATATTTTTACTGGATTTTCACAATATTAGTTGTATATTTAGCGCGTATTTCACTATTATCATTCTTTATTTTGGTTGGTGCACCAGTCACTTATACAGCTGCTTTTTTACATTTGGTTATTCATTTTTGTGGTGTATTTTAGAGGTTTAGTAGCGCTGTATTTCTTTATCGTACATCACGGGACGCAGAGCGGCAATCCATTACTATGTGGGTTATAGAGTCTACCTTCAGGTGTGGACACTGGTGTAATTAACTACACAGGAAGTTCCCTCCCTATATAACCCCTCCCATACTGGGAGCTCCTCAGTTTTTTCATCAGTGTCTAAGGTGTTGGTCACGAGTGAACATGTGCTCTTAGGAGCTCCACTGGAGGGATCCATGCTGGATGTAAAAAACCTCCATAAATCCGGATCCGTCCAAGGTGCTTCATAGCCAAAGTGGACGGTACCCGGGCCTCGGTACGAAGAACAAGGTTTAGCCTATAATGCTTCTCTGCGGAGGGCTGGATCCTGGGTTCCAGAACTTTGTGCCTTCTAAGGACCAAATGTTTTTTCTGCTGCCAGGATGCTATATAGGTCCAGGGGAGTTGGTGTTCCTGCCATGGACCCCGGTCCCTGAAGGTCTAGGACAATACCCACGGTGAAGTGTGAAGATTGGGCCTCTTGCTTGGCAATACCCTGCAGCGTGGAGAAGGTAAGAGGAGGGCCTACGGGACTTGGTTCGACAGTAGGTCCTCCGTGGGGACTTGGGTCTCGCCTATATTATGCTTCTATGCATGGGCAATGTAAACCACTATGTCTTCTGAGACAGGATGGCTCAGGGCACCCATATACCTCCCCTAGCCGGCATGCAGCCTGGCCCACCATGTCTGTTAGACAGGATGGATGCAGTACCTATATATCTCCCCTTGAAGGGGCCAGTACATAAATAAAAAAAAAAAAAAAATATGCCCTTAATCCTATACAAAGGATTGTCTTCCGTGAGTAGTTGCAAGTCTGTGTTTCCACTACTATGGGCAGTAGAAGACATGCCTGATGTTTTTGCTTACCATGCTTTCCAGAAAACGGAAGCTTAAGTGTTAGCTGATCTATTGTGTCCCACTTCCTCCGCTTCAGGCTCTACCATGTTGCACGTGCTCACCGGCTCAGTGCAGTCGCAGAGAAGGCTCTTCAAAGGGCCCGGACGTCAGAGCTCTGTAAAGCTAGGGGGACACAAACGTAAGCACCTTGTGTGAGTTGGATACAGATTCATCTAAGACGCCTACTCGCATCTAGCTGTGCAGATTAGCAGGCATTGTGTCAGACTAAATTCAGCTATTTGATGCACCTGGGTTAAGTGCCTCTGCTTTAGCTTAGGACTTGGTCTCCCCATTGAATAAGGTCAGGGGTAGGAATATAAAGAGGGATCGCCACCTGAACCTGGTAGACCCTTATTCTCCTCTGAAGAGACTTAAACAGCTCATAGATTGAGCCATCAGACCTGTCAGGCAATGCAGCCTTCCCCCAACATTGCAATCACTCTGCATGTGTTTTGCAAGAAAAAAAAGGGGGGGGGGGGGTGTCCCCCTTTTCCTGCTTTAATCCTGAAACAAAGGGATTAGAAAGCTTGGGGATAAAAGTTTCACTGTCAGAGGACAGGAGACAGGAGCTGCAGCCTAACAAGGAGAAGCTATCAAAAGCCCTACAGGTTCTGATTACACCTCTATCTTCTCAGAGTGTAAAGGGAGGTTTTCCTATAGGTGGCTAGTAAGACCTCCATATAATCCTCAGCCTGGTGTCGGCTTCAGGCTAACCAAATGCCGGAGGGATGCACAGTTGCGGGCACACATTGCTAATGTCTCTTAATTGAGGAAACACACATCTGCAGAGGATAATTTCCTCTTTACCAGTCCGCATGTTGCATAACATACATGAGTTTGGAATGCATGTGGGATAAAAACAAGTAACAGAGCAGATTCTATTGTGGATCGCATAAACATACATGTTTCTGTCTATATGGTGCTGCATGTTTCCACAAAAGAGGTTGCATAAAAGATGCTTGTAATGCTGAATCGCATAAAGACGTTTGTAGGCATAAAAATGCTGAATCACACATGATTACCTGATCACCCAAGTCCTTGTTTCCCCCAAGGATGTTTGGTCACACAAATAGGCTTGTTTCCACAAAAGTACCTAAAGTCGCATAAAGATGCTTGTATGCATAAAAATGCTGAATCGCATAAAGGATGCTGGTATGCATAAAAAGGTTGAATCACACAGGATTACATGATCACCCAAGTCCTTGATTCCCCAAGGATATTTGGTCACGCAAAGAGGCTTGTTCCCACAGAAATGCCTAGAATCGCATAAAGAGGCCTGAAGGTATAAACATGCTGAATCACACAGGATTACATGATCACCCAAGTCCTTGATTCCCCAAGGATATTTGGTCACGCAAAGAGGCTTGTTCCCACAGAAATGCCTAGAATCGCATAAAGAGGCCTGAAGGCATAAAAATGCTGAATCACACAGGATTACCCGATCACCCAAGTCCTGGATTACTCAAGGCCTAAAGGGATCGCTTAAAGATGCTTGAATGCAAAAAGAAGCTGGATCACACATGGTTGTTGGATCAACAGAGTCCTGGATTACCCAGGGATACTTGATCACATAGAGAGGCTTGTTTCACAGAAATGCCTAAAGTCGCATTAAGATGCTTGGGTGCATAAGGATGTTGGAACGCACAGGGGTGCTTGGTCACACAAGGGTTCTTGTCCGCACAGTAGTGCTTAAAATGCATAAGATGTTGATCGCATGGAAGATGCTGAATCGCATGCATGGTTACTTTAAAGTTGCACATGGTGGCTTATTTAAGCAATACAGGATGCCTTGTGTTTGCATAGAGATACGTGTCTGCATGGGTTCATGTTGCACATTGTTGCATAACACGTTTATAGCACATGCTTGCTTGCTTGCAAGGATGCTCGTTTCAGAGCACACATGCTATATGCATGTTTGGCGTGAGACATATTTGTATGATTTCATGCTTCCATGAACACACACTGCCATGTACACACGCCTCCATTGAGGCATATGGCTTTAACACTTGCCACATACACATATGGGGAGCCAGTTGCATATGTGTTTATTTACTTGGGACTGCAGAGGTTGTCTGCGTTGTGCAGGGGAACAGCACTATCTCCAGTTGGTGGTCTTGCCCTTTTGGGTTAGCCTCCGTGTCTGGGTTGTCAGGGTGCTAGGGCCCGCCTCTAGCAGGTCTGTAGGCCCAGGGTATAGCAGTAATGGCATACGGAAGCAGACTCCTGCTGATGGATCAGTCAGCAGCATGGCTGGACCTAAGGGTGTCCAGCATGGTCAGGTATCTGGATCTCCTGGGTTAGGATTCCAGTCTAAAGATACATTCTTCATTGACAAGAAGCTGGGTATGTTTTGCACCAGGAGAGTACTTTTGGCCTAAGACAAGACCATCGCTATAAGAAAGCTGGTCTAGGTGGTTACTGCAAGGAACAGTTCCTTACTTTTGGCCTTCTGCTTAAGGCACTAGAGAAGATGCTGCTTCATTCAAGACAGTTCCCTATACTTTTATTCAGGACTGTTATAAACAGTATTGTGTTGGTCTAGAAGGAGTGGATCTTGACCTAGCATTATCCAAAGAACCCGTCCCAGAGATAGGCTGGAATTCCTCTTGGTGGTTCTTAACTAAAGGGTTTGCCAGGTCAGCAAGAGACCTTGGCCCAGGGGAAGTAGTCGAGCTCCAAGGGAGCCTTATCTGTCAGCTAGAGCTACCGATGGAGCATCTGGCTTAGGGGCCTGAACGTTCAGGGGCTGGTTGGTTCGGTCAGAGTTCAATCAGACTATACCATATTAAGTGATTTACTTAATTTACCAAGGAGGAGCTTGTGCCTTGCCTATTGACATTCGTCATTTCATGAAATGCAGAATTGGCAGGCGATTCGCTGTAGCCGTCAACAAGTGTCTCCAGGAGAAGGACCTCTACACCCCGACTGTTTTCCTGACCAAGGGCCACAGAAATAGTACCCTGTACATAAGATGTATTGGCGTCCAATCTCAACAAGAAATTGAACAGCTTGAGGTCAAGGACAACGGATCCACCCGCATCTGGTGGGACCAGTGGTCACTGGTTATGTCTCTCCCCCCAGTGCCGCGGCGTTTGTGGCTTCCATGCAACATTAGAGGATGGCGGAAGCTGGCCTGATTACTCCGGCATAGCCCTGACGACCTTTTCTGTACAGGGACAGTAGGGGTGGTAATAGAGGACCCACGGTCCCTTACATCTTGTCCAGGCCTACTTCGAAGGGGGTATTACATCCTGTCGTGCAACAGGTGAATTAATGGTCTGGCTATTTTAGCCCACATTCTTCAGGATCATGGTTTTTTAGAATCAACGGCACTTCCTTGATTCATACAGGAAGGCTGGCCTCCAGGACCAGATATCCCAGGATCGGGAGAGCCCATGTTCCTGGTATGAAACAGATGGTGGCATCCTTGGAAGTTTGTCAAAGATAAAATTCCTGCCTTCCTGCATTTGGAAAGGAGACGGAGACAGCCTTAAGTTACATCAAGGATCCGATCTCGGCCTTGCCTCCAAAGATCGCTTGCTTCACACTCTTTGTTCCGAGCCATTTATACAAGGGGTGACGCGCATAAGTCCACCAGTTTAGTCGCCCTTGTGCTTGGAGGATTGGCTCTAGTTTTGTCGGCTTACAGGGTCAGCTCTGTGGGCCGATGCACCATATTTCCCTTCAGCCTTTAACAAGGGAATTGGTGTTCTTGGTTGTGGTAGCCTCCAAGAGAGTTTCAGTATTGGCAACCTCTTGGTATAAAACCATACTTATTCTTACTAGTAGGGTGATGTTAATCCTCACCCAGCCTTATTTACTAGAAGGATCTAGTGTTCATTTGAATCTAGATATTCTTACCTCCCCCTTTTTCAAAACCTTGTTTTCGGAAGGAAAGGTTATTGCTTTCTCTCAGTAGAGATGAGAGCAGTTAAATATCTATCTGAAGGTTCAGATATAGAAATCCTGAAGTTTTTATTGTGCTGCCAGAAGACCCTAGATGTGGGCAGGCAGTGTTCAGTTCAGCTATTAAAATGGTTACACTCTCTCCTTTGGAGTAGAAGGGTCAAGGCCTATCTGAAGCGGCTGCTCGGATACGGAAAGCTGATGTTATTGCGCTACCAGGAGGCCCCAGGAAGGGGCAGGCAGCGTCTAAAATCAACTGTTTTCAAGATTGATTCATCAGGGTATTATTCAGGCTTGTGGTTCGGAGAGTGGGACTCCCCCTGTTTCTTGGGGGGGGGGGTGCTCCATACCAGGATAGTAAGCGCTTTATGCGCGATGCTTTACCGAGCCTTTATGACGCAGATTTTCAGGGCCGCAACTTGGCGTCTGTGCTTAGGTTCACTGATTCTTGTCAGATGTACATAGGAGGGCAAAAGGATGCAGCTTTTTGGCGCAGTATGCATCTGGCAACATTATAGATCCTCACATCTGATGGCGGCCTGCGTTGTTTGTGTCTCCCTTCCCTCAGTAAGCATTGCTTTCGGACATCCCACATAGTAATGGATTGCCGCTCTGTGTCCCGTGATGTACGATAAAGAAAATAGGATTTTTTATGACAGCTTACCTGTAAAATCCTTTTCTTGGAGTACATCACCGTACACAGAGCTCCCGCCCCTCTTGTTTGGGGATATTGGGACACTTATTGCTTTGCTCCAAAAACTGAGGAGCTCCCAGTATGGGAGGGGTTATATAGGGAGGGAACTTCCTGTGTAGTTAATTACACCAGTGTCCACACCTGAAGGTAGACTCTATAACCCACATAGTAATGGATTGCCGCTCTGTGTCCCGTGATGTACTCCAAGAAAAGGATTTTACAGGTAAGCTGTCATAAAAAATCCTATTTTTCCATACAATTATCATTGTTTTGATATTTATTTACTGCAAACAATCTCCTCTTTTAAATGTTAAAAAAAAGGGTTTTTTTTTTTTTTCTTGTTGCGAAAGTGTATTTTTTTTTTTTCTGAAACTAAAGCTTAAACTGTTGTGCAATATTTTTCAGGATAAAACATTTCAGCTAACAAACTTCCATCTGCTTTCACAAGTTATAAAACATTTCAGGGTATTAAGCAATCTGAAAACCTAAAATGTGCATTTTTTAACATGTATCTGAAAAAAATTAGCTCTTGGCACACTATTTGTACACAGGAGTGTAAATGCAGATTCAGAGTCAGCAGTGTGGACTGGACTCGGCCTCCAAATTCACGGGATGTACTAGCAAGTTTCTACTTTTGTCTTTTATGTGAATGAATTTCCTGGCTTGCCTCATGATACCAACATTTAATTGTGAGTTAAAGGGATTGTAAAGGCAGAAGTTTTTTTATCTTAATACATTCTCTGCATTAAGATAAAGAAAAAAAGCCTTCTATGTGCAGCAGCCCCCCTAACTTACCTGAGCCCCATCTCTATCCAGCAATGTCCATGAGTCCCTCAGCCGCCTGGTGTTCTGACGAGAAAGGCCCCCCATTGAATAATGCCTACCCTGCACTGTGCTGGCGCAGTGCTTACGCAGTACGGAGCCGCCGAAAGTCTCTGAACATGACAGCTGTTGATCAGCTGTACAAGGCGCCTGCGCAATGAAGACGACATTGTGGCACACGCTCCTGATGCTCGTGCAACTCTGATGCATACATAAGAGGCAGTATTGTATCGTAATGGGCAGCGCTCATACGATGGGGGTGGATTTCTCAAAGGGGCAGATGTATTATTGAGAAGCTTGTGTAGTTTATTGAGAAATCCACCCCATCCAATTTATCAGCTCAGCCCATCATTATTAAATACGGCCTCTTCTGTAGGCATCCGCCCCTCACACGCTTTAATCAACATTATATCCGCCCCTTGCAGAGTTGGACGAGCATCGGGAGCTTGTGGCACAAAGTCATCTGCTGTGTGCAGGCGCAGTGTACAACTGTTCATGTTCGAAGCCTTTTGGTGGCTCCGTAGTGCTTCGTATTGTGCAAGCGCTGCACCTGCGCAGTACAGGGCGGGCATTATTCGACGGGGGACCTTCCTCATCATAACAGCGGGACGCTCCCCCTTGATTGCCTGAGACACAGCAGCAGCGCCATTGGCTCTCACTGCTGTCAGTCAAAGTCAGTTAGCCAATCAGAAGGGCGAGGGAGGGGCCGAACCGCAGCTCCATGTCTCAATGGACACACAGAGCTGTGGCTCGGCTCTTGTGCCCTCATAGCAAGCTGCTTGCTGTGGTGGCACTCGACAGGATTGAAGGGCCAGGAGCAGAGAAGAGGGACCCGAGAAGAGGAGGATCCAGGCTGACCTATGCAAATCCACTGCACAGAGCAGGCAAGTATAACGTGTTATTTTTATTTATTTTTTAAACAAGAAAAGAGACTTTACAATCACTTTAAATTTTACCGGTCCCACTGCCCATGCTTCTGATCTTGTATCTCTTGTAATGTGGGCATCTTTAGTATTCAACACTTCTGGGAATGTTGGGTACCTTTGTCCGCCATGTCCTGCAGTGATATAGCAAGTGGTGTATGGAACCACATCATGCAGTGGGCATGTTGGGCATCTGACAATCATGGACATGGGTTAAATGCTGAAGATCCTTAAGGCAGTAGCTCTGCAAGTGAAATAAGATTTAAGGCACAGGTGGTAGAACAGCGAATACTTCTCTTCTTTCGCAAGGTGATTTTTTTTATTTTTCTGGGTCACATTGTGGCTTTAATAATTCTATTTGCATTTTTGCCATTCATTTTAACTGTTACCCTTAAATGTTTATGTGCTATTGTAATAAAATGTTCCATCTTCTTTTGTAGGGGGAGAAGAATAATGGCTTCGATGTGCTATATCACAACATGAAACATGGCCAGATATCAACAAAGGAGCTCTCAGAATTTATACGGGAAAGGTGCGGTCTTCTCTCTTTTGTGCATTGTAACGTGTAGATTTTTGTGTGACTTGTAAATTGTGTGTTAAAAAATGGTGTTTATACTGTTTGTGCTGTGCCAGCTGTCTTTAAAGCATCCAAGGCAGCCTTGTGATGACTGTTTGTGTTATAGCAGTCTGCAGCTGCCTTCTTTACCAGCCCCGTCATCTTCCACCTGAATGACTGTGATATGCAGAACACCTGCCTTTCAGTTGATGACTGATGCATCCATGGTGGTGGATTACTGGCCAGGTATGATCAGGTTTTCCTTGAATGGGAAGTTGTAGCAGGTGCATAATTTATCACAATTAATGTCACCCACCTGATTCTCACAGGTAAAGCAAAAAGGTTCAGTGTGAGCTCAAAAAACTTAGTGGAGCTCATTTACGTACAGATGGGACAGCTAGGTGTAAGATGTAAATTGCACTTTCCTTCATGGCATCCTTGGAGACATCAGGTGGAATATCATTTCGGTTTCTCTGCATCACTTGGGCCCTTTTCACACGAGAGGTCCGATCGGACCCTTCATTCTTCTCTATGGAGCACCGGGTGTAAACAGGCTTGTATCTGTTTACACCCGGCATCCTCGGGGTCTTATCCGGCAAAAAAATGGAAGGGGATACATTGCCCTTCATATGGCCGTATCAGGGGGCAGGAGGAGAGAATCCCTGGTGCCGCACATCCACGGGGTTGTATGATAATGAGAGAGACAACCTCAGCCTGGGCTTCCACCAGGTCACGGCTCCAATACATTTCACTCGGCTCCCCAGCGCTTAGTCATAAGGATCAGAGGGCAGTATAGTGTAAACGGACAGCCGTTTGTGTCCGGCTGCCCATACGCACCTGAGCTCTGCTCAGCTCCCCTGCTGAGCAAAACCGCATCCGGCTCATGTTCAAGGGGCCTTACACTGCCATCATGTTTTTGGTACCTAAGTGCTGCTCTGTAGCTTGCTTGAAAGCCTGGATATCCCTGTGGATAAGGATGAGGCGCTCCGACGTGTTTGCAGAGCCCACAAGGAAGTCGGCACTGCGCTGTGCTATTCGCAGACAGTGAGAAATTTCCCGATCTTTGCCGCCACGCATTGGGACAATGTCTCACTGCCTGTGATTGGTGCAGTGCTGATTTCCTGGCGGGCTTTGCATGTTGGGTTTGCGAACACGCCGGAGCTCATCTCTACCCAAAGTCTTCAGTGGAATCAAATATTGTAACCAGCATAAGGCAGAGTGACGGTCGGTGCCGAGTAGCTGATATTTTTTAAATATTCCAGTCAAAGTCAAAACTTTTATCCATATTGTACAGTACAGGACACTGGACTTTTCATAGACTATGGGTTAAACGCAGCTACCTTGCAAATTCCATTTTGTATTGATAATCTGCTCTGTGAAGTTACCATTTTATTGTGTATGTTGCATACCACTAAATAAAAAATGCAGCAGCTTCACATGAATGGACACTAGCACACAATTTGCTAGGGCTGCCTTCAGAGCACACCATATATAACCGTATTCACTCTGTGAAACTCCAGTTTCTCTTCTCGTCCATGGATGGACACTAGGGTTGTCCAGATACCGATACTAGTATCGGTATCGGGTCCGATACCGAGTATTTGCGGGAGTACTTGTACTCGCGCAAATGCTCCCGATACCTAAATAGAATACTTTTTTTGTATTTATCAACATGTTCTGTGAAAATTCTTTGAGTTTTTTACTACTGCGTGAGAAGAAAATAAAACATTTTTATTCATTTTTACTCATTTTTATCCTTTTATAATGTCTTGAGTTAGAGTTCTTCATAATTCTAAAGAAAATATCCTTAGTCTGTATTGTGGTTTGAAAACTGTCACATGACATTTAAAAAAAAGTATCAGTATTCGGTATCGGCGAGTACATGAAAAAAAGTATCGGTACTTGTACTCGGTCCAAAAAAAGTGGTATCGGGACAACCCTAATGGACACAGCTCCTTAAATCTTGGCAACTGGGTTATATTCCCTGTTTACAGAAGAGGACTAGGGAGAAACATGTTAGATAATTAAATACATGTTACATTAACAAAGTGGAACAGCCCCACCCAGGGGCTGTTCTGCCTAGCAAGGAGAAGGACGTATGGCTCCCTTTGGGCCCAGCGCCCTGAGGAGACATTTTATTTTACTTTTTCTTGAAGAATCTTATTTCAACTGTCGGCTGAGACGGGCTGGATAATATAGATCAGGAGTCTCCAAACTACGGCCCTCCAGGTGTTCAGGAACTACAATTCCCATCATGCCTAGTCATGTCTAAGAATGTCAGAGTTTTACAATGCCTCATGGGAAGTGTAGTTCCACAGCAGCTGGAGGGCCATAGTTTGGAGATCCCTGATATAGATCATTGTAGTCTACTCAGTCCGACCAGCAAGCATGGGCACACCTTTGCAAAGAGGCTGGGTCTGCCACGCCATACCCTATGACTCCTGGGGTGGCCGGTGAGCTTTGCTCCGAGGTCCATATATGAGTGGGCTGTGGTGTTGTCTCACTCACAGTGGATCGAGCCAACAGCTATCTCCATTGTGGTTGTAGTTCTGTCAGGAATGCGTCAACGGGTCCTCGCTCGGACGGGTAAGTACAGTCCCTCCTGCTTTGGTGGGTTGGTAGGGCTGGGCATTCCTGGGGTTCAGGGGTCCTGTTCTCCTCCCTTCCCTGCTCCTTTCCCTTGCTGCATTGCTAACATTGCCGATGTCGGGGGAGCCTTCTTGAGGGCATTTTCTGGCCTGTGTTTTTTCTTTTTTGTGTGGGGCTTTCCTGTGAGGGGGTTTTCACTGTTAAAAAGCCCTAGGAGGCTTTTCATGTTTAAACGCGGCATTTTGCCGCCATTGGGCCAGTGCTGACCCCATTTTTTGGGAGGTTTTTCAATTGCATTGATAACTCCCATTGGCGGCCATTTTGTCGTAGCCGTGCTATGGCGCAGCTTACATTTTCCTGTGGCCCCATTCTGAACGCTTGGCGGCCATCTTGGAGTAGTCCTGATCCCTAGTGCTGTATCATACCGCGCACACAGGTCCCTGCAGCTGCCGCACTGTTACCTCACGGTTCTTTTCCTCTCACACGCTGTGTTCTGAGAGAGGACGGCAGCGCTGGGCAGTCTCCTACTGAGGTGAGTCCCCTGGGTACCCCTGGTCAGTGCAGCAAGTGGGTGAGATGCCCTGAATAGGGCTCTAGGAGCTTCTGTTTATTTGTAAGGACAGGTGTGCATACACCTACATATTATACATACACACTATGTAAAAATTAATATTTGGAGTCAGTATCTGTGTCCTTCCTTAAAGGGGTGTTCCAGCCAAAAAATGTTTTATTAGAAGTCAGCAGCTACAAAAAGTGTAGCTGCTGGCTTTTAATAAACACTCACTTACCTGCTCCTGCGTTCCAGCGTCGCGCCGACCGGGGCTCCGCTCCTCTCCCCCCCCTCCCCAGCTGGCGTCTCCATCCCGACTGTGGGCACCCAGCCATGACAGCCTTCGGCTTCACGGCCGGGCACCCACTGCGCATGCGTGAGCCGCACTGTGCATGCGCGCGCGGCGCGCCGCTGATTGGAGAGGCGATCGCATGGGACCTGTCAGTGTCCCATGTGATCGCCTACAGGGAGGGGCTGGTGTAGGCGATTAAGGCTTAATTGCCTAACCAGCCCCTCGGCGGAAGCAGGAAGTGGGACAGGAAGTCCCACTCCTACTGAAGCCCCCACTCCCCCCCCCAAAAAAAATGACATGCCAAATGTGGCATGTAAGGGGGTGGGGAGTGGAACAAGAGGAAGTTCCAAATTTGGATGGAACTCCTCTTTAACATGCTGGTGGTGGCAGCAGGTGTTGGCACCTGGGATTCCCACAGAGGTTTTATTGTTGGTCCTGGACACGTTTGTGCCAGGGTGGGGGTGGACTGCAGACAGGCGGTAAAAGAGTGCCCCCTTCCCCCGTTATCCCCTGGGGAATGCTCTGTTATGGAGCCATGGACAAGGTACCTGGGTAGTAGAAAAACGAAAGCAGGATAAGGCATCTATGGGTACGCTTCTCACTGCTGCAAGGGACTCGCTTAAGCTGGATAGTGCAGCTGGGTTTCCGCCGAGGGCTCTGTCTTTTTTGGATCACACAAATTAGACACCCTCGTTTTGACACTGCTTGGGGACGCCCCACTTGTCAAGATTTAAGGAGCTGTGTCCGTCCATGGACGATAAGAGAAAATAGGATTTTTTGTACTCACAATAAAATCCTTTTCTCTGAGTCAATGGACGGACACAGCACCCACCCCTCCTTTTTAGGTTTGTACTGCTTGTCAGTTTTGACGGCGGACGAAGGGCACTCCATACATCTCTATGGAGCGTCAGATGTCAGCGGAGACATGTCCGCTGACATCCGACCTGATCCGATCCGCTAAAAACAGACATATGGTAGATACGTCCCCATCCGTCCATGCGGATCGGATCGGATCGGGTAAGATCTGATGAAAACGGACATGCTGTTTTCATCAGATAGCTCCACAGCAGACAGCGGTGCCGACAATCCCCTTCCCGCTCAGTGAGCAGAGAGGAGCTTGTCATCCGTCGGCTCAGCGGAGATCTGCGGACTGATCTCCTGCTGAGCTGGCGGACGCAGGCGGACTTCGTCGGGGCGGACTGCGACGAAGTACGCCATGTGTGAATGAGGCCTTATTTTTCTAACCATTCAATTGTTTTCTCTATAGCTTCTATGAAGATCCAAATGCTAACTTCCCTTGGCTACATAGTCGTTTCTGTATTGATTTTATCCTCATAATGTACTTTTGGGACCACACCAGAACACCACTGTGTGGGGTCAGCTTTTAGAGTTTGCTTCTGGCACTGCGTTTGACATTCACCGTAGTGCAACATCTGTAGTGTTAGCCACAGGGTTCTATAAAGGTCCAGAGCCTTGGTCCATTTTGTAAGGGTGAGCTCCGGCGTGTTCGGAAACCCTGCATGCAGAGCTCGCCAGGAAGCCGGCACTACGATGCTCTAACCACAGTCAGTGAGACATTTCCCGATCTCTCTCTGTAGCCGCGCATCGGGACAATGTCTCACTGCCTGTGATTAGCGTAGCGCTGTGCCAAATTTCTTGGCGGGCTCTGCACGTGGGGTTTGCAAACACGCCAGAGCTCATCCTTGGTTCCCAGACCCTGGAGGGGTATGTATGCTCAATGGGACTGGTGAAGCCTGGACCTCTAATAAATCCAGTGTCGTGGTTAAGGCGAGACAGGGTTTCCCTGTGTATTTACATCCATTTCTGGCTTTTACGATCTGCAATGTGTAAAACATTATGTGGTTCTTAGGCAGGATTTGGATATTTACTTTATTATGTTAACCCCTGCAATTTTGTCTCTGACAGTTCTTGGTGCGAGCAATTTAAAATTGGCAGTTATTCCCCTCCTCCCTGGAATTAATCTCAGGAAGAAGTAATTGTGTCATGCCTCCCAGATGTATTCCTGTCCATCTTTTCCACTGAGAATGCACACTGCACAATACTGCACTCCTGCTACCATCTTCTACACCAGCGATATGCAATTAGCGGACCTCCAGCTGTTACAAAACTACAAGTCCCAACATGCCTCTGCCTCTGGGTGTCATGCTCGTGGCTGTAAGAGTCTTGTTATGCCTCATGGGATTTGTAGTTCTGCAACAACTGGAGGTCTGCTAATTGCATATCCCCGTTCTACACCGACAAAGCTGCAGAGGGGCCAAGTCAGCACCTGGTCTGTAGTGGCGACAATATCCAGACATGCACAACTCCATCTATTTTGTAATGACGGACCATAGGTGCAAGTCAGCCAGGGTAAAAAGGGCCAAATAACATGTTCTGCAGACCACCACCTCCAGGAAACTACAGCTCAGGGCTATAGCTATTATCTGATTGCAGCTATCTCCCAGGCACACAGCATGTGTCTGACATATTTGAATTCTTCGGGGAACTCTCTGCACTTCTAAAACCTTAGGTTTCCAGAGGCCAGAAATGCTACATGTCCTCTCTTCCCTTTTGATTGTAGTCAGGATTCGGAAGTGGAACCTCCTTTCCTGGCAGAGATTATGGATCAAAGTATTGAGGACCCTGATTTTGTAGTAGAGGCTGGAGAGGATTTTCCCTCCATTGCATTGAATGAAGTACAAGCTATGGCTTCAAGCTAAATGCTCTCTACTGTGGACACACTAATTGATGTGGTGCACTCTAGTCTTTCCCTACAGCACCAGATTTTTCACAGCCTAAACAAGCCCCTATGGGCTCTAAAAAGAGTCTAAATACAGAAAGACTTTTCCTATGCATGCACAGATTGATTGATGGGGGCCAGCCTTTCCTGGTCACTCCTATGTTTTTTTTTTGCCGAGACTTATACAGCGGAAAAGCTTTTAAAAAAAGAAATTGACTGTTTCCTGGTAAATATATTCTCAATAAACACCTTACAGTTCCTATTGAGGATGTTCCCTCTTTTAAGGAATTCTGTTAATGAGCATCTGGAAGCCCTGGTAAAGGCCTTCTTTGCCCTTGCAGGTCCTGCCCCGCAGCCAGCTATAGCTGATGTTTCCATTTGCCAGATTATTGCTAACTGGAAAGGACAAATGAATAGAGAACATGAGGATCGTGCTCCATTAGAACTGATGCTATCGGCTTGTTGTTTTATGTTGACACTCTTAAGAATGTGATTAGTCAAGTCTCTTGAATGTCCCTTATCTCTGTGAATAGACAAAGGCTTTTGTGATCAATAAACTTTGTCTGCTGAACCTGCTTGTAAAAAGGGCCTTCTAGGCATGCCTTTTGGTGGTAATTGCCTGTTTGGAGAATCCCTTGATAAATTCCTCAAGGAAGTCACTGAGGGAAAGGTGCTGAAGAAGCCTAAAGCTGGCCATAGATGGATTGAAATCCATCTATGGCCGTTTCCATTCGCGAGAAGTGATTTAGTGATCGACGACTTCTCACGAACAGGCTTGTTGGAAATGTTTGTTATGCTGCAGCGCTGATCAGTGTATTTTGACAGCGTAGGAGTCTCCGCTGTCAGAATACAATGGCACAGCAGGGAGGATTTCTCTATGCGCCTGGCTTGTGTGCCCAGCTTTATATTTCTACCCATACAGCTCTTACTACTTTTCATCAAAATTGTTATTTTTACTTTCCCCAGGTATCGCTCTTCAAACCAAGGCTTAAAGGATAAGTTCACCTTTTTTGTCAGAATTTTTGTATTTTTCCTAATAAATAGAAGTGTTTTCCAATGTCATTCCTGAACCAGCCCTCCCAATGTGCTTTTCTCTCACTTACCTCATTCACATGATATTTAGAATCTTGTTGTTTCTTTGAATGGATTTTCAGATTCCATCACTTCCTGTAGCTTGTATCAGCATTCACTTCCTGTTAGGTCATCTCCCAGAAACCTTCACTTCCTAGTTGCATCACAGAAGAGGGCGTGATAGGGTGTGTTCACCACTCTGGACCACACCTCCATCATTACAATACCACCTTCCAACCACTTCCTATACAATCTCCTTTTAGATCTCCCATCAACTATGTAGAACAAGGGCCTGTCTGATTACATAGTTCTGGTAAATCGAAAAGAATTTGTACAGAGATTGTACAATCAGATTGCATAGTGTATGGCATGTTTAAACAAGTACGTAGGAGGGAGTGGACGAAGATGCTCAGTCATGAGGCCTCATTCACATCTCCACCTAACAAAAACGCACATTCTCGGATGTGTTTGTTTTGTGTGTTTTCACTCGTCACGCATAGGGCAGCCCATTCACTTGAATAGACTGCCCTTCGCCCCAGTGAAGCTCCAGAACTATTTTTGGAGCAGCGCATGGTAGAGCTGCACAATTTTGGCTAAAATGAGAATCATGTTTTTTGCTTGGAATAAAGTAACATTTTCTTTCACATTTTAGAAAGAAATGGGCTAATTTTACTGTTTATTTTTATTCATTAAAGTGTATTTTTTTTTTAAATGCGTTTGACAGACTGCTGCACAAATACGGTGTGACATAAAATATTGCCATTTTATTCTCTAGGGTCTCTGCTAATAAAATATACATCATGTTTGGGTGTTCCAAGTAATTTTCTAGCATAAAAAACATAATTTTTACTTGTAAGCAACAAATTGCAGAAAATATTTGGTTTAACTTCCTTCATTTACTTGCCGGAATTCTTTTCTATGATGAAAGATCGAAAAGATATTTTGTTTCTCCTTATTGCCTGTTGTGATAAAACTTGGCAGGCTGCCTGGATTTTTTTAATTAAATTTGTTCCCAGCTGAGAGAACTCTGCACTTGTTAGGCCCCTTTCACATCTGTGGACCGTATGTCCGCTTTTTCATCCAGCCATCTGTTTACGGATGAAAAAGGGACATGTATCCCTATGAGATAGCGGGTGTCAGCAGGTGAACATCCGCTGACACCCGACCTTATCCGGGTCCGCAATGCTCCGATTCTGCAGATGGAGGAAAATCCTATTTTTCCACCCCTCATCAGATCAGGTGAACACGGACAGACGGTCCGTGTTCATCCGATCCCCCCCATAGGGGAGAGCAGAGATCTGACAGGGCGGTCCCTGCACAGTGTGCGGGGACCGCCCTGTCATCCACCGGCTTAGTGGGGATCGGCAGCGCGATCCCCGCTGAGCAAGCGGAGGTTCACGGGGCGGATCATCACGGATCCAGCCCGTGTGAAAGGGCCCTTAGAAGCAATTTTGATTCCTAACAATTCGTGCAGCTCTAGTGCATGGTGCGTTACTGCAGCTTTCAGCATGTTTGCTGCATTTGGGGAGCCTTTATGTTTTCAAAAGTATTTTATTGAAAGAAAACAAACAGAACACAGGTAGGCTCCATTCACATCTAGGCGACAAAACGCCTGTCGCCCGACGCTCGTGCCGCTAGCGGGTACATTTTTCTTAGCCTAAGGGGGGTATAGTACCACCTCGTCAGTAGTTTGATAGCAGTTTCTCTAGCCGTCAGTGATTTAGTACACTTGCGCATAGCTTGCCAGCTGTCCCGACCAGTCTAAATCCTCACTATCCAGGTTAAGTTCAAGTTGCCATTGCTCTCTATACTTCAAGGTGGAAGATTCGCTAACCGAGTCCATTAATCTATAGACCCCCGAGATTAGGCCTTTGTGTCTGGGAGTTGGGTAACAAATGTCTTCGAAGGGAGAGCATGAGGTCGTGATTGGGAATGTGTAGTGTTGCTGAAAAAAATGTCTAATCTGGAAGAAATTATAGAATTCCGCATGGGGGATAGGGTGAATCGACTGCAGATGAGAAAAAGTGACAAAAGTGGAATTCACCAGAAAATTATCCAGTTTTGTCAATCCACAATCCACCCATATCTTATGAGTCCGGGTAGTCAAAGGCTGTGGGGAATCTGGGGTCACCTAAGAATGATGCACCTCTGGGGGTTGGCGACACCAGTTGAAATGTATTCCTATAACCTCCCCAATTTGGGGAGCCTTTATAATGTGATGGCAACACAAACAGGATCCGCATTTGCAGCATTTATGAAAAACATGGCAAAGTGCACATTTTCTGTGCAGTTTGCCATGCGTTTGGAGACACACACATGTGAATGGAGCCTTATTGTGCTTCTGTAAATGCACCAATTTCATTCATGTTTTTTAGCTTGTTTTTCCAGTGACACACATAGGGCAACCAGTTGATTTTAATGGGCTGTGCTCCACCTAGCAAAGTAGCTAAACCCAAACACATATTAATTACACAGGTTCTGATGCAAATTTCATGCTGATAAGGCACCTAATGAGTTTATTTATTACCTTAATCAGCCACAGAACTTGTGTAATTATTATGTGTTCGGGTGTAAAGGAATGAGGTGGCAGTCCTACTCATAGGACATTTTTGTAAATTTTTTACTGCGTTTGTCACCACAAATATGTGTTTTCTTCTGTGTTTGTTGTGCCGTTAACAAATAATGACACTGAAAGAGGTGGCCATACACTATACAATCTGATTGTACAATCTAATCACTCTGTATCCAATCAGGCTGGCACTTGCACTGCATCCGGGAAATTTTAGAAAATTGGAAAGAAGCTGCGCTAAAATACTGGAAAAGAGAAAGCTGCAACACAGTTACAGCCTCTTCAATCTGAGAGCTGTGATTACCATGTAAACAATAGATACAAAAACAGAATATGAGAAAAATATAAATCGCGCTACCTCTAAAACATGTGAAAAAAGTGTTTAAATCACAAAGCAAAAATAAGTAATGTATGATGGTATATATAAATCACTAATATACCAAAAACAGGAGAGGTTGATTGCCTCTATAGAGCACTCTCATACCCCTCAATAACAGTGAGTCAGTGATAACGTTAATAATAAACCTCAAAATAAATTAAATAAGAATTAAATAAAAATTATGCATACAAATTAATCTTCTTAAAATTAAACAAAAAATGTAAATGAAAAGTTATAGGATATTATAGCAGATAAAGTCCATAAATGTTTAACACATGAAATGTCAAACACCCGTGCTCTGCCAAATTCCCGAATATGTTGAAAACGTCTCCAAAGAAAAGTGATGTATCCTCCACCAAACAATGAATTGGCTCCTTACCAGATCACCATGATCCCTTATGACAGGGGATCATGAACAGCATATAATAGGTAGTCACTTCCAGCCACGCGGTTCAGACAGATACGATCCTTAACATTGGGTCTCATCCACAAGTGATTACAAATCACCAGCATAAATGCCCACCATGTAAAAAAACAATAACCGCTCCACATAGCGCATGAAATGAGGAGAAAAATCTATTAAAAGTTGTATTGCACTTACAAGCATGCAGTAAAGTAATGCCTCAAATTTGATGTTCCGGCCAGTACACAAATTTCCAGACACCCGTCCTTTGGGGAACGTTTGGAGCTCTTGGGTGACGACAGAGCGCCGCTACGCCCTACGTCCGTTTTGTAAAATATTACTTCTTCCAGGGGCTTGTTTCATTTTAAGAAGATTAATTTGTATGCATAATTTTTTTTTAATACTCATTTATTTTATTTTGATGTTTAATATTAAAGTTATCACTGACTCACTGTTATTGAGGGGTATGAGAGTGCTCTTTAGTGTTCTATGGTGGCAATGAAAACTTTAGATCAGGGGTCTCCAAACTTTTTAAACAAAGGGCCAGTTTATTGTCCTTTAGACTTTAGGAGGGCCAGATTGTGGCCATCAGGGGAAAAAAATGTTGGCATCAGTGAGAATAAATATGTCCTCAGGATTGGCGGTCAATAGGAGGGGTAGTGCCCCTATTAGTAGGAGGAATAGTATTCCATCATTGGTATCAGTGGAAGAAACAGTGCCCCATTGTTGGTGTCAGTGGGAGTAATAGTGCCTCATATCAGTGGATAAAATAGTGTCCCACGGGCCTGATAGAAGCAAGCAAAGGGCCACATCTGGCCCTCGGGCCGCAGTTTGGAGACCCCTGCTTTAGATGATGGGTGAAGGTATGCTAAGGAGGACAGCTGGTTAACTCTTTTCTGGTTGTACTGGCTGGTCCGGCTGTGTTTTTAAACCAGGAAGTTTCTGAAATGATCTGCAAACTACAGCCATGGATAGAGATGAGGCCTGGTCTTCAAAACCAAAGAAAACTTGTATTTTTGTGCAACAGAGGTACATTATTGGTACATAGGGGAGCTGGATTTTGGGGGGAAAAAAAGGTGAACTTAAATTTGAACACTTTATTTTGTCAAGCCCTGCATTCCCAAGTCTACCAAGCATGCCCAGAAGCCCTCTTAACAATGGAGGGGTGCCCCCACTCTTAAGAGTGGGGGAGACACCTGTTGACATTTTACCAGTTTGAATCCGATACATGCTGGACCTCTGAGTCCATTCTGCCATTTTAATGAGGCACAAAATAGAGTATGATCTCTGCTTGTGTTTTTACCATTCAATCTGTCAGCTTCAGACCAGAAGAAGGCAGATTAGATAAATGCTTTGCACCTACTTCAGACACAAGGAGAATGGCTGTACCAGGTCATTTAGAAGATCAGGCTTCTGTTCAAAAAAAAACATTCTGGGCTTAAAATCTCTAAACAAATACTGGTATATCTGCACATGCCAAAATTCTGGATGAAATCAACAAGATCTGTCATTGCTTCTTTAAGACAAAGGGAATGTATGGCATTAGTAGACATCCGAGAAGCCTACACATACCCATTTTCCTATCGCCTTAAAGTTTTCTGTATTTGGCTGTGGAAAGCCAACACTTCTACAGACTCGGGGCATTCATGTCACAAGTTACCTGGAAGACCTTCTACTGAAGGACTCCTCAGGCCACACACTTGGCTACGAACGTGCAGATGACAATTCAATGCCTTCAAACATTTGGCTGGAGGATTACCCCTCCAAAATTTGCTCATCGCTTTCCCAATACCATCTGGAATACCTAATCTACCTAGTCTAATCGTGCTGAGTGCAGCTCAAGACAGAATTTTCCTTTAAGAAACAAAAGAGCTTGTGAGCCATCTCCATAGAGAATAATAGATTTTTTTTCCCCGCCAGCATTTTTTAGCTTCAAGCTACAAAACGCTCAGGTGTGAATGGGGTCTTATTGTGCATCTTGAAATGCCACATGTTTTTAGAGAGTCCTGTATTTCACCTGAAGTTATTTGTGGGTTTTTCTTTGCATCCCGAACAATTTTCCTGGCAGTTGTGGCTGAAATGATAGATGGTCTTCCTGACCGTGGTTTGGTTTCAACAGAACCCCTCATTTTCCACTTCTTGATTAGAGTTTGAACACTGCTGATTGGCATTCTCAATTCCTTGGAAATCTTTTTATAACCATTTCCTGTTTTATACAGTTCAACTAACTTTTAATGCTGATTCTTTGACAATTCTTTAGCTTTCCCCATGACTCAGAATCCAGAAATGTCAGTGCATTTTTTTACAGGTTACTATTTTCGAGTTACAGAGAAGGTGTAGTGCTAGAATTGTTGCACACGCTCTAACGCACGCGACAATACCTCACATGTGGGGTTTGAACGGCATTTACATATGTGGGCGGGACTTGCATTAATGTTCGCTTCTGAGCGCGAGCTACCGGGGGTAGGGGTGTTTTAAAAAAAACGTAATTTTCTTTTTATTTTACTTCATTTTTTTATTTTACTTCATTTTTTTGTTGTACACTTTCTTTTTATCACTTTTATTCCTATTACAAGGAATGTAAACATCCCTTATGTAATGTATGTAATAGGAATAGTGTGTGACAGGTCCTCTATATGAAGAGATGTGGGGTCAATAAGACCCCACATCTCTCCAGGCTTTTACAAGCATGAGATCGTGAAAAAAAATTCAGATCTCATGCCGACAGCCGAGATTGCGGCTTTGTTTACTTCCGGGTACCGGGCGTGACGTCATAACGTTGTGTCCGAACCTCCGAGGGTCATAAAGATGACTGGTGAGCATCTGCTCACCAGTCATCTCTATGCTTCCCAGCCAATGCCTGTCGATTCGCTCTCCGGGCCCCCCGATGGTACGGGAGAGCCCAGAGAAGCACCGGATGGTGGCAGGAGGGGGGAGTCCCCTCCCTCTCCCTTTAAGAACGATCAAGCGGCGGAACTGCCTCTTTGATTGTTCTTATCATACAGAGAATCGGCGGCTGAAGACGGTGATATCTGAATGATGCCTTTAGCTGCAAGTATCATTCAGATATCACTGCACAAAGTCGAGGACGTCCTCGGTTGTCAAGTGGTTAAAATTTGTAAACACAGTTGATTGAGAATAAATGGCTTCAGCCAAACACTAACCATGAGTGAAAGTTTGTGTTATCATTCATATTCTCTGAAAAATGGCCAAGAAATCATAAATCCTACCAGGGTATGTAAACTTATGAGCACAACAGTAGGATAAGCAATTTCATGTCCAGTTCCAAAGTTCGCCCTGACTTGTGGGATCTCCAATAAAGCCCTGGAATTGGGAAAGTCTTTCCTTTACACACCCTGGAGGGTGACAACAGATTTGTTTTGCTTTGTGTCTTTTCAGGTCACTTTGCAATAACACATGGAAGCTTAGAAATCCCTGTAGTGTATTAATGTGCTTTTACTAAACTTATTTAACCACTTAAGACCCGGACCAATACGCTGGTAAATGACCCAAGGTGTTTTTGCGATTCGGCACTGCGTCGCTTTAACAGACAATTGCGCGGTCGTGCGACGTGGCTACCAAACAAAATTTGCGTCCTTTTCTTCCCACAAATAGAGCTTTCTTTTGGTGGTATTTGATCACCTCTGCGATTTTTATTTTTTGCGCTATATACAAAAATAGAGCGACATTTTTGAAAAAAAAACACTATTTTTTACTTTTTGTTAAAAAAAAAATCAAATAAACTAAATTTTAGTCAAACATTTAGGCCAAAATTTATTTAGCCACATGTCTTTAGTAAAAAAAAAAAAATCGCAATAAAAAAAAATAGCTACCTAGCGGGAACAGCGACACTAATACAGCGATCAGAAAAATGATCGCTTAGTGACGCTGGCAATAGGGAGTGAAAGGGTTAACTAGGGCGGTGATCAGGGGGTTAAAACTTTATTAGGGGGGGTGGGGGGGCTATCCTGAACCTAACACTAACTGTTTTTTACACTGCCTGTCACACTGACACTAAATGCAGTGATTAAATCACTGCATTCAGTAACACTGTGACAGGGGGGTGGGGGGGGGGGCGATCACATGGGGTTAATATGCCTATGGGAGTGTGTGTCAGTGTTGTGTTGGTGCACACTTACTTGTGATGTCTTCTCTCATCAGCAGCGCTGGGAAACAGCACTGCGATGAGAGAATACATCATTTCCTCCTTCCTGTGTAAACACAGGAGGAGGAAATGACAGGATGGGAGCGCGCTCCCATTGGCTGGGAGCGATCGCGGGGGGGGCGGATATCACGGACATCCGCCCGCAGATCCCGGATCGCTCCCAGAGGTAGGGAGACCCCCGCACGCCGCGGAGGGGGTCCTGATGGGACCCCCGAACCGCACTCAGGCGGGGACGTAAATTTACGCCCTTGTGCCTGTACGAGCCATGTTGTGGCCGTATATGTGCGTGCGGGGGTCTTTAAGTGGTTAATACAAACTATTACAATTCTAGGAATGCAATACAAGACTGGCAGATATACATGCAGCAAATACTAGCTACTTCATGAACTATGGTCTGTAACCAATAGGAATAAGCTAAACGTTGCGTGGCATTTGTTATAGCTCCATAGGCAACCTAGACCCCAGAATCTACTGTGCTCTACAAGCAATTGCAGGAAATTGGGAGATGGTGTGAACAAGTGACGTTTGTGCCAGAATAAACTTTTCTTGGTGTTATGTAATTTTGGTGTCCTCTCATCTTAACCTGCTGACCTTTTATTTGGAAAGTTTAGGTGGACAATCCCACATAGGATTGTGGGAGCCTTTCTCATTACTTCCTTTACCATAGTCTTCTATGGGCGAAACATTTCCTAATTCCTAGACCAGGGATCTCCAAACTACGGCCCTCCAGCTGTTGCAGAACCACACTTCCCACGAGGCATTGTAAAACTCTGGCATTCAGACATGACTAGGAATGATGGGACCTGTAGTTCCTGAACAATTGGAGGGCCGTAGTTTGTAGACCCCTGTTCTAGCACTATTGTATTATAAATGCCGTAGGTCATGTACACTCACTGTCCACTTTATTAGGTACACCTTGCTAGTAACTTGTTGGACCCACTTTTGCCTTCAGATCTGCCTTAATTCTTCGTTACATAGAATCTACAAGGTGTTGGAAACATTCCTCTGAGATTTTGATCCATATTATTTACATGATCTCATCACCCAGTTGCTGCAGATTTGTCGACTGCACATCCATGATGCAATTTTCTTGTTCCTCCACACCCCAAAGCTGCTTTATTAGATTGAGATCTGGTGACTGTGGAGGCCATTAGAGTACAGTGAACTTATTGTCATGTTCAAGAAACCAGCGGTGAGATGATTTGAACCAGGTACATTATCCCGCTGGAAGGAGCCATCAGAAGATGGTACAATGTAGTCATAAAGGGATGGGCATGGTCTGTAACAATACTCAGGACGCCGTGGTATTTAAACAATTGGTACTAAGGGACCCAAAGTGTGCCAAGAAAATATCCCCCACACCATAACACCACCACCAGCCTGAACTGTTGATACAAGGCAGGATGGATCCATACTTTCATGTTGTTTACACCAAATTCTGACCCTACAATCTGAATGTCACAGCTCAAATCAAGATTCATCAGACCAGGCAAACATTTTTACAATCATCTATTGTCCATTTTGGGTGAGCCTGGGCAAATTTTAGCCTCAGTTTCTTGCTCTTAGCTGACAGAAGTGGCACCCGGTGTGGTCTTCTGCTGCTGTAGCCCATCTGCTTCAACGTACGCTGTGCTGTTCGAGATGGTATTCTGCATACCTTGGTTGTAACTAGTAGTTATTTCAGTTACTGTTGCCTTTCTATCATCTCGAACCACTCTGCCCATTCTCCCCAGACATCAACCAGGCATTTTCGTCCACACAACTGCCGCTTACTGGATATTTTCTCTTTCTTCCCCATTCTGATACTCTGTTTGAACTTTAACAAATCGTCTTCAACACGCCTAAATGCTATGTTGACCATGGATTACCTGAATTGTTGACTTTGGTTACAGAATTACTGTAGAACAATGCAAGTATTTAATTGCCAATTGAAATTTGCCGAACATACAACCGGAGGATCCATGTTCTTATTGTTTTAGAGGACAGCTTGTGCAAGGCATTTGTTTGAGAAGTGTCCCCTCAGACCCGATGTCTGCTTCTAAGACAAACAAACAGATTCTTCAAGTAATGGCCGCAGACACGATCTGAATATCGTACGAAAAGTTATGTCTGAGGAAGAATCGTACGACAATCGGATCATTAGTACAGAGCTTTCGAGAGCCGATCGTGACAGTTCAGCCGATATTATTTTATCGGACATGCACAAAAAAATTTCTTATACGGTACCAGATCGTTCGATTTTCGTTTAGTCAGTACAGTTGTTGTCCGAAAATACAATACAACACATGACATCACTTCCAATTTTTTTTTTGCTGTCGTACGAGAATTTTCGTGACTTTAATAACCTAATAAATTTCTACTTGTGACTATTAAGCGGAAAAAGTCGTAGGATCTGTCATACGATATTCAGATCGTGTGTACAGGGCATAAGTCTGAAAAAAATCTGAAAATATCTGTCTATCTTGGAACACAGGATTCCAGCCTTCTAGTTGGGGGCGGAGCTTACAACTCCATGATTGTCTAAGGGACCTGGTCCCCACAGAAGTCAAAACTTTCAATCAACATCCTGGAATTGTGAGCCATCAGATTGTCTCCAACACTGGGCCTTCCTAACTAAGTTGCAAACCCCTCTTTCAAACAGACTAAACTTACTGGCATAAGGCCCCTCATTCCATCCTGCTTCTCAGTTGCCATTTAAAAGTCAGCAGCTACAAAAAGTGTAGCTGCTGACTTTTAATAATCAGACACTCGCCTGTCCCATGGTCCAGCGATGCGGGCGCACAAATCCTCACTCCTCTCTGCGATGCCGGCATTCTAACTGGCCACCCGGCTGTACACATGCTGTGAATGGCCGAGCAATCTTCTGGGGCGATTACAGGGAGGGAGGGGGAGAGGTGATCTTCCGGCGGCGCCAGGGAAGAAAGTGCGAGTTGGGTGCTACAAATACTATAGCTGCTGACTTTTAATATAAGGATCCCACGATGTAGGCACCCCTAGCCGATTCATCCATTGATTGTGGGTGCAAGTGCAGGCATTTCCACTAAAGAAAATGGGCAGTGAAGCCTTGCGGCTTCACTGGCCATTTCCTACTGCGCATGCACAAGTCACGCCGTGCTTTCTAAATGGTCCTGCTGTTTTCTGGGACCTGTGTGTCTCCCAGAAGGCAGCGGCGGAATGGAGGAGGGAGACGATAATTTCGTAGATCGCCGCGATCATTGTGCGGTGTTCTTACCTAGAAGTGGGAGCAGGTACCTGGTTTTGACAGGTATTCTTCCCCCCCCCCCCCCCCCCAAAAGATGCCAAATTTGGCAGCAGATGGGGGGGAGAAGCAAACAAGTGGCGCTTTGCTATAAAGTGATTAAAAGTAAATAAAATGAATAACAAACTTGTTGTTATACTTGCTCTGTGCAATGGTTTTACGTAGGCCAACCCTAATGCTCCTCCTTTGGGTCCCCTGCCGGAGCTCCTGTCTCTTCTTCTCTGTGTGGCACCATAGAAAGCCGCTTCTTATGGCGGCACATGTGCAGGCTCGATCCTGAGCCGGGCTCTGTGTGTCCATTGACATACAAAATGTGGCTTGACCTCGCTCGCTCCTCACTGGATTTGATTGACCGCATCAGGGGCCAGTGGGAGAGAGCGAACCACTGATGCTCTCTGGCACAGTGCTGGATTATGGTCAGGTTCAGCTAAGTATTTGGGGGGCTGAGGGGGAGCTGACATTTAGGTTTCATGCCTTAATCAGAAAATGCATTAAGGTAAAAAAACCTTCAGCTTTTACAACTACTTTAATTTTTGTTCATAAAGTTCTTTTAAAGGAAAACAAGTTTTTTAATCATTTTTTTTTTGAGATGTGGGATGTATATATGAACAGCACAGTGTAAGGTCTAATGTGTTTAGTCTTGAAGTAGGCATTTGTATGTATGTGTCTGTATATGAATGTATTGTATTTTATGCTGACTTTGCTCATTACCACTTCCTGGCCTTACTACCTAGCAAATCACTTCCATGAACATTACATGTAGCCAGTGAAGTCTGAAATGTCCCAATTCCTATTCTCTGAGTACATCCTATAAATCTTTCATGGCTTTTGCTATCCAGCATTCTGGATTCATTGTGAACCACTTTAAACTTTTATTGCTTGCTGGCATTCTCAGCCACTTATTCAGAAGTAATGACTAATTGTTATATTTCTAGTAAACACAAGACCATAAGCAGCCAGAATAATGGCAACAGAAAGATAATTTTATGTATTAAGTATTTGTGATTTCATTTATTATCATGAGTCCCATGGATCGGTGGAGCAGTGTAGTGTCAGCCTCATGTCATTGCTCTTTGTCACTGGAAACAGTCATGGCTTTGTGATTCCAGCTGTGTCCTATTTATTCCTTGAATTATTGCATCCAAATTGTTGCCAAAAAACACTGACTTTGGCAGTTGTTACCAGCTGTAAAAGTTAACCCTTATTGATGCCGTACCTATTGTTTGCTTTCGAACATAGGACTTTTGTTTGACGTCCCCCTTTGTATTTTATGTTAACATTTTTAGATTTGTTTTGTATGTGTGAGTCCTGTGTGTCCTATGTACATCAGTGTTAGGGGGGAGAGTTTTACAGGCGTTTTTAATGGAGATACATTTTTTAATATTTGCAATGCAAAAAACGCTTCTAAATGCAAATGTGGCAGAACAGATGTTTTTAAACGTTGGTTATTATTTGTCAAGTTAAATCGTTCGGGAGATTTTTTAAAACATCCCCTGTACTTGAAGCCTTACTGTTTATTTCTAAGGACTATCTAACTCATGGTCTCTTGCTGCCTTCGAACAGTGGTTACTGAATTGACCCTGCCTCCTGAAACTCCTCCTCTTAGCACCTCTATAGTAAAGAAGGCAGGCTCTGTGAAATGTGTGACACAGCGGGACCTACTCACGGAGCATAGTGAATAGGTGTCATGGAATTCAAGGAAGTAAATATGTGGAGATCTTCACAAAGTAAGTTTACAAACTTCAAGATCCATCAGATTAATCACTAGTATGCCACAGGCATCGGTTTGAGGTCAGGACTCTGTGCATGTCCTTATGGAACTTGCACTCATCCATGTCCTTATGGAACTTGCTTTGTGCATTGGTGCACAGTCATCTTGCATAAGGAAAGGGCCATCCCCAAACTGTTCGAACAAAATTGGGAGCATGAAATTGTCCAAAATGTCTTGATATGCTGACCCCTTAAGAGTTCCCTTCACTGGAAGTATGGGGAGAAGCCAACCCCTGAATAACAACCCCACTCCATGGGTTTTGTCAGTCTCCCTTTGCTATGCATAAGGCTTCCTGTCCGCAGCCAATTGAAGGAAACCCTGCTGAGTCTCTTGCGGGGTTTGGTCCTTTTGGCGAGCATGCTGTTAATGCAAGTTGGGTGGCTGTACAGGAACTTAAGAAGATTAGGTTGGGAGATGATGTTGACTTATATGTGTATGAAGTTCGTTATGTGTCAGACTGTGCAAAGTTTAATCCCAGATTTATGGATGACATACAATCCTGAGATTGTGTTTGTTCTTGAATATATACATGGATGGGCTGAGGCTTCATCCAAGAGACTCAAATCCTTCAAAGTCAGGCATTACCAGATGCATTGCCTGGGTCTGAAACTGACATATTGGAAGCACTGAACACTGTCAAACATTCCCATAGACACTCCTAAACCTTGTGGACAGCCTTCCCAGAAGAATTGAAGCTGTTATAGCTGCCAAGGGTGGGCCAACTCAATACTGAACCCTATGGACTAAGGCCCCTTCCACACAGGGCAGATCTGCTTGCAGCAGTCTGCCAGTGCAGCGGGAGATCTCTCCGCTGAGCCGGCGGATGGCAGGTCCCTCTCTGCTCACTGAGCGGGGATAGGTTTGTCCAGCGCCGCTGTCTCCTATGGAGAGATCGGATGATAACGGACATTTTCATCAGATCTCACCCGATCGGCCATGGATGGATCCGTCTGATTTTAGCGGATCGGGTGAGATGTCAGCGGACATGTCACCGCTGACATCCGACGCTCCATAGAGAAGAATGGAGCGGCCTTTCAGGTCCGCCAAAAAAACTGACAAACAGACCTGAATGGTCCGGCAGTGTGAAAGGGGCCTTAAGACGCTGATGCCCTTAATGTTCATATGCGTGTAAAGGCAGGTGTCCCAATACTTTTGGTAATATAGTGTATGTGAGAAGTGTCAGAATAGGCCTGATCTTAAAGTGGTTAGTAGGAGTAGGCTATAATTGAAATTGAATGTGGAAATTAATATATGATTTTACATTTTGACTATAGATACAGTTTAATATATATTTTTTTAATTTAATACTGTTCTTTAAAACCTTTTACCGATGGGAAGTTTAAAGCCAACGCTTTGGAATGCAATTCTCTTATGCTTCATAAAAAGCTTCCATGCTGGCACACAGCAGGGAAGAGACACCCACCCATAGCTATTCTTAAGCTGTGGAAATGTTCTGCAGCCAAAACGGTACCCATTATAAAAGATTTAAAACTGAATCCGGCCTTATATTTTCTTTCCCACACTTGTAGCAAGTCTTCTCCTGTGTTGAAATGACTCTCTATTCCCTTCAAGACTGCAAACCCACTATATGGTCGTTTTAAGCTGCGGCAGCCATCTTGAACCTATCTTCTTGTCTGAACATCATCATCAGTCCCCTCTCCTCCTGATCTGTACTGTCACCTATTAACTTTCGATGTCGGCAATCATTTTTGCTCTTTATCATGTGATTGTGATCCACAAGGCTGGCATCAGTTACTGTACTGTTGATACCGAACATTATATAAAAAAAAACACATTCCTGGCATCCCTTTTAGATGTCCTTGCTCCTGATTATCTGTGCTCCAGATTAGAGTATAATCAATATGTTTATAGTAAACATTCGATATTACACATTTCACACCAGGCGGATCCGTCGCAGCAGAGTCCGCCAGCTCAGCAGAAGATCTCTCCGTGGATCTCCATTGAGCCGGCGGGTGACGGTCCCTCTTTGCTCACTGAGCGGGGAGGGGCTTGTTCAGCGCCGCTGTCTCCTATGAAGAGATCTGTTGAAAACGGACAGACGGTCTGTTTCCATCCAATTCCCCATAGGGGATAGCGGAGGAGAGACAGGGCGGTCCCTGCATAGTGTGCGGGGACCGCCCTGTCCGCCCGACAGCTCAGCGGAGACCCCCCGCTGAGCCGACAGACACACGGAGCGGACCAAAAAACGGACCGCTCCGTGTGAAAGGGCCCTTAAGCTTCTGGGAGGGATATTGACAATGTGCTTGGTTTGGAGTTTACTATATATGTTAGAAATGGCACGTCAAATAAAGGCTTTTTTTTTTTTTTTTTTGTATAATCTTTATTTTAATTTTCAAAACAGATGACAATAAAAAAAAAAAAAGAAACATAAACAGTTTGACTTCACAACAAAGCTACGATAAGCTGGGGGGGAGGGAGCTGAAGGTAAGAGGGGTAAAGGGGCCTGGGGGAGAACAGAGAACAAACATAAATGGAGGAAAGAGAAGGCTTCTGAGGGATGGGATGGGTGTTAGAGTACATTATTAGCGTAGTCTAAGCATATACAACCATCACATTTCGCCAGGGAGTTCTGCAATCCGCCATGCACAGGTGTCAGGGCGCCCTACCCTTCCAGGCCTGACTCGGACGTTCGGTCCACTTAGCCAGGCCTCTCCCAAAAAACTAGGGGAGGGCAGAGCAAAGGCTGTTCTTTTGAAACGCATTAGATATTTTGTTCTATGAATGATCTTTGCAAGTATAACCTCCTTGGTTTTCACTCCTTTTCTCTCCTCTGCTTTATCATGGGCCTAGCCCTGTGTGTGTACACTGTTTACATTGTACAGAACAAGATAGATGTACAGCACATCCCTACTAGATTTAAAAACTTGCTTACTGGGCACATATACCCCCCTCCTGCCCAGGTGAAATTTCAGCTTCCGGCACTGCGTCGCTTTAACTGACAATTGCGCCGTCGTGCGACGTGGCTCCCAATCAAAATTGACGTCCTTTTTTCCTCACAAGTAGAGCTTTCTTTTGGTGGTATTTGATCACCTCTGCGGTTTTTATTTTTTGCACTGTAAACAAAAAAAGAATGTCAATTTTGAAAAAAAAAATATTTTTTTACTTTTGCTATAATAAATAGCCCAATTTATTTAAAAAAAAAAAAAAAAACACAATTTTTTTTCCCTCAGTCTAGGCCGATACGTGTTCTTCTACATATTTTTGGCAAAAAAATAAATCGCAACTGGTTTGCGCAAAAGTTATTGCGCCTACAAAATAGGTGACAGAATTATTATTATTATATATATTTTTTTCTATTAATGGCGGCGATCTGCGATTTTTATTGGAACTGCAACATTATGGCGGGCATATCGGACACTTTTGACACCTTTTTGGCACCATTCACATTTATACTGCGACCAGTGCTATAAATATGCACTAATTACTGTATACATGTGACTGGCAGGGAATGGGGTTAAAACTAGGGGGTGAGGAAGGGGTTAAATGTGTACCCTGCATAGTGTTTCTTACTGTGGGGGAAGGGGACTGACTGGGAGAGGTGACCAATCTGTGTCCCTATGTACAAGGGACACAGATCAGTCTCCCCTCTCAGGACATGGATCTGTGTGCTTACACACACAGATTTACGTCCTTGTCTGTGTAACCGCTGATCGCGGGTGCCTGGTGGACAGTGGCTGGAGGCCCTATATAGACGGCCTCCCGGCAATTGGCATCCACACTGCGGCCGTACAAAGTCATACGACCGGCAGGAAGTGGTTAATGTCCTTCATGCCAGGAGCCCCATAAAGTTATATCGTGCTGCATTCAGACCTGTGGAAAAAGCTATCCCTGCATATGATCTAGCTAACCCCCAGGAGGATGATCTATTATTGAGAATCATAGAACATCCCTTTGGCAAGGCTCAGACTAGCCAATGCTTTGAAAAGCGATCCCCTCTGCTGTCAGTCGCTGTCCGGTCTTTAGGAGGCAATCCTGCCACTGCATAGATATCTGTGTTTTTTTTCCCCCTTCTTGACAAACAATAGTTTATAATTCAGCTATTGTGTTGCAACTGTGAGCCAAGTGTTTGACTCCCGGATACAGTGTGGCCCCTTTGACTTGCACAATGCTGCCTGTCAGCCCACTATGATTTTAAAAAAACAATATGTAAACCCAACATTTGGATTCGTGCCTGCTGTATTGTCTACTAGTATGAAAAAGTATCCTGTTCTCATTGTATTGCTTCCTTTGTGTGATATCCATGGTGTTTAAATTGTCCACACCAGGCATGAGAGCACAGTATGGTCAGTTTTTGTTAGCTGTGCTGAGAACTCGGCCTCCTCTGCTCCAATGATCAGACTTGTTCTGACACCCCCCTGCACAACCATTCGCTGGGAAGATTAGTGTACTGTGCACTGCTGTTTCTCCTCCTCCAGCTCTCTGAACTCTTGTGCAGCTGAGAACAGAGGGAACGTGATCACCAAAAAAATAGGCTGACAGGTGTTCTTTAAGTTATGCACAGGGACTTTATAGTGTGTGTGTTTATGTAGCTGTTTTTTTTTAGACCATTGGTGCCCAACATGCATCTCTTTGGCATGTGTGCTTTTCTCTCTCCTTGTGTATGACCCTTTGATGATGTCACAGGCTTCCATTGAGCCCTCCTATATCAAATTATTTTACTACCACTGTTAGGGCTCACAAACACTGCAGCTCAAAGAAGCGGCTCCTACAGGCTTTTGAGCTTTTTGAAGCTCTTTTTTTTTTTTTCTGCCTGGAAATTCCCCTCCATGTTATGCCCTGTACACACGAGCGTAATTTCCATTGGAAAAAAATATTGATGTTTTTTTCCAGGGGATTTCCGCTCAAGCTTGGTTTGCATACACACGGTCACACAAAAGTTCTCTGAACTTTCATCTGTCAAGAACACGGTGACCTACAACACTACGACGAGGCGAGAAAAAGAAGTTCAATGCTTCCGAGCAAGCGTCAAATTGTTTCCGAGCGTGCATGTTTTTTTTTCCCATCAGAATATCATACAGAGGAACGGATTTTCTGATAGGAATTTTTTCCGTCGCAAAAATTGAGAACCTGCTCCCTAGCTAAGTCCGTTGGAAATTCCGACAGAAAAAGTCACATGATGCATACACACGGTCAGAATATCTGATGAAAAGCTCCCATTGGATATTACGCAGCATTAGCCAATGTGTCCGTGCACGCTATGGCTTTTTCCGGAGTTTACAGTTGCAAGATTTTACAGGCAGAAAACCCTGACCAAAAAAAGACACCTAAGTGCTAGAGCTGCTAAAATCCGTTTTTTTTTTTGCCTAGAATAAAGATCACAATTCTCGTGGCGTAACATCATCTGACATTATACAAAAAAATGTAATTCATTAACCAATTAAGGACCGCCTACTGCACCGTTGGCAGAATGGCACGGCTGGGCACATCATATACGGATTTTAGTACCCAGCCGTGGGTACCCGGTCCGAAGCTCCGGGACCGCGGTATTCACGGACCCGATCGCCGCTGCAGTGCGGCGATCCGTCCCTGGAGCGGAAGAACGGGGAGAGCCGTGTGTACACACGGCTTCCCCGTGCTTCTCTGTGGCCGTAGCATCGATCGCTGTAATAGGGGGACGCGATCGATGACGTCACACCTACAGCCACACCCCCCTACAGTTGTAAACAAAACACATAGGCACACATCCCCTACAGCGCCACCTGTGGTTAACTCCCAAACTGCAACTGTCATTTCCACAGTAAACAATGCAAATTTAAATGCATTTTTTTGCTGTGAAAATGACAATTGTCCCAAAAATGTGTCAAAATTGTCCGAAGTGTCCGCCATATTGTCGCAGTCACGAAAAAAATCGCTGATCGCCGCTATTAGTAGTAAAAAAAAAAAAAAATTAATAAAAATGCATTAAAACTATTCCTTATTTTGTAAACGCTATAAATTTTGCGAAAACCAACCGATAAACACTTATTGCGATTTTTTTTTTTTTAGCAAAAATAGGTAGAAGAATACGTATCGGCCTAAACTGAGGAAAAAAAATGTTTTTTTATATATTTTTGGGGGATTTTTATTATAGCAAAAAGTAAAAAATATTGCATTTTTTTTAAAATTTGTCGCTCTATTTTTGTTTATAGCGCAAAAAATAAAAACCGCAGAGGTGATCAAATACCACCAAAAGAAAGCTCTATTTGTGGGGAAAAAAGGACGCCAATTTTGTTTGGGAGCCACGTCGCACGACCGCGCAATTGTCAGTTAAAGCGACGCAGTGCCGAATCGCAAAAAGGGGCAAGGTCCTTTACTGCATTTTGGTCCGGGTCTTAAGTGGTTAAAGTGTATTTTTTTCCCCCCAAAAAATGCTTTTGAAAGACTGCTGAGCAAATAACAGAAGTTCATCCCTTTTAATCTAAAAGAACTATATGTTACAATGTTTCGCTTTAGGGATGTGAGAAACTTGGCTGCCTGTTCTTTCTTTTTTTTCTTTTCTTTTTTTGACAGCTGTCGGCTTCAGCAGAGAACTTTCTGCACCGAATCAAAAAAATGCTTTTTTAAGATCGAGAGGGAGGTAGAATCACAACCTCAATTCTTAAAAGTGGAGTTCCACCCAGAAATAGAACTTCCGCTAATCCGATTCTTCCCCATCCCCCCTTCCGGTGACACATTTGGCACCATTTAGGGGGGAGCAGATACCTGTCTAATCCAGGTATTTGCTCCCACTTCCGGAAATAGAGCTCAGCAGAATCTGCCCCCCCCCCCATGTCTTCTGGGAGAAGCACAGGTCCCAGGAAACGGCAGAGACCATTCAGAAGGTGCAGCGTGACTCGCGCATGCTTAGTAGGAAACAGGCTGTGAAGCCACAGGGCTTTACTTCCTGATTACCTTACTGAAGATGCCGGCGCCTCCACACGGAGCCAAGGGACGTGTTCGCTTCGGGTGAGGAGATCGTGGGCGCCCTGGACAGGTAAGTGTCCTTACTTTAAAAGTCAGCAGCTGCAGTATTTGTAGCTGCTGACTTTTATTTTATTTGTTTTTAACGCTTAACTGTGCAGCTCTACTAAATGCCCAAAAATGCTCTAAGAATCTCAAACACAAAAACAAATGAGGAAAAATTAGCTGAGGGGAGGATTCGTGAAAGACGCTTATGCTCAAGAAAGCTCAATAAACACATACAAAAGAGCACAAAGAAGCACAAGCTTCAAGCTGAAATAAAAGCTCAAATGCCTATTATTAAAGCAGCTTTTTTTTCGAACTGCAGTGTGCACGAGCCCCCTAAGGTTCTGTAGTTTTATGGCATTTTTATTTTATTTTTTTACTAGTTATGGCGGCGATCTGCGATTTTTTTTTTTTTTTTTTTTTTTTTTTTTATTGTGACTTCGACATTATGGCAGCTTTCTGATGCTATTTTGGGACTATTGTCATTTATACAGCGATCAGTGCTATAAAAATGCTCTGATTACTGTGTAAATGACACTGGTAGGGAAGGGGTTTACCACTAGGGGGCAGGGAAGGGGTTAAGTGTGTCCTAGGGAGTGATTCTAACTGTTTGGGGGCTGGGCTACCTGTGACACGACAGCGATTACTGATCCTGATGACAGGGAGCAGAAGATCACTGTCCTGTCACAAGGCAGAACAGGGAAATGCCTTGTTCACAGCTCCCTGTTCTGCAGCTCTGTGACACGTTAGCCAGACACTGAGTCTGCGGGTCCCGCGGGCAGGGTAACGGAGCTTGGGCCAGGGTGCTATTCTGCCAATGTGGTCGGCAAGCGGCTCAAAATCACCAAAAGAAAGCTCTATCTCTATCAAAATAATGTCAATTTCATATGGGTCAAGTGTTGGATGACGGTGCAATCCTCATATAAAGTGCAACAGCACTAAAAGCTGAAACTTGGCATGGGCAGGAACGGGGTGAAAGTGCCCAGTATTGAGGTGGTTAAAGGAAACATTGCTTGTACAATCCTTATCCTACTTTTGCAGCCTATCGTTTGTTGAATAAATGACAAGTCTACTTTACACACACCAACTTGTTCTTCCAACTACTTTTACAGGTCGACAATTGAAGAAGCTTATTCCCGGTCGATGACAAAACTTGCCAAGACTGCTAGCAATTATACACAACTTGGGTATGTTTGAGAAATGAAAGAACACATTTTGTTTCTAAGATTTGAATTTACGTTTCAGGAAAGACAAATGAATGAGCATGTCATTTTTACATAGGACCTTTGGACCCGTCTGGGATGTCTTTAAAACTTCAACAGAAAAGCTTGCTGGCTGTCACCTAGAACTTGTCAAGAAATTACAGGACCTTATAAAAGAGCTGCAAAAATACGGAGAAGAACAGCTGAAGTCTCATAAAAAGGTAGCTGTCTTTTGAAAGATTGATTCTTTTTCTATGCCAGGATTATTAAAGGCTGTTGGACACTTCAATAGTTAATTCTTTGTTTACATTTGGCAGACCAAGGAGGAAGTATCTGGAACATTGGAGGCTGTACAGAGCATTCAGAGTATTACTCAAGCCCTGCAAAAATCCAAGGAACTGTACAACATCAAGTGTGTGGACCAGGAGAGGCTGAAAAAGGAAGGTGCAGCCCAGAAAGAGATAGAAAAGGTAACGTAGATGAGTTTTCTGCGGAAGCACATGCAATACGTTGTACCTTTCCAGGGAAACATAGTGAACTGGGTGTTATAAGTGACAACTAGCTTTGTATTGAAGGAAACCTGAGAACATTTTTATATTTACCATCTCCTACCTTTACTAAATAAACACAGTGGGGGATCGGTACCGATCACTGTACAGCATATACTGTTTTGCAGTTCAGCTGAGAAGGGGACTCTGTTCTTTAAGCGGACCTTCAGTCATTTTTTTTTTTTTTATCGTGAAAGGTGAGTTGAGTGACTCTAGAATATCCAGCACCTCATCTCTTGTATTGAGAGTTGAAAATGGCAAAAGGATGGGATTATGGTGGTGCTCAAAAAAATAAATTGTACATGTATAATAAAATGTATGTCTTTAGGTTTTAACTTTGGATAGTAAAACATTTTTTTTCTGCCAGTAAATACCTTATACAGCCCACTTCCTCTTTCTTGTCTGGTCATTAGCCTAGGCTTATGATATCATGCATAGCTCTCCCTCTCACTCTCATGAGAGTTTTCCAGGAAGGGAGGGGGATGGGTCATAAGAGGGACAATAAGAGCTGCAGACCTGGAGGTATGCCTGCGTAAATCCAGGAAGTGAATAGGCAGCAGCTTCAGCTGCCCACAGTTAAAATTGATGCAGCAAGACAGCAAGTACAGAATCACAGTATATATAAAATAACATGCAAAGTGGTTGAAGGGAAGCTTCAGAATGACAAAGATGTTTTTATTACAAATTATGTGATTAGACTGCAGTTCCTTTTTAATTCCTTTCTCTTTCTCATAATTTTAGACAACTGATATCTCACCAATGACGCCTCCCCCCATGGCAAGCGTTGTGCAAAAAATAAAAAAAATGGTATAAATATGTATTTAACAAATTTGTAGAAAAGTAATTTCAAATATTAAGGGTGATGGGAGTTTAGGGCTGTACACCTGCATCCACGCGCCTGTCTGGTTAGGACCTGCAGCTGTGTTAATACACCCGCTGCATCCTCATAGCGTAACATAAGCTGCCTTCACACAGCCACAGAAAAAAAGCTTGTCGGTTTCTAACCGGAGCCCTGCTAACATCACTTCATCCTTTTTTTATTATTATTATTTTGAGGGTCAGTGATTCAAAAGTTATTATAAAAGCTAGGGATTGTCATAAAAGCCAGACAACTAGCTTTTTTACAAGGAGTTTTTTTTTTTTTTATGTTTTTATTCGTTTTCAGAACACAAAAAGGTACAATTAAACTAACAAAAAGGGGAAAGAAAAAAAACATGCATACATTGGTCCTATAGAATATCAATGCAATCCTTGCAAGGATCTTACCATCATATCAGCAAGTGTATAGATAAAAACATGGAATACAGAGTAAGATAATGATTACGGTATCCCTGCTCCTGGGTTGAGAGACAGTGCAGTCCTCAAATGTGCATACCAGGATGAGACATTTAAGCACGGAGCAGTGTTCACCTAGTACCAAGCGGGGAGCAGCCTAGAGATCAGGTTCATCTAGAGGGCTGTAGAGTGATCCGCCAGCCATTTGGACCAGACCTTGTCATATTTGTGAGGGCAGCCTCTATTGGCAATAAGTATCCTTGTATAGTGGTAGGCTGTTGTTAATTAGGGGGTAGATTTGCGCCAGCTGAGTGTTCAGGCAATGTATAGATGTGCTCCAGGGTAGAGTTCAGCCACTGGGGGAGAGCACCTGTGGAGGGTAATATGGATTTGTTTGCCATTATTGGCACCTTTAGTGCAAGAAAGTTCAAGAAAAATAATCTCTAACCATGTCTTGTATCATGTCCCCAGTCTCTAACCATGTCTTGTATCATGTCCCCAGTATCTAACCATGTCTTGTATCATGTCCCCAGTATCTAACCATGTCTTGTATCATGTCCCCAGTATCTAACCATGTCTTGTATCATGTTCCCCAGTATCTAACCATGTCTTGTATCATGTCTTGTATCATGTCCCCAGTCTCTAACCATGTCTTGTATCATGTCCCCAGTCTCTAACCATGTCTTGTATCATGTCCCCAGTCTCTAACCATGTCTTGTATCATGTCCCCAGTCTCTAACCATGTCTTGTATCATGTTCCCAGTCTCTAACCATGTCTTGTATCACGTCCCCAATCTCTGACCATGTCTTGTATCGCGTCCCCAGTCTCTGACCATGTCTTGTATCACGTCCCCAGTCTCTGACCATGTCTTGTATCATGTCCCCAGTCTCTAACCATGTCTTGTATCATGTCCCCAGTCTCTAACCATGTCTTGTATCATGTCCCCAGTCTCTAACCATGTATTTTATCACGTCTGCAATCTTACACATTGCTAATGGTATTAGCAAAGTTTCCAATCGGTGCACCTCTAGCAGACATGATACAGGATATGGCCTAGAGTCTGTAGACATGATACAAGAGATCAATGCATCCTCACCAGGGCCCGTCATATGCAGCCTCACCAGTGTCCAGCAGTCTCACCGGTGCCCATCATATGCAGCCTGCCTGTGCCCAGCAACCTCACCAGTGCCCCTCATATGCAGCCTGCCTGTACCCAACAGCCTCACCAGTGCTCATCCTATGCAGCCTGCCTGTGCCCAGCAACCTCACCAGTGCCCGTCATATGTAGCCTGCCTGTACCCAACAGCCTCACCAGTGCTCATCATATGCAGCCTGCCTGTGCCCAGCAACCTCACCAGTGCCCGTCATATGTAGCCTGCCTGTACCCAACAGCCTCACCAGTGCCCATCATATGCAGCCTGCCTGTACCCAACAGCCTCACCAGTGTCCAGAATGTTCTCGTACGGCAGTGTTTCTCAATTCCAGTCCTCACGCCCCCCCAACAGGTCATGTTTTCAGGATTTCCCTCAGATGAAAAGGCTGTGGGAATTACTAAGGCAGTGAAACTGATCAAATCACCTGTGCAAAATAATGGAAATCCTGAAAACCTGACCTGTTGGGGGGGCGTGAGGACTGCAATTGAGAAACGCTGCCGTACGGGAACATAATGAACAATTTTAATTTAATGTGTACTGTTTTCGTATGATTTTCTTTAAAATAAGAAAAGAAAGGCTATGCATGATCAGAAACCATAAACAACAAAAAAAGCCTTTGCCATACAAAAATTAACATTCATCGGTTCCGATTTGCTGTGAAAAATCGGACGAACGTTTGCCCGATTTTCTTATAGTGTGTACCCCACTTTGCAGTTACACAGAAAAAATTGGGGACTTTGCAACATTGTATGGAATATTTGTAGCCCATATTTGAACTTTAGCGCTGGTGGATAAAATAATGCGTGGAATCAGGCTTTTACTTTGTTATAATAAAGTATATGTAAACTTTAACTATGGGCTTCTATTATTTACTCCCTTTTTGGCCTGGTAAATGCATAATTGAAAGTATTTTGTTATATCTGATAAGTGTAAATAAATTATCTATTGTTCCTGCTAGAAATCAGTGAGCTGATAACTTCTTGTTCTCTCTGCCTTTGTTATACTGTTATTCCTTAGGCTGACCATAGATTATGCAATTTTCTTCATTCCGTGGTTTGAAGGTCCATACACCTTAACCACCTTCTGCCCCGCCATATTGTGAAATGACGAGCAAGAGGCGGCTCTCTTGGCACATGGCGATCAGCAGTGCGCTGTCTCCCTGGGATACGACATATCACAGATCTTGGTAAAGAGCCGAGGCTCTTTACCTTTGTGATCAGCTGTGTCTGATTCACAGCTGATCACATGTAAATAAGGAAATGCTGGTTATCAGCATTCCTCTCCTCGCATAGACAGCATGTGAGGAGAGGCGATCAGCGACATTTCCTCACAGGAGAGGTCTGCACAGATAATCAGGCAACTGTTTGACAGTGCCCAGCAGTGATGCCAGTCAGTGTGCCTTTCAGTGCCTATTGGTGCCACCTATCGGTGCCGCCTCATCAGCACACATCAATGAGGGCGAAACATTACTTTTTTTCAAAAGCGGTTAAAGTAGAAGTCCAGTCTAAATATAAACTTTAACATGCTTCCACTCCCATCCTAAGCCCTATACTAACTACCCTGTAGAAGGAAGATGCTTTTGCTTACCTATTCTAAGGGCGCTCTGGCCTGGTCACATTATCTCCCCAGCAGCCGGCTTTAGAGGAGAGAAGGGGCAGCAAACAGCAGATGCCCCATAGTAATCCTATGGGTGATGCCACCACACAGGCATTCCATACATACATTGTTGGCTCTCTTCTCTCCCCTGTAGACGGCTGCTGGGGAGATGACATGACCGGACCAGGGTGCCCTCAGAATAGGTAACCATGAGTATTTTCTTTCTACAGGGTAGTTAGAAGGGCGTGGGAGCAGTTAAGGCTTCTTTAGATCTAGACTAGAATTCCGCTTTGTGATGCCCGTTGAATGCCAGCCTAAATATAATGAAGATTTGTTTTTTAGGGACAACTGAAGAATTGCTGTCCTGAGAAAGTAAGGGTGGAACTAAAAAAGGGAACTGAGTAGGCATTGTGTTCCTTCACCACATGATCCCTACTTATACGTCTGCCAGTAAATACAGATATTTATTCAAAAAGACGTGTTGAAATAATGATATGACATTTGTACTGTTTACAGTATATATTATGTTTTGTATGTATATACTGAGGATATTGTCATTTTTAAATGTTCTTAACATTATGCACAAGGGTGTTAATCCACATAAAATAGTTGCCTCAGCGAATCTCAGCCTTGTTTTCATGTCCCCCACCCATAAGACAATTTGGATGTGATTATTTTTAGTTACAAGAATTCATACGGATTGTTTGGTTTAAAAAAAGATTGCTGTGGCAGAATGGGTTGATGATGTGCTTTATCATTTTAAAGATGCCAGATTTACATTTGAACGGTCATGTGACATAACGGCATCCTATCACCACCATCCTGCTGCATCATGGGGGGGGGGGGGGGTGAGTCTTATTATTATACAAGATTCATATAGCGGCAACAGTTTGCGTAGCACTTTGTGAGGGCAGACCGTACGATTAGAATACAATTCAATACTCTTGCTTAAATTCAAAAGGAAAGCGGATATCTGGGGAAGACTTCCTTTATCGGTAGCCGGAAGAAGTAATCTTATAAAGATGATCTGGATGCCAGAACTGCTTTATGTATTCCACAATTCACCGGTGTGAATAGGAAAGGCATGGTTTAAAAAAATAGAGACCCTTTTTAGGGAGTTAATTTGGAAGAAGGGGAAGGCCAGGATCAGTCTACGGACATTGCAATTGCCAACAAATAGGGGTGGCCTGGCGGTTCCACACCCCCGTAGCTATTTTTTAGCGGCCCAATTACAGCATCTGGGGGGATGCGGTTCTGAAGGAGGAGGGAATTCTAGTGGGAAAATTATGTTAATGGGGTCCCCACATAGATCTATAATAGAAACCATGGAGGCTGATTCTTTCCCGGATATGAACGCGACACTGTGTCTGGTTAAAAGAACATGGCAGGCAGGTAAGGCAGCTTTGGGGTATAAGGGGCTAACAGAATACTCCCCTCTATGGGAAAACAAAAACCTGCAGGAGATTGTAAAAATGGGAAAAGCTAGGAATAACTAGGCTGGCACAATTATATATAGGGGACACATTGAAATCTTTTGCAACATTAAGGGAAGAATATGATATACCAAACTCCCTGTTTTTTACTTACCTGCAGGTCAGACATGCCCTACAGGCCCAATTCAAGACGGACCCGGCAAGAGGGCAAAAAAATCCCCCATTTCCAACGTCTAATTAAATCCGAGAGTACCAAGGGAATTATATCAGACCTATATGCAAAGATTAGTGAGGGGGCGATTGGGGGAGAAAGTCCAGGAAAAAACAAACAAAGATGGGAAGAGGATATAGGCCATATAACAGATGAGCAATGGGAACAGATCCTCGAGATGGGGAAATTGGTGTCGCTAGCCCCATCACAGAGAGTTTCCCACTTGTTTTTACTTCACAGGGTTTATTACACCCCAAAGAGGTTATACAACTTTGGGAGAAAAGTAGATGATAAATGTCCCAGGTGCCAAAACACTGGTGACCTTATCCATATGATGTGGAAATGCCCGAAACTACATAGATACTGGAGTAATGTACTAGAGATAATAAATACAACTTTTGGGATAGATCTGGAACTGGAGGCTAGGGTTTGCTTGTTGGGAGGTATGGAGGTGAGATTGGAGCAAAGGGTTAGTGCAGTAGCGGCTGTGAGATGCTTGTTCCAGGCCAGGAAACTAATAGCAGAAAAGTGGCAATCGGAGAAAGCGCCTACAACTGCAGAATGGGTAAACACGATCAACGCTACAGTATGGAAGGAGAAAGTAACTTTAACTAGACAGGGCAACTTTAATAAATTTAAAAAGCTGTGGGAGTCCTGGCTGAGCAGAATGGAATGTCCACCCTAGGGCGGGGAGAGGAATCATGCCGGGCTGTTGGGGAGAGGTCTGGGCGGAATGGAGAGGTAACGGCAAGAGAGAGGGAGAAAACTCTTAGGCCTCGTACACACGATCAAATCTGTCTGCTGGAAACGGTCTGCTAGACCATCCCAGCAGACAGATTCGATCGTGTGTACGGCCGAGCCGACGGATTTGGCCACCCGACAGATTTCAAAGCATGCTTTGAAATCTATCGGGTGGGAATCCGTCCGCCCGACATGTCTGCTGGTTAGTACACTTACCAGCAGACATGTCGTCTCGCACCGGCGCCGAATGGATTCGGCGCATGTGCGGAAGTGTTTTACTTCCTGGTGCGGTGACGTGGCGGCGTCAACGTCACCGCCACGTCACCGACACGTCAGCGCGCCGTCTGCTGGCGGGGATTTTGGTTTGCTCGTGTGTACACGCGAGCAAACCAAAATCCTAGCAAACAGATTTGTTCAAATCGGTCGGTCCGACCGATTTGAACAAATAGATTGCCTCGTATGTACGAGGCCTCAGAGTAAATATGGTGATAGTCATGTAAAAAGAGATGAGAGAATAGAGAAAGCCATAATATAAAGTGCACTAACGTGGTATAAATAAGAAGGGTTGGGGGAAGGGGTACGGGTAAAAGGGGCACAACCAAGGTCTGAAGACGTGCTATATTTATAACGATGTATGTAAAGAAAATAAATGCATGTGTATTTTTGTACCACAAAAACTCAATAAAGAATATTAAAGTAAAGAATACAATTCAATATAAGAGGAATCGGAGGGCCGCTTTTTGTTTAGGTTCAGCCCTACTGTGACATGCTGAGAAAGAGGATGGGAAAGAAGCAATGCTTTAGAATTCTTCATGGTTACCTGGCAGAGGCATGGGATACCACAAATATTAGGTGTATAAGTAAGGACTAAATCTCCAAAACTATACGCTACCACCCATGTACGGTTCCTATGTAATGGCAATAAACTCACATTTTTTTTTTCTTAATAAGCCCTTCTTCCCCATGTACTACACATACATACAGGCATAAAAACACAAATTGGGTGTCCCATATATGCAACCACTATTAACAATAATGATTGATCACAGTTAACACTGAACCGATGACCTGTAAATTTTCACCTATGGACAATTTCAGGTACTGTAGTTTGTCGCAGTTTCACAGGCACTGGCATTTTTAAGTCTTGGCATGTTTGGTATCGATTTACTCCACATATTTTCAACTTCTTATAGTTTACCAAAAATTAGGCACTAATTTGTGTTTGTGTGCAATAAACGTAACTTTTGTGTATGCTTTGCTAAAAATTATGGGTTTGATAAATAGTAGAGCTAATATTTTAGAAAAAACACCATTTTACTCTCCATCGTCTCTACTCTTAGGAATTATATAATGTTTTTTTGAGGTTTTAATTAACCTTCAGTTTCTAAATAAAATGTTCTCAAAAAATACAAAACTGCTCTGGCAGAGGGTTATAAGCTGGGATATAGTTAACCGTTTTTAAGAGATTGTTCATACCTGGGCATTTTATTATGTGCGCTACAAAGTGGAATAACAACGCACTTAAAGCATGAAAGCAATTTTCCATGATAATATATGAAGCTGTGTTACATTGGGCCTTGCATTGCTGAAAAATCCTCCTTGCTGCATCTTTGGTGCATTTTGGTAAAAACACGTGTTACATTATTGCCAAAGGCAACACGTGTGATAACCTTCTAAAAAAAAGCTTCATCTGTTTGTTATGCAAAGCATTAAAAACTCATTAAAACGCATCAGGGTTGATTTACTAAAACTGGAGAGTGCAAAATCTGGTGCAGCTGTGCCTGGCAGCCAATGCATGGTGGCTACCTTACATTGAAGTACTGTTTTGTTCTTGGTGTTCTGGTGCTGGATCAGGACAGTGGAGGGACACATGGGAGGATAAGAGCAGGTACTTTATGGTGACTGCTGTCTGTTAGGCGATTTTCACACTGGGGCATCACGGGCATTAGCAGGTCTTTACCATCGTTTTTGCAGCACTTTTCGGCTGCTAGCGGGGTGCTTTTAACCCCCGCTAGTGGCCGAAAAAGGGTTAAAACCACTCACTGCTGGCAGTTTGGAGGCACTGTCCATTGATTTCAATGGGCAGGGGCGCTTTAGGAGCAGTGTATTCACCACTCCTACAGTGCCTCAAAGATGCAGCTGGCAGAACGTTTTTGAGCGTCCTGCCAACGCACTGATCTAATATGAAAGCCCTCAGGCTTTTACACTGGAGTAAATGCAGCGGCTCTTTCAGGGCGATTTGCAGGCGCTATTTTTAGCGTTATAGCGCCTGCAAATCGTCTTCGTGTGAAAGCAGCCGAATGCTTGTTTGTTTTTTGTTTTTTTACCTAGTAGGCAAAGTTGATTTTAGCAATTGGGCTCCTTTGTAAGTAACGTTTACCTTTTCAAATCTTTGTTTTACTAGGCATCGCTAAAAGCCAAAAAAGCTACAGAAAGCTACAAGGGCTGCGTTGAGAAGTACGCTGCTGTAAAATCAGATTTTGAGCAGAAGATGGCAGAGACTGCACAGGTGAGAAAACAATTAGTGCAAATACTGAACATAATATTCAACTGTACGGGAAGAAACAAGGTACAATATTAGATGCAAAAAACCTAACACCTGTGATAAAATGAAGAGTCCAGAAAAGGGTTTTTACACTTTATAACATAAGCCTATATTTTACATTTGTATGTAAAAAACATATAATACATAAATTGGCTACATACAGCATATTGTACAGTGCTGCCTTTCAGCAGCGGTATGAGGGACTTACCGTCTACTACTTGGACACCAATCAAGGTAGGCTGAGTTCTGCTCAGCCATTCACATGAAGCCTTGTATTTTATCAATGAATGAAAGGCTTCTCCTGATTGGCTGCGGAAGGGATTGTGAAGTCACCCGCCCACCTTTGCATAGAGCGCTGACAGGCAATAACTGAGCCAGCTTGGCCCAAACAAACTATTTAAAGCGGAGTTCCACCCAAAAATGGAACTTCTGTTTTTTGGAACCCTCCCCCCCCCCCCCCCCCCCTCCGATGTCGCATTTTGCACCGTTCAGGGGGAGGGGGGGTGCAGATACTTGCACCCACTTCCAGGAATACTCTTGTGCGGCAGCCCTGCCCCTACCCTCACCCCTGCTGTCTTCTGGGAAACACACTGTTCCCAGGAGAGCGTGAGGACCAGTGACGGCGCGCCACGCTACTCGCATGCGCAGTTGGGAACCATGCAGTGAAGCCGCATTGCTTCACTTCCTGATTCCCTCACCAAGAATGGCCGCGGGTGCAGCTGAGGGACGAGCGATTGCTCATCCTTTGGCTGCCGACATCGCGGGCGCGCGCTGGACAGGCAAGTGTCCATATTTTATAAGTCAGCAGCTGCAGTATTTGTAGCTGCTGGCTTTTTAAAAAAAAAAAATCGGCAGGACCTCCGCTTTAAAGTGAATTTATACCTGGAGTTAGGTGTTAAGTTGGAATTGAGCTCTTGCCTGGCCCAACTCCAACTAAATTGCCACCGCCCCCTACTCTTTGACATGTGAGGCCCAGATGGCAGAAAATGATTCCCCGTATACTGCTGTAGATGGGGACTACTGAAATGGAAGTGTTGACGCTTGCTTATGGAAACACCCCAGTGTGGGATCACTTCCTACCACATACTCACAAAACATTATCTCTTATAGCAGGGTCTAGCAGCTAGTAGTTACACATGTAGACATGGCACGATTGTGCAATACAACATATATAGTTTGATGCACTAATACATAGAGCTATTCTGTACTACAGCTTATAGGCTCCGTAGCCGTTGACATTCCTGTGGAGAGTTAATGGAGAAGACCAGACCAAACAAGAGCTAACAGAGATGCCTATTGTATCTTGTCTGCAGTTCTGTTTGTGCTTCTCTTAAACAGTTTACCTTGGCCCCTTTCACAGAGTGGAGCCGCGGTAATAGCCGCGCTATTTGAGCGCCGACGTCGTGTTTAGATTCGGGCGCCGGTGAGGTTTTAACCCCCGACCGAAAAAGGGTTAAACCGCCCGCGTTGCGGGCAAGATTGCCGCGGTTTAACAGAGGCGCGATGCCTGAACACACCGCTCCTTACCGCGGTAAAGATGCGGCTAGCAGGACTTGGAGCGTTCCTCTAGCGCACCGCTTCAGTTGAAAGCCTCGGGCTTTCACATTGAACACTACAGGGCATGATTTTTCATCGGTCTAGCAGCGCTATTTTTAGCGCTGTACCGCATGAAAAAGTCAATTGAAAGGGGCCTTAAGCTGGCAATAGATGGTTTGAATCTCAGCCAGTTCAGCAGAAACCATTGCTCCATTGATCAACTTGTTGTTTTTACATGCGATTATTGCTAGTGGCTGTTATAGTTACTATCAGTATCCGTTCTCGCAGCAGGGGAAGCTTCCCTTTGCTCTGGCAGATGAGTATTTCTAATGTATTGGCTTTACATTTGTACCAAGCTCCAGGCAAAAAGCTAAATGGACATATGCATGTTGGAATTTGTAAAGACAGAGGTGTCATCTCATGCTTGATTGGGTAGTGAAGGAGTAGCAACACAATAAGTCATCTACTCTGCTTTTTTTCTCCTTTCTGCATCTTCCCTGTGAGCATATGAGCCTTGCATGTGCAGAAGCAGCTGCTTGGCTGGCAGACTTTGCATTGGTGTCCAATACGGATTCCAGTGGGCACAGTCATTAACGATTCCCTTAAAATTAGAAACAATGGCTTTGAAATGACAGAGCTCGATTCTTTTAAGATCCATTGGTGTATGCTATCTGGTCCAAGTGCTTTATCCACCTTTATTCTGTCTAAATATTTATGGCCCATATCACATTTGAGCCATTGTGGATCATTTGGGGCTGTGTCACTACCACCCCTATTATGGACATGAGCTCCCCCCATGCTCCTTTGTATACACAGAACTGAAAAATGTATTTAATAAATTTGCATACTCTTTGTCCCCAGTCACCCACTCTAGATTATTTTGTAAAGGTCCTACATGCTCAGACCAGACCTTGTTTACTATTAATATATTTGAAGATTTTTTGGGAGTTTGTCCTACTCTTTTGCAATCTGTCGTTCGTTTTGTATTTTTTTGATCCTTGATTTCTTTTTTACATATTCGGTTATATTCTTTGTAACATTTAAGCGACACTCGTATTTCCTTCATTTTTATATTTTTTAAAGGATATTTTTCTATTGTTTATAGCTTTTTTAACTTTGACCGTGAGCCACATAAGTTTTATTTTTAGCCTTTTAAACTTATTGCCCATGGGAATATACTTTGCAGTGAGTTCACAAACAGTCTTTTTGAGGATTTCCCATTTTCTGTTCAGTGTTCATCGAGGCCAATAGTCTCTCCCAGTCTTAAGTCCTGGAGAGCAGCCCTCTAAATTTGCTCTCTTAAACTTAAGTGTTTTTATCTTTCCTGTATGTGTTTTTTTTCTAAAAGCAAACATCAAATTAAATCGTGTTATGGTCACTGCTACCCAGATGTTCCTTTATATGAACATTCGTAATAAGCTCTGCATGGTTTGAGGTCCAACAAAGCATCATCGTCGGTTACCAGGTCCAACAAAGCATCATCGTTTTACACTTTTTTGGGGATCAGTGACATTTATACACTCATCAGTGCTCTAAAAATGAACTGATTACTGTATAAATGGCACTGACAGAGAAAGGGTTAACAATAGGGGCCGATCAAGGGGTTAAGTGTGTTCCCTGTGAGGTTGTTTCTAACTGTTTGGGGAATGTGTTGCCTGGGAGCAGAGAGAGATCTGCTGTTCCTAATCACTAGGAACATTGCTTCTCTCCCCTCCCCTGTCAGAACGGGGATCTATTTATTTACATAGACAGATTCCCATTCTGGCTCTCTTTCCCGCGATCGTGGCTGACCGGCAGACATCGAGTCCGCAGAACCCGCGGATGAGCTCCTTTGGCATGCAGTTGGCGGGCGTCTGCAAAAGCTACTGCACAGGCCGACGTAACAATGTGTCGATTTGTGCAGGGGAGCCGACCTGCGGCAGTATATCTGCAGCGGCTGGTCAGGAAGTGGTTAATGTTTGTTTCCTATTGTAATACTCTTTTTATGCAAATATTTTCTGCACCCTTTTACCGTTTCTATTAAACCATACATGCTTTGATATATAAGTGCTTTGGATTACAAGCATGTTTCTGGAACAAATTATGCTTGCAAACCAAGGTTTTACTGTATTTTGAATAGTGTTAAAATTGCCTCTAATGCACCAATGGAATACTTAAATAATCCCTGTCCCCTTTGAAGGGTGCTGCTATGTGTTAAATCTCTAGATATTCCTGTTTGTGGTGACAGTGGGTATTTCAGACATTTATTATAAGTCATACATTTTAGTGTAAACTTTTTATATATTGCGATAAAATATCTGGTGGCAGTGGGGTATGAAATGTTAATTGCTTAGTAAACCAAACCCAGTAATGTCTCTGTCTGCTGGCACTTGTTTTTGTTCTAGCAAGCTGCAAAATTGTTGTGCATGCTGAGGCTAAAGCCTCGTACACACGATTGGATTTCCATCGGACAAAGTCGTTGAATTTTGTGTGAAGGGCATTGGCCGTGAACTTGTTCTGCATATAAACGGGGCAATAGTTTGTTGGCCAACAAACGCGAAACTATGTGTTTTTTCAGCTCTTTGGCGCCACCCTTTGGGCAAATTCTGCTAATGTTGTCTTATGGTTAGCATTGCTTCTGAACATGCGTGTTTGTACTTTGGATTTTTTTTTCAGATGGACTTGTGTACACACGATCGGAAAATCTGACAAGACACATTCGTTGTCGGAAAATTTTAAAGCATGCTGTCCCACATTTGTTGTCAGGAATTCCGACAACAATTGGCTGATGGATCGTACAAATGGTCGGATAATCCAACAAAACCCTGCCTACACACAATTCCCGTCGGAAAATGGGTGTACGAGGCTTTAGAGTGTCATTGTCACTTTTCAGTGTGAGTTTGACCAGTCTTTTGTCACAAGTTGGTGAAGGTGGCCTGGGTCTGATGCCACGTCCATCACACAGTGCTGTGACGGTCAGTTGAGAAGGTGAAGTATGCTGTTTGCGCCATTACAATGGAAGTTAGTTGTGGTGGTCAGTGAGGAAGCGTGTGGGTGCTCTTTGATCCGTACCTACATTTTGATGTAATGGTAATACAGTTGGTGGCACAGTGGCACATGGAACATTTACCTCAAAGCTTGTTCATAGCCTTCTTTATATAAGACAGATAATTTCTAGCGTATTTCTGAACAAACCCCAGTTGCTAACACTTTGGAAACTATGGCTTGTGCCTATAATTTTTTTAACTTTTTGTATCGCTGTCTATTAATATTGATGTCTCCTGCCATTTAAATGCCTGTCCTTCTTCATTCTGGTTTAAAGCCTGTTACCCACTTTGAGTTTTTGGGTTGAACAAAAAATAAAAACTGTTAGTAGTTTAGTATAGCAATCTCCCCCGCTGAGCTGTTGTGATCAGACAGGGGGACCCCTCCCCTTAGCCAGAGCACTACGATAGTCTCTCTCTGCCATTGCTGATCAGGAATCGATTGGCTGCTGGTTTTCCAGCATGCTCTTTTGATAGAAGCCGGGCAGGGTGGCATACACACAGGCCCAATGTCGGCTGTTTTTTTTTTTTTTTTTTTTTAACGACTGATGTCTTTCGACATTCGGCCCATGTGTACGGGGCTTAAAGTGTTACTAACCCCACAACTCTAAAATCGGTCTGTATATGCAGTAAAGCATGCTTGTTATACTCACTTTGGAACCTAAGGGGTTAATCCTCCGTATTGTGTAAAAAGGCTGTTTGATCCTGTATGCACAGATCCTCTCCTTCTTGCGTTGTCCCCAAACCATCTCCGGATGGAACAGTTAGTGGAGTCAGTCTGCACATGCTCAGTTTGGTATGTCTTGGGAGAGTGCATGTGATCAGCACAGGACCAGCTCTGTCCATATAGAGCAGACGTCTTCAAACTATGGCCCTCCAGTTGTTCAGGAACTACAATTCCCAGCATGTCTGTGAATCTCAGAGTCTTGCAATGTCTCATGGGATGTGTAGTTCCGCAACAGCTTCAGGGCCGTAGTTTGAAGATCCCCAATATAGAGGTCAGGTGTCCTACATCCTCATAGGATAGGCAGTGCAGTATGAAAACTCCTACAAGTTTTATCCAGACAAACTTCTGATGAGAAAAAGGTATTTACCAGTTTATATTTACTAAAAAGATTGTATTTCCATGTTATGCGTACTGTGGGAGGCCAGATATAGTGAATGTAGGGTCCTGAGTTAAGTAAAAAAAAAAAACTAAAATATTTTTTTTTGGTAGACAGGTAGTCCTAACCACTTGCCATTTTCCCCGTTCTTAGAATAGTTTATAACCTAAAAATATTGGGGTAGGAAGGTATCTAAGATAGTCAGATAGTTTATTTAGAATTGATAGTTAGAAATAGAATTACTGTATTTAGTGGCGTATAACACTCACTTTTTACCCTGAAGATAGAGGGTAAACTGTGCCTGCGTGTTATACACAGGGGGCTATGGAAAGTTTTTTTTTCCTGAAACTTCCCTCTTAAAGTTAGTGTGCGTGTTATACGCCTGTGCGTGTTATACTCCGATAAATACGGGTAGTCGCAAACTAAGACAATTTATTAGACAGTGACATATTCTGAGTCTGTGATAGGCCAAGCTAATGATATGGTGTGATACCAGCCTTGCCCTGGGCACAGCTATCCTGGCCGATTATCCTCGGATTCCAGACACAGATTAACGTCATAAGCTCTATTACAGCTCTTATGCAGCCTTCTGAAATGTTGTAAATTATATAAATAAAAGGCTCCAAAACCTCAGATTTTCCATTGATTACTCAGCCGTGGGAACACACATTTTAAAAGCATGATTTTTGGATCATTGAACTCTACAGCAATGAGATGAGGCTTGATAAGTGACGGATTCTTTAGAACTGTAAATAAAATGTGCCTGTTTATTTCTTGTGCTAGTTGAAAGGCCTGCCAGTTTTCTTTGGGCCACACATTACACTTGTCTTAATTTACAGTACAGTATTCTTAGACAATGGGATACATGCAGCTTTGTTCAGGTGATTGAACACCATCAAAGTCAACGTTTACATTGGGCATAGGGTGATTCTAATGTTCTACTGTCATCAACAAAGCAAAAACTCTCACAATGACACTATAGTCAACTTTTTTTTATTCCCATTAGAGAGATTCTGTGATGGCGGTTGCAATTTTTCACAAAAAAGTAGGGCTGCGGAAATTAACGATCAATTCCTCGATTTAATCGTACATTTTTTTGATCGATTCAAATTCTTTTGATTGGTACTCACCTCTCAGCCAACTTCCGGGTCTTCAAGGAGTTCCGTCGGCGGTCCGGTGACGTCGGAGACACCGGCGGGGCTTGCCATGTCCATCTGAAGGGCTCCTTTGCTGTGCCTTTATATTTACATGCCGACAGGACCCCACTATCTGCCACACGCAACGGCTGTTGCACTTCCCTCTATCAACCTGGGATTCTACAGCCATCCACTGGGAGTTGTGATAGTTCCCTTCACGGGATATCTACATGCCGACAGACTGATGTTAATCCCTCCTCATCTGGATTCAGCAGTGGTTTTGTTGTACACATTTTTATACCAGTATCTACTTAGCTACATGTTTTTATGACTACTTTTGCTACCGTTTGGTATTACTCGCACCATTTTTACAGTTTATGTAGCTACATCGTTTTTATCTCCAGTGCAGTATTTATTTTGTACTTGAAGACTTTGAAAGTTTTAATGCTATTCCCATTGTGCTCTGCATTTGTGTGTTTTTTTGTATCCTGCTATCCATTTTTCCAGTGGTTGGTAGCTGCACTGGGAATCAGCCTGCAAGGAGGAGATCAGCTAAAAGTAGTTGGATCTGTATTTGCGTCATAATTGAATTTTAGTTGATTAATCGATTAAAACAAAAATAGATTAATTGAAAATTGTAATCAGTAACAGCCTTACAAATAAGTTTGGCTTTTACAGCTCAGCTTCCCATTACTAAGTTGGTTTTAGGCTGAATATTAATATCCTATTAATTACTTTGTTTTGTGTATGTGGAGAGAAGTTTCCCTAACTGTAATAGGTGTAGTATAGAAATCCACAGATAAATCCTGTATAATAATAATAATAAGAGCAATTTACAGCGAGCGCAATGATTGCCATTTTTATTACGAATAAAATCCTTCATAGTTCTTGCACTTGTTCTATATATGGGTTACTTGGGTTCACACTATGACCGATTGAACAAACTGGTCAACAGTCTATACCATCAGTATTCTTAACAAAAATAAATAAATGCACATTTATTGCAGGTTAAAAAAAAATGTTATTATATATTTTTGTTTTGAAGCCTGTAAAGCATTGCACTAGCAATCAGCAGATCACTACATAATGCACGTCTCCTGCAGACCTGTCTGTGTATCTGTGTACCCATATACATCTCGTACGGACAAACAGATGCACTGACAGGAAGAATCAATTAACTACCACGTTGCTCCACAGTGGTAGTTCATTGAGAACTGCAAGCTGACATCCGCAAAGGATGTTGGGACTGCTAGTTAGTTCATACACAGAGCTGTGTGAACGAATGGCGTGGCCATATGGTTGGCCGCACTAATTAAAAAAGTGACAGCTAGTATGGTCCTTCTGAGGGACGTTCCTGAACGTTCAATCAGGAGGAAGCACCCACCCGGCCGTGTATATATGCAGTGGCCGGGTGGGATGTGGTTAAAGCCAGAATCCCAGGTGTTCCAATTAACAATGGCTGTGCCCGAACAGCCTCACAGTAGTCCCAGCTCTCTAACACTTTAGGCATGTATCACCTACGGTTAGGGACAGATGACCTCCCTTGGATACCGATAGATGGATTGTGCCCCACCTTTGAGGTCTAACCATCTGTGGGTACGCACACACACACACACTATCTATCCCCGAAGTTATTTTAGATTGGAAGCAAACCTATCAGTTTAACAGTTAAAAAAAAAACGGTTGCATTCCCGACACGTCCCGAAAATGCTAACTGTCACATGGTTGTGCTCTCAGCCAAACTGTCAAACCATCCAATGGCTGGTGGCAAAACTGATCACATGTGCAGCATCATGGCAGTTTAAGATTTAATAGAGGCCAAGATGGCAGCTTTCTTGGCTAAAAACAATAGGAGGGTTTACTTCCACTTTAAGAGTGGCACAGAAATTCTTGTTTTTACCTTTCAAATTAAATTGCACTGGAACATTTTGTTCCCCCCAAAATGTTGGTATATTGTAGCCATTATTTTTATTTAATTTCAGTGTGATTACATGTCTGGTTTAGACAGGAAAGATTTAGCGTGTTGTTCATTAACTGAAAGCGTTCTTGGCTACTGTCCTGTATCTAAGATTTTACTGTAGTTAATTTTATCTGCTCATTTATAGTAGGCTTCCAAAGTTAATTAGATTGAAATGTTAATAATGGCTTGAATGTAAAGCCCTGAAGATAAGGCGGTGGAGATAAGTGGTAGAATGAAGTACTATAAAGTAGAGTGGTAGCCCAGGTTTGGGGGGTGATGTGTGGCGCCAGGAAACAAGTAGTACCCTACAACTCCATATATCTTAAAGGGTAACTCCACCAAAAAAAGCAAATAATGAAAAAATAATATAGCACATATAATTGCGAGTTGAATCCTATTGTAACTTATTAAAAATGACCTTTCTTTGTCAATCTGCAGCCACTGTAATTTTCTGAGAATGCATTGCAATATAGCTAAAGCTATATTGGTCTCTTTCCCGTCTTGGTCTCTCTCTCTCCCCCTCATGCTCTCTCTCCCCCCTCATGCTCTCTCTCCCCCCTCATGCTCTCTCTCCCCCCTCATGCTCTCTCTCCCCCCTCATGCTCTCTCCTCTCCCCCCCGCGCTCTCCTCGCCCCCCCGCTCTCTCTCCCCCCTCGCGCTCTCTCCCCCCCTCGCCGCTCTCTCTCCCCCCCTCTCGCGCCTCTCTCCCCCCCTCCCGCTCTCTCTCCCCCCCCTCCCCTCCCCCCCTCCCGCTCTCTCTCTCTCCCCCCCTCCCCCGCTCTCTCTCCTCTCCCCCCCTCCCGCTCTCTCCCCCCCCTCCCTCTCTCTCCTCACGCTCTCTCCCCCCTCTCCCGCCCATCGCGCTCTCTCTCTCCCATCGCTGCTCTCTCTCTCCTCACGCTCTCTCTCTCTCTCTCTCTCTCCCCCTCTGCGCTCTCTCTCTCTCTCTCCCCTCGCGCTCTCTCTCTCTCTCCCCTCGCCTCTCTCTCTCTCTGTCCCCTCGCGCTCTCTCTCTCTCTCTCTCTCACCCTCGCGCTCTTCCGCTCTCTCTCGCTCCCATCCCTCGCGCTCCTCTCTCCCCCTCGCGCTCTCCCTCTCTCCCCTCCGCGCTCTCTCTCCCCTCGCGCTCTTCTCTCTCCCCTCGCGCTCTCTCTCTCTCTCTCCCCGCGCTCTCTCTCTCTCCCCTCGCGCTCTCTCTCTCCCCTTGCGCTCTCTCTCTCCCCTTGCGCTCTCTCTCTCCCCTTGCGCTCTCTCTCTCCCCTCGCGCTCTCTCTCCTCCCCTTCGCGCTCTCTCTCTCCCCTCGCCGCCCCCCTCTCTCTCTCTCTCCCCTCGCGCTCTCTCTCTCTCTCCCCTCGCGCTTCTCTCTCTCTCTCTCCGCGCTCTCTCTCTCTCTCTCCCCTCGCGCTCTCTCTCTCTCTCTCCCCTCGCGCTCTCTCTCTCTCTCCCCTCGCGCTCTCTCTCTCTCTCTCCCCTCGCGCTCTCTCTCTCTCTCTCCCCTCGCGCTCTCTCTCTCTCTCTCTCCCCTCGCGCTCTCTCTCTCCACTCTCCTCCCTCTCCCCCCTCGCGCTCTCTCTCTCTCTCTCTCCCCCCGCCGCTCTCTCTCTCTCTCTCTCCCCCTCCCCTCCGCGCTCTCTCTCTCATCTCCTCTCCCCTCGCGCTCTCTCTCTCTCTCTCTCCCTCGCGCTCTCTCTCTCTCTCTCTCTCCCCCTCGCGCTCTCTCTCTCTCTCTCTCCCCTCGCGCTCTCTCTCTCCTCTCTCCTCCCCTCTCGCTCTCCCCTCTCTCCTCTCTCCCCTCGCGCTCGCTCTCTCTCTCCTCTCTCTCTCCCCTCTCGCGCGCTCTCTCTCTCTCTCTCTCCCTCGCGCCTCTCTCTCAGTGATGTCAGCTCTCTCTCTCTCTCTCTCTCTCCCCTCCGCGCTCTCGCTCTCTCTCCTCTCTCTCTCTCCTCCCCTCGCGCTCTCTCTCTCTCTCTCTCTCCTCCTCCCCTCGCGCTCTCTCTCTCTCTCTCTCCTCCGCCCTCGCCTCTCTCTCTCTCTCTCTCTCCCCCTCGCGCTCTCTCTCTCTCCCCCTCGCGCTCTCTCTCTCTCTCTCTCATCCCCTCGCCGCCTCTCTCTCTCTCTCTCTCTCCCCTCCCGCTCTCTCTCTCTTCTCTCTCTCTTCCTCCTCTCCCCTCGCGCTCTCTCTCTCTCTCTCTCTCCCCTCGCGCTCTCTCTCTCTCTCTCTCTCTCCCTCGCCTCTCTCTCTCTCTCTCTCTCTCATCCCTCGCTCTCGTCTCTCTCTCTCTCCCTCGCGCTCATCTCTCTCTCTCTCCCTCCCCTCTCTCTCTCTCTCCGCTTCTCTCCCTCTCTCTCTCTCCTCGTCCCCTCCCTCCGCTCGCTCTCTCTCTCTCTCTCCTCTCTCCCCTCGCGCTCTCTCCTCTCTCTCTCTCCCCTCGCGCTCTCTCTCTCTCCCCCGCGCTCTCTCTCTCTCTCTCATCTCTCCCCTCGCGCTCTCGTCGCTCTCTCTCTCCCCCCTCGCGCTCTCTCCTCTCTCCCCCCTCAGCTGCTCTCTCTCTCTCCCCCCCGCTAGCTCCTCTCTCTCTCTCCCCTCTCGCGCTCTCTCTCTCCTCCTCTCCCCTCGACCTCGCGCTCTCTCCTCTCTCTCCCCTTCGCGCTCTCTCTCTCTCGTCTCTCTCTCCCCTCGCGCTCTCTCTCTCTCCCCCTTCGCTCTCTCTCTCTCTCTCTCTCTCTCTCCCCTCGCGCTCTCCCTCGCTCTCTCTCCTCCTCCCCCCTCGCGCTCTCTCTCTCTCCCCCTTGCGCGCACTCTCTCTCTCCCCCCTCGCGCTCTCTCTCTCTCCCCCCCTCGCGCTCTCTCCTCTCTCTCCCCTCGCGCTCTCTCTCTCTCTCCCCTCGCTCTCTCTCCCCTCCCCTCGCGCTCTCTCTCTCTCTCCCCTCCTCGCGCTCTCTCTCTCTCACCCTCGCGCTCTCTCTCTCTCTCTTATCCCCTCGCGCTCTCTCGCTCTCTCCCCCCTCAGCTGCGCTACTCTCTCTCTCTCCCCTCGCGCTCTCCTCTCTCTCTCAACCCTCTCGCGCTCTCCTCTCTCCCCTCCTCGCGCTCTCTCTCTCCTCTCCCCTCGCGCTCTCTCTCTCTCTCAACCCTCGTCTCTCCCCCCTCATCGCTCGCGCTCGATCTCAAGCTCTCCTCCCCTCGCTCTCCCCCCATCGCTCTCGCATCGCTCTCGCCCCCCACCCCCTCAGCCGCTCGCTCGCTCTCTCTCCCCCCTCGCTCTCGCGTCGCTCTCAGCCCCCTCGCTCTCAGCATCGCTTCTTCTCCCCCCTCGCTCCCGGCTCGCTCTCTCCCCCTCGCTCTTCGTCGCTCGCTCCCCCCCCTCGCTCTCCCTCGCTCGCTCTCCCCCCCTCGCTCGCTCTCGAGCTCTCGCATCTCCCAACTCCCCCCTCTTCCGCCTTTTTCTGTCCCCTCCCCCCCCCCCCATTTTCCATCTCTCTCTCTCTCTCTCTCTCTCTCTCTCCTACAAAATGTATAGCAATTTAACCATATTGACGCATGTCCACTGGACAACAATGCACACATTTTTCAAGCCATTTTAAGCCTCTTGCAAATAAAATTTTTAGGCATACGGGCCATTATTTATTTACATTTTTTTTTATGATTTAACTGCAATCATTGTTTCAACTGTTGTCTAACAAAAAAACTAAAGAAGGTTTAAAGCTTGCATGCATACCCTCAAATTACTGATAATTAGTGATGTCAGTGATGTGTCACAGAAGCCACTCCCCCAACAAGTTAGAATCCCTCCCTCCCCCCCTAGGAGACACTTAAAGCGGATCTCCACCCTAA
>CM056049.1:107875072-108216039 GCA_029574335.1 Rana kukunoris | reverse complement strand
CTCATCGTCTCTCCTCGCTGCTCTCTCTCATGCGGGCCGCTCTCTCTCTCGTCCCGCTCTCTCTCTCTCCCGTCTCTCTCTCTCTCCCCCTCGGCAGCTCTCTGCTCTCCCTCTCTCTCTCTCCCTCCTCTCGTCCTCTCTCTCGCGCGCTCTCTCTCTCTCTCTCACGCTCCCCGCTCTCTCTCTCTCCACTCCCGCTCGGCGCTCTCTCTTCTCGCGCCTCGCTCTCTCTCCGCGCGCGGGTCCTCACCCGCTCGTCTCTCTCTGCGCTCTCTTTCTCCTCTCCCCTCGCGGCTCTCTCGTCTCTCTCTCTCTCCCTCTCGGCTCTCTCTCTCCTCTCGTCGCCCTTCCGCGCGCTCTCTCTCTCTCTCTCCCCTCGCGCTCTCTCTCTCTCTCCCCTCCTGCTCTCTCTCTCTCTCTCCCCTCGCTCGCTCTCTCCTCTCTCTCTCCCCTCGCGCTCCTCTCATCCTCTCGGCTCTCTCTCTCTCCTCGCGCCCTCGCGCTCTCTCTCTCTCCCCCTCGCGCTCTCTCTCTCTCTCTCCCCTCGCGCTCTCCTCTCTCTCTCCCCTCGCGGCTCTCTCTCTCTCTCCCCTCTGCGCTCCTCTCGTCCCCTCGCGCGCTCTCTCTCTCTCTCCCCCTCGCGCTCCTCTCTCTTCCCCTCGCGCGCTCTCTCTCTCCTCCCCGCGCTCTCTCTCTCTCTCCCCTCTGCGCTCATCTCTGCTCTCTCCTCTCTCCTCTCGGCTCTCTGCACTCTCCTCCCCTCGCTCTCTCTCTCTCTCTCTCCCCTCGCGCTCTCTCTCTCTCTCCCCTCGCGCTCCCTCCTCTTCTCCCGCGCTCTCTCTCTTCTCTCTCTCGCGGGCTCTCTCTCCCCGGCTCTCTCTCTCTCTCCTCTCCCTCCGCCTCTCCTCCTCGGCTCTCCGCTCTCTCTCCGCCCTCTCGTCTCTCTCTCTCTCTCTCCCCTCTCTCTCCTTCTCCTCTCTCTCTCTCTCTCCCCGCTCTCTCTCTCTCCTCTCTCGTCTCTCTCTCCTCTCTCTTCCTCTCCCTCTCTCTCGCGCTCTCTCTCTCTCTCTCTCCTCTCTCTCTCTCTCTCTCCTCTCCTCCCTCTCTCCTCTCTCTCTCTCTCTCTCCCGCTCTTCTCTCTCTCTCAGCTCTCTCTCTCTCTCTCCTCTCTCTCTCCGCTCCCTCTCTCTCCGCTCTCTCTCTCCTCTCCTCTCTCTCTCTCTCTCTCTCCTCTCTCACTCTCTCTCCCCTCTCTTCTCTCTCCTCGCTCATCTCTCTCGCGCTCTCTCTCTCTCTCCCGCTCTCTCTCTCTCCCTCTCGCTCTCTCTCTCTCTCCCTCTCCCTCTCTCTCTCCTCTCCTCTCTCTCTCGTCCTCTCCTCCTCTCTCGCTCGCTCCCTCTCATCCCCTCCTCCCTCACTCCTCTCGCTCTCTCTCTCTCTCCTCTCTCTCTTCTCTCTCCCTCGCTCTCCTCTCTCCTCGCTCTCGCTCTCTCTCTCTTCTCCTCCTCTCCCCTCCGCCTCTCTCGCTCTCTCTCTCCGCTCTCCCCTCTCTCTCTCTCTCTCTCGCTCTCTCCTCCTCTCGCTCTCTCTCCTCTACGCTCGCTCCCTCTCTCCTCGCCGCGCTCTCTCTCTTCTCTCTCCTCGCCCGCTCTCTCTCCTCTCTCTCTCCTCTCGCCTCTCGGCTCGCTCTCTCTCTCCTCCTCGGCACTCTCTCGTCTCTCGTGCTCTCTCCCTCCCGCGCTCTCTCTCTCTCTCTCTCGCGCTCTCTCTCTCTCTCCCCTCGCGCTCTCTCTCTCTCTCCCCTCGCGCTCTCTCTCTCTCTCCCCTCGCGCTCTCTCTCTCTCTCCCCCCGCGCTCTCTCTCTCTCTCCCCTCGCGCTCTCTCTCTCTCTCCTCTCTCGCTCTCTCTCTCTCTCCCCTCGCGCTCTCTCTCTCTCTCTCCCCTCGCGCTCTCTCGCTCTCTCTCTCCGCGCTCTCTCGCTCTCTCTCTCCGCGCTCTCTCGCTCTCTCTCTCCGCTCTCTCCGCGCTCTCTCGCTCTCTCTCTCCGCGCTCTCGCTCTCTCTCGCCCCTCGCGCTCTCGGCTCTCTCTCCCCTCGCGCTCTCGCTCTCTCTCCCTCGCGCTCTCGCTCTCTCTCTCCCCCTCGCGCTCTCGCTCTCTCTCCCCTCGCGCTCTCGCACTCTCTCTCTCTCCCCTCGCGCTCTCTCTCTCTCTCCCCTCGCGCTCTCTCTCTCTCTCCCCTCGCGCTCTCTCTCTCTCTCCCCTCGCGCTCTCGCTCTCTCTCCCCTCGCGCTCTCGCTCTCTCTCCCCTCTCTCTATCTCTCGCGCTCTCTCTCTCCCCCCTCGCGCTCTCTCTCTCTCTCCCCTCGCGCTCTCTCTCTCTCTCCCCTCGCGCTCTCTCTCTCTCCCCTCGCGCTCTCTCTCTCTCCCCTCGCGCTCTCTCTCTCTCTCCCTCGCGCTCTCTCTCTCTCTCTCTCTCTCTCGCTCTCCTCTCTCTCTCTCCCCTCGCGCTCTCTCTCTCTCTCCCCTCGCGCGCTCTCTTCTCTCTCTCCCTCTCTCACGCCTCTCTCTCTCTCTCTCCCCTCGCGCGACTCTCTCTCCTCTCTCCCCTCGCGCTCTCTCTCTCTCTCTCCCCTCGCGCTCTCACATCTCTCTCTCCCCTCGCGCTCTCTCTCTCTCTCTCTCCTTGGCGCTCTCTCTCTCTCTCTCTCCTTGGCGCGCTCTCTCTCTCTCTCTCCCCGGCGCTCTCTCTCTCTCCTCTCTCTCCTTGGCGCGCTCTCTCTCTCTCTCCCCTTGGCGCGCTCTCTCTCTCTCTCCCCTCGCGCGCTCTCTCTCTCTCCCTCGCGCTCTCTCTCTCTCATCACCCTCGCGCTCTCTCTCTCTCTCCCCTCGCGCTCTCTCTCTCTCTCCCCTCGCGCTCTCTCTCTCCCCCTCGCGCTCTCTTCTCTCCCCCTCGCGCTCTCTCTCTCCCCTCTCTCGCTCCGCTCTCTCTCCTCCCTCTCGCTCGCGCTCGCTCTCTCCCCCTCTGCTCTCGCTCGCTCTCCCCCCTCGCTCTCTCTCTCTCCCCCTCGCTCTCTCTCCCCTCTCGATTCGCGCTCTCTCTCCCCCTCGCTCGCGCTCGCTCTCCCCTCGATCTCGCTCGCTCTCCCCCTCGCTCGCGCTCGCTCTCCCCCCTCGCTCTCGCTCGCTCTCCCCCCTCGCTCTCGCTCGCTCTCCCCCCTCGCTCTCCCCCCTCGCTCTCTCTCGCTCTCGCTCGCTCTCCCCCCTCGCTCTCGCTCGCTCTCCCCCCTCTCGCTCGCTCTCGCTCGCTCTCCCCCTCGCTCTCGCTCGCTCTCCCCCCTCGCTCTCGCTCGCTCTCTCTCTTCCTCCTTTTTCTGTCCCCCCCCATTTCCATCTCTCTCTCTCTCTCTCTCTCTCCTACAAAATGTATAGCAATTTAACCATATTGACGCATGTCACTGGACAACAATGCACACATTTTTCAAGCATTTTAACGCCTCTTGCAAATAAAATTTCTTTCTCGTACATCACGGGACACAGAGCGGCATATTCATTACTATATGGTTATATGGAGTACCTTCAGGTGTGGACACTGGCAATCTCAAACAAACAGGAAGTCCCTCCCTATATAACCCCCTCCCCTAGAGGGAGTCCCTCAGTTTTTTCGCCAGTGTCTTAGGTGTTGGTCACGGAATAGCTTTGCTCCACATCCTTGGGATTAAGGGCGGGCTAACCGGATCTGTCCAAGGAGCCTCAGTGCCAAAGTGGACAGTACCCGGGCCCCAAACCGTGGGGTTTTGCCTATAATGCTCCTCTTTGGAGGGCTGGACCCTGGGCCCAGGGTTTTGAAGTTTGTAAAAACCATAAGTTCCTGTTTGCCAGGGTGCTATATAGGTCCAGGACAGTGGGTACCTTCATAGGACCCCAGGGCCTGAAGGTCTACTACGCTACCCACGGAGATGGGAGAAGATTTGACCGTTTTTGCAAAACGTCCTGCTGCATGGAGCAGGTAAGTGGGGAGCCTGCGGGACTTGGTTCGACAGCAGGCTCTCCAGGGGGATCTTAAGGGGGGTAGCCTGAGTATGCTCTGCATTGGCACCATGGTCACTATGTCTGATAGACAGGATGCCCTGAAATGTTTCCCCCCATAACTTGATCCCCCTACCTATCTATGTATGTTTGCTAGCTACCTGCTGCTCGCTGGTTGAAGATCTTTAAAAAAAAAAAAGATCTGTCTCTAGGCTAAAGGGACTCCTTAGGGGCCTATGTTAGCCTTACCTTGCCGGGATTCAAATCTGCCGCCTGATGCGTCCTCCATCCTGCATTCCTGGGCTCCAGAGTGCGTCTCCTCCTGGGCTCTCCTCCCCCGACAGTCGCGCGCGCGTGCACGCGCGCATGCATATAGAAAATTTTCGCGCCGTTCGGGAGGGGGGGGAGGGGCGGGAGTGTGACTGCAGTGTAGAGGGGGCGCGCCTTTAATTGCTGTTATACACAGCAGGCGCGTTCTCAGCTCAGCTCAGTGCTGAGCTGGAGAGAGAGAGGACGTATAGCTGGCAGCACAGTGACTCCCGGTGGCGAGAAGGGGTACTACATACTGGAGTCAGCTCCAATACTTTTTGTTAAGCCAAAATCCCCTTGGCAACCGGTTGAATGCTGGCAAACATGTTGGGGGTGGGGCTGTATGTGGTGAATAACATATAAAAGAGAAACATACTGAGCCCCACCGGTTTTGGGGCATTAGTGATCCTATTGTCCCCTAAACCTTATTTTTTTTGTACTCCTGGCTATAACAGTCTGTTGTTGTAAGCGGAGTCCTTCGCTTTTGTATTATGGCTTCCAAGGGTTCAGGATCAAAAAAAAAAAAAAAAAAAGAGAAAAGGCAAAGACAAAGGGGTTCCTCCTATGGTTCTGATAATATGCCAATACTTTCCCCACAGGTTATTCCTATAGGGGGTCACCCTGGATAAGCCATTAAGGGGGTCTGGTGCTGAGGCTGGCCCAGGTCGGCCCAACCCTGTGTTATCACAGAGGAGATGCTAGCCGTCACCCTAGGGGGGCTAGAGAAAAGAGGTTAACAGCTATGATCGCTGGCTCTTTTTCTGGCAAGAAGCGGACTAGATCCCCATCGCCAAAAAGGGACAGAACCTAGAGGATCTACCACTGTAGAATCGTTTTCAGCCTCCCAGGCGGAGAGTCTGTGGGTCCAGTCTTTGACAGACATGGCCCGCTTGGCATTCAATTTGCCATTTCCAGAGCCTCAGGTTCCTGCGGTATCCTCTTTGGGTTCTTTTAAAAACGCCTTTAAGCAACGCAGCGTTTCTGGCCCATCCTCTGTTAGAGGAATTGGTTTTTCCAGGATTGGGACGACCGGACAGAATTTTTTCTGCCGCCTAAAGCTGACGAGAGGGTAGTCTTTATGCACGTCTACCAGGAAATATTTGTGCTTGCAGGCACTCTTTCCCCTGACCAAGTGCTCTTTAAAAAGGGGGCCCGGATGGCTCAGTTGGTAGAGCATCGGACTTTTAATCTGAGGGTCCAGGGTTTCAGGTCCCGGTTCGGGCACTGCTTTTCAACTACCCGTGAGGTCCTTGAGGCCGCATCTCCCGGAGAGCGCCCGATCTCGTCTGATCTCGGAGGCTAAGCAGGGTCGGGCCTGGTTAATGCCTGGATGGGAGACCACCTGGAAGGTTTTCTGTTATTTACCCTATGGAAAAAAAAAAAAAAGAAAAACATTTTTTCTAAGAAAGGGGCGCTCCCAACTGTGGACGCAGCCATCTCATGGGTGAATAAATCATTAACTGGCCTAAGGGGAAACATACAAATGTTTAAGGTCCTGGTCAATAAACGTTTAGAGACACTTTTTCCAGCATCCTTGGCTACAGCCAGCAGGGGCTGCAATTGGAGTTTTGTCAGGCGTTAAAGAACCAGACAAAACAGATGCTTAAGACATCCCTGCCCAATAGGCAGAGGAGTTATTGGATATTCCCAGAGCTCTGTGCTTTGCGGTAGAGGTTATAAAAAGACTCCATCCAGCAGGCGTCCCGTTGTCACTATTTTTAGTGCATATGAGAAGGCTCTTATGGTTGAAGAACTGGGCGGCCGAGCCCATGTAAAAGACTGCTGGCAGGTTTGCCCTTCCATGGAAAGATCTGGATAAATACATTCAGACTGTTTCAAGTGGCAAAAGTACCCTTTTACCAGTCAAAAGAAGTTCCGGGGTCCTGCGTTTAAAAGGCAGTTCCCCCCCCCTGTTCCGGGGCCCTCAAATTCCAGGCAGTACGGACCTCCTGCGCGATCAAACTTTTAAAATGGATCGCAAGGACAGGCCTCTGGGGATCGATCCCCGACAGAGGGGGTCCGATCATCTGTGGCCGCAGGCTACAGATTAGAATTTCTAAAAATTTCCTCCACAAGGAAGGCCTCAATGCGGGCGGCGTTGGTTCATCTGCTTACCAGGGCATAATGGTAGAGGTACCAGCCCAAGAACAGGGGCTAGGTTTCTATTCCAATCTGTTTGTCATACCAAGGCCCATCGGCGATGTCAGACCAATTTTGGACCTAAAAGGTTTAAATGCTTACCTAAGGGTTCGCTCTTTCCGGACAGAATCCGTTCGGTCAGCAGCCGCCACACTCTAGAAGGATCTAGCTTATATAGACATAAAGGATGGTCACCTTCAGGTACCAAGTCTTTCAGCCACATCAAATATTTTTGTTTTTACGCTTCGCAGTGATACAGCGTCACTTCCAATTCGTGGCGCCCCCCTTCGGGCTGGCTACGGCCCCCGGGTATTCACGAAGGTCCTTGCTCCAATTCTAGTCAGTCTAAAGGATCCAAGGGAGCTCGGTCCTAGCATACCTGGACGACCTCTTAATCATAGATCACTCGCTTCCTTGGTGGAATGCGTAGTAACCCTCATGGTTCAGTACCTCGAGGGGTTCGGCTGAGTCCTAAACTGGGGAAAGATCAGCATGTCAACCTACAAAGCAGTTGGAATATCTCGGCATGAGATTAGACACAGAACAGAAGATGGGTGTTCCTGCCCCTGGTAAAGGTCGAGGCTATTAAAAGATTAATTCAGTTGGTTCTAAGCAAAAGAGAACCAACTATTCGCCTATGTATGCGATTACTAGGCAAACTAATGGCCATGTTCGAGGCGATACCACACGCTTCCACACTCGGGTCCTACAGACAGCAGCTCTAGCAGCCTTGGTTCTGCCCAGTGGTCTGGAAGGCGGGAGAGCGGTCTGGAACGGGTTCGCTCGCCAAGTAACTTGGGCAGAGGCGGAGAGGCAGCTGCCCATCAAGGTCTGGGAGATCAGAGCGGCTCGGCTAGCCCTCCTGGCATAGACATCCAGATTACAAGGGTCCTCGGTGAGAAGTCATTCAGACAATGCCACAGCGGTGGCATATATGTGAACCACCAAGGGGGAACCAAGAGTCAAGCCACCCAGAGTGAGAGGAACTGGGTTTTTCGGTGGGCAGAGGTTTATGTACCTTGCATATCGGCGACATTCATTCCCGAGGTGGACAACCTGCAGGCGTACTTCCTAAGTCGCCAAACCCTGTCGCCGGGGGAGTGGTCCCTGCATCCACAAGTTTTTTTTTTCAGACAATCTGCCAGAAGTGGGGAGTGCCAGACGTGGAGGTCATGGCATAAGGATTCAACAAGAAGCTAGACAGGTTCATGTCTCGAACGAGGGACCCTATGGCCTGCGGAACCGATGTGTTGGTTTGCCCTTGGCATCAATCATAGCTTCTATATGCATTTCCCCCGCTGCAGTTACTACCCCGCCTGTGGCGCAGGATCATAGCACAGGCCGGTTATCCTGGTAGCCCCAGCTTGGTACCGGAGGGCATGGTACTCACTAGTCCTGAAATTGGCAGCGGAAGGCCCTTGGACTCTTCCTCTATGGCCAGACCTACTCTCACAAGGCCCGATCCTCCACCCTGCATTACGGCGTCTAAAATTGACGGCCTGGCGGCTGAATCCCTGATTCTCAGGGGTAGAGGTCTGTCTAGGCAGGTAATCCCTACCCTCATTAAGGCTAGAAAGCCGGCCTCCAGGGTAATTTTGTTACAGGGTTTGGAGGGCCTACGTAGGCTGGTGTGAGGCTAAGAGATGGGTTTCCCGCAAGTATACCATTGATAGAGTATTACGTTTCCTCCAGCTAGGAGTGGATAAAGGCCTGGCATTAAGCACGATCTAGGGACAGATTTCAGCCTTATCAGTGTGGTTTCAGAGGCCGCTGGCCGCCCACTCGCTGGTTAAGATCTTCGTACAGGGAGTCTTACGTGTTAATCCTCCGGTCAAATCACCACTTTGTCCATGGGACTTAAATCTTGTTCTGTCATCTCTACAGAAACAACCCCTTGAGCCGTTGGCTGAGGTACCTTTGGTTTTACTGACTAGAAAGTCGGTATTTCTGATCACCATAGTTTCGGCCAGGAGAGTATCGGAATTGGCAGCCTTATCTTGTAAGGAACCATATCTCATTTTGCATAAGGATAGGGCGGGGTTCCGTCCTCATCCTTCCTTTCTACCAAAGGTTATATCCAGTTTCCACCTGAACCAGGATGTGGTACTTCCATCCTTCTTCCAAAACCCACCTCTAGAAAGGAGGGGTTGCTGCATACGTTGGATATTGTCAGGGCCATAAGGGCCTATCTTAAAGCTAAAGAGAAGGTTCGGAAAACAGATGTGGTGTTCGTTTTACCGGAAGGGCCCAAGATGGGTCAGGCAGCCGCTTGATCCACCATCGCAAGATGGATTAAACAATTAATTGTTCGGGCCTGCGGTTTGAAGAGGTGCCTCCTCCTTTGTCGGTAAAGGCCCATTCTACCAGGGCCATGGGCACCTCCTGGGCAGCACATCATCAGATCTCTATGGCTCGAATATGCAAGGCAGCAACGTGGTCATCAGTCCACACGTTTACAAAATTTTATCAATTGGACGTAAGAAGGAATGCGGATACAGCCTTTGGGCAGTCAGTACTACAGGCCGCGATTCAAGCTCCTCAGGATCTGAGGGGGCTCCCTTGATTTGATTTGAGATTTACATTTCTCGTTTAAGTTGGATTTACTAGTATCTGAGTATACCTCTAAATTAAATCCTTCTTTGGAAGATGTCTCCCTCCCCTCATTAAAGCATTGCTTTCGGACATCCCATATAGTAATGAATATGCCGCTCTGTGTCCCGTGATGTACGAGAAAGAAAAAGGGATTTTTAAATACAGCTTACCTGTAAAATCCTTTTCTTGGAGTACATCACGGGACACAGAGCTCCCACCCCTCTTTTTGGGAACATTTTGGGAGGCATACTGCTTGCTACAAAACTGAGGGACTCCCTCTAGGGGAGGGGGTTATATAGGGAGGGACTTCCTGTTTGTTTGAGATTGCCAGTGTCCACACCTGAAGGTACTCCATATAACCATATAGTAATGAATATGCCGCTCTGTGTCCCGTGATGTACTCCAAGAAAAGGATTTTACAGGTAAGCTGTATTTAAAAATCCCTTTTTTAGGCATACGGGCATTATTTTTTTACATTTTTTTTTTTCTGATTTAACTGCAGATCATTGTTTCAACTGTTTTTTAAAAAAAAACTAGAAGAATGTTTAAGCTTGCATGTGCATACCCACAAATACGTGATAATTAGTGATGTCAGTGATGTGTCACAGTAAGCCACTCCCCCTAACAAGTTAGAATTCCTCCCTAGGACACACTTAAAGCGGATCTCCACCCTAAAGTGAAGATCCGCTGATCGGGACCCTCCCCCACTTCGGTGTCGCATTTGACACCTTTCAGGGGGGAGGGGGGTGCAGATACCTGTCTAAAGACAGGTATCTGCACCCACTTCCAGCCTGCAGTCTCAGGCAAAAGTCGGGTTTTTCCCGTTGTGTGCTGGGAACTCTCGGCTCCCAGCACACAGCGGGAGCCAATCGGTGGGCGCAGCGCGACTCGCGCATGCGCCGTAGGGAACCGGGCAGTGAAGCCGCAGCGCTTCACTTCCTGGTTCCCTCACCGTGGATGGAGGGGGGAGCAGCAGAGAGACGGGCGAACGCTCGTCCTCTGCTGCTGACGCCGCTGGACTCCAGGACAGGTAAGTGTCCTATTTTTAAAAGTCAGCAGCTGCAGTATTTGTAGCTGCTGGCTTTTAAAAAACATTTTTAATGGGCCATCCGCTTTAACCCCTTCCTAGCCTCCTAGTGGTTAATCCCTTCACTGCCAGTCACACATACACAATAATCGGTGCATTTGTATAGCACTGATCGCTGTATAAATGTGAATGGTCCCAAAATAGTGCCGATGTGTCCGCCATGATGTCGCAGTCACAATAAATTTTGCTGATCGTGGCCATAACTAGTAAAATACATTTTTTTTTTTAAATGCCATAAAACTACCCTCTATTTTGTAGACACTATGGCCCAGATTCACAAAGCACTTACGCCAACGTAAGTGCAAATGTGCACCCATAAGTGCAAATTTGTGCCGGCGTATCTGTGCGCCAGACCCACAAACCAACATACACTTAAAAACTGGCCACCCTACGCCGACGTAGCTTACAGTCGGCTCTGACTTTGTCAGGAAAAGTAGAGATTTGTTTGGAACTTTAGCTCCCTTGGATCTAATTCTCGTTTTTGACATGCGGTTCTGACCTCTTGGTAATGCTTTTTTTTTTTCCCCCGTCGTGTACTTTTCTTAAACAGTAAATGATTGTGATGATATTCATTTTCTTTTCCTCCAGTTTATTAGGATAGGTATTCGTATATATAGGTATATACTGGAGATGAGCTTATATTCCGATGCATACCTCTGTTTTCCCAATAAGCACACACAAGCATTTGCTGTGCGACTCCCAGGCTGTCCAGTCTCTGTGTGATCTAGGCAGTGCTTTCCGAGATCCTTTTGTCATATCTGCTGATGTTGTACAATTCCTCTCACCCATCACATGTTTCCTGCAGACCTTTTCCTGTTTGCTAAGCTTGCATTTATTTATTTATCTGCAGTTGGCTCCCAGCGGTGTCCACTGTATGTTACAGACCTTTCAGAGCCTTGTTTTTTATTCCTTATGAAGTTTCAGGATTTCCTTTATTACAACAGTTGCTCTAAACCAGGGGTCTCAAACTCAAATTACCTGAGGGCCGCAAGACAAGTTTTCATATCCCATGGGGGGCCGCATGCAAACTTTCAAACTTCAAAAACAGTACTGGTGTCAGCGAACGTATTATTAACCCCCAGCTCTGTGTCAGCGGACGCATTATTAACCCCAAGCACTTGTGTTAGCGGACACATTATTAACCCCCACCACTGGTGTCAGCGGACACATTATTAACCCTCAGCACTGGTGTCAGCGGACAAATTATTAACCCCCAGCACTGATGTCAGCGGACACATTATTAACCCCCAGCACTGATGTCAGCGGACACATTATTAAACCCTAATATTGGTGTCAGCAAACACATTATTAACCCTGACCACTGCACTGCACACGGACCACTGCACACGGACCACTGCACACGGACCACTGCACACGGACCACTGCACACGGACCACTGCACACGGACCACTGCACACGGACCACTGCACACGGACCACTGCACACGGACCACTGCACTGCACACGGACCACTACACTGCACACTGCCGACAGACCACTACACTGCACACTGCCGACAGACCACTACACTGCCGACAGACCACTACACTGCCGACAGACCACTACACTACACACTGACCACTCACCATCATGGCACAGCACATCAAGGCTCACAGCCCAGCAAATTAGGGCAGAGCACATCAGGGCACAGCACATCAGGGTACAAGGCACAGCATATCAGGGTACAGCACATCGAGGCACAGAGCCCAGCAAATAAGGGCACATGGCACAGCACATCAGGGCACAGGGCACAGCACATAAGGGTACAGGGCACAGCGCACATCAGGGTACAGGGCACAGCACATCAGAGCACAACATGGTACAGGGCACAGCACATAGGGGTACAGCACAACAGGCCACATCAGGGTACAGAGCACAGCACATCAGGACAGGACATATCAGGACAAGGCACATGGCACATCAGGGTACAGGACATGGCACATCAGGGTACAGGGCACATGAAACAGCACATCAGGGTACACAGCCCAGCAAATCAGTGTACATGGCACACATCAGGGCACATGGGGCATATCAGGGCACATGAGAGCACATCAGGCACAGCACATCAGTACAGGGCACATGGCACTACAGGGCACAGGGTACCCTGATGTACAGAGCCCAGAACATCAGGGCCCTTTTAGGGTACATGAGGCACATCAGGGTACATGGGGCACATGGCACATCAGAGCACATCAGGGTACCTGGGGCACATGGCATATCAGGGTACATGGGGTACATAAGGGCACAATCAGAGCACATCAGGCATACCTCCCAACAAAGTTGTTGAGCCGAGGGGGGTCCGCAGATCATAGTTGATAAGCGGGGGGTCCGCGGATCTGAGTTGTTGAGCGGGGGAGGTTCCGCGGATCGGAGTTGTTGAGCCGGGGGGTTCGCAGATCAAAGTTGTTGAGCGGGGGGGTTAACGGCTCAGTTGTTTAGGGTACAGGTCCGCAGATCACAGTTGTTTAGGGGGGGGGGTTCCACAGCTTGGTGTTGTTAAACGGAGATTTACCGCGAATCGCGGGGATTTAACGCAAATCGCGGGAAATTTACCGCAAATCGCGGGGATTTGCCGCGAATCGCGGGGATTTACCGCGAATCGCGGGAAATTTACCGCGAATCGCGGGGATTTGTCGCGAATCGCGGGGATTTGCCGCGGGCCATTAATTACCGGTCCGCGGGCCGTAAATGGCCCGCGGGCCGGTACTTTGAGACCCCTGCTCTAAACCTTTGTTGATGCAGAAGCATATAGAAAGTTGTGTGCACTTTACAGTGGGCATTTCACTTGTACAATAGTAATTTGAGCTCAAATTGGAAGCCAATGACAGCTTGAGGGCTGGCTTCTGATAATCAGAGCAGTGGGAAATAGAACCTTTTCCTAGTGATTTGCCATCCTGATCTTACATTGTGGAAGTGGGGAAAAAAAGGTTAAGAACTGTTAGCATGGGCAACACTTCCCTTTGCCCCAGTGTTCATATATAAGCCCCTATGTCTGCCTTTGTTTTTTTGTAGATTACTTTGACAATGACACTAATTCAAAGTGGTTTTAAACCCTAAACGTTTTCCTAACTTCCTAACAGACGTTTTTTAAATTTATTTCTAGAAATCATATCAAGGTGGATTGGTCCAATGCTGCATCTGTTCCCCGCCTGCTCTTAAGGCCGAGAACTGAGCGATCAAAGGCTGCGGATCTCTCGGTGTCCATGAGCAGAGAGCTAGTGACTGTCAGCCACTGGCTCTCTGCTCTCCCAACTCCCCCTCTAACCCCCACTGGAGCATTGTGCTGTTGGGGGAGGGTTGATCTTGATCAGGCTCTGTGACTCACTGAGAGGCTGAGCCAGTCCAGGCATCTGGGTGGTTCCGAACCATATGGTAGTGATTTTTCTCCAACTCTATGACCTCAGACTACAGCGGGTTGCTGAAAATGGGGGTGGGGGATTTAGATAAAATGTAATGCTTTAAAGAGGAAGTAAACCCTCTGTAAACAATAAAATAAAACACCATACAAGACAAAGGCATAATGAGCTAGTATGCGTAGCATACTAGCTCATTATAAATTGATTACCTGAGATTGAAGCCCCCGCTGCAGTACTCAGTCACCTCCTACATCGCCACCGTCATACCTGGAGTGACTTCCGGGTATCGATGTGACTGGCCAGAGCAGCGATGACGTCACTCCCGCGCATGCGAGAGGGTGCCACCACTAACAGCATGATCGCCGCTAGAAGCGGCACGCTCAGTGCGCCTGTGCTTGATGTCTATGGCACATGCGCCGTAGACATTTGTGCCGCTATTTCTGCAAATATCTCTTAAACCTTTTAGGTTTGGGAGATATTTGTTGCACCTACAGGTAAGCCTTAATCTAGGCTTACCTGTAGGTTAAAGTGGTTGTAATGGGTTTACAACCACTTTAAATGAGAACTATAGCCAAAGCTTGTATGGCTGTATTTTTCCTGTGCATCACAGGAGTGCCGTTCATTCTCATTTAAAGCATTCCTTGCATTAAGGTAAAAACATTTTTAGGCATCTGTATTGCCTCCTCTCCCACCATTATACAGCCCTTCTTTTATCCATGTCTGCAGTTCTCTCCCCTCACTCCCCTCTCACAGGCTTTACTGAGGCATCGGGAGCCATTGGTTCCCACTGCTGTCAACCTAACCCAGTGACAAGGGGGCGGGGCCAGGTCCTGCTGTCTGTGTCGGCAGATGCAAAAGCCAGGCTCGGGAGAGAGAATGCATAAGTGCTACCATTGGGAGTGGCTTCCTATTGGGGACACTAGCTGGACAGGAGGAGCCAGGAGCCCCAGAGGCGGGGATCCAAGAAGAGGAGGTTCAGGGCCACTCTGTGCAATAGAGGTATGTATAGATATGTTTGTTTAAAAAAAAAATAACACTGAAGGAGGGGCCGCTGATTACAGGGCAATCCGACTGCAATATTATGTGTGGACTTTGAGCTGATACCAAACTTTTCACACAACTGTGAATGGGGATTGATTATCAATGAGATAGAAAAACAAACTGACACAGAGGGATTGATTTATTAAAATTGAAGAGTGCGCAATCTGGTGCAGCTGTGCATATTAGCCAATCAGCTTCTAAGTTCAGCTTGTTCGATGGAAGCGTTACTAAACCTACAACCGTAAAAATCAGTCTGTATATGCAGTAAAACATGCCTGTTCTACTCACTGTGTAACCTAAGGGGTCAATCCTACACATTGTGTAAAAAGGCTGTTTTATCCTGTCTTCTCTGATCCTCCCCCTTTTCCACATGTCCTCCTGATAAAACGGAGCCTTTGGAGTTGCTCTGCACATGCTCAGTTTGGTGTGTATTTTTTGTGTTTTTTTTTTTTCTTTCTTGGGAGGGTGCATGCAGTCAGCATTGGACCAATCGGCAAAATCGGGTCAGAGGTCCTTCTGCCTCAGAGTAGAATGAAAACTACAAGCTTTAACTAGAACTAGGCGTGCCCACAGGGTGTGCCAGATGTGCCTGGGCACACCCTAATCACCCTGTGCTGCGCAGATTTCCCCTGCCGCTTGGCTGCAAGGAAAAGGGACTGGAGAATCTCTGTCCTCAGTCCCTTTCTTTTTCTCCAAAGTGAGACGCCATGGACCTGTTTAGACTCCTGATATTTCACCAAAGCCCCCCCAATGGGGCTCAGATTTTTATTTTATTTTATAATTAAAATAATAATGTATAATAATAATAATATAAATGGTCCTGGACTGCCGCACTCTGATAGTTAGTCATAGCTGCTATGACTAAGCATCTATCCATGATGTGAAACATGTTCGCTTTTTTGTCCCCTATGTCCACTTTCTACCGTTGATTGCAGTGTTGCATGAATTTTTGTATGTTATACAGCTTTGGATTTTATCCTTAGGCTATTTATTGAAACAAAATGAACAATCAGAGGAACATTTATTTTTTCCACGGATCACAGCAGAGTCTGCGCCTGTCAGTACTACAGGGCGGGAGCACAGCATAGGTCGCAGGGCTTGGAGCGGTACTCTTTTCCAATAATAATAAAATGTAAAAAAAGAAAAAAACAATAATACTACATTTAAAAAAAATAACAATAAACAAAAAACAATAATAAATAATATACTACATTTAAAAAAAAATAATAATAAAAAAAATAAAAGTTGTAAAAAAAAAATACAATTTTAATCAAATAAACTACTGACACCAACCTCTGCCCCACTGACACGGTCCATGGCCCTGCTGCCCTATTTATATTTAGACACGGGCATGTATGTTTGAGCTTTGGGGTGCACACCCTAATGCAATAGGCTCCGCACACCTATGAACTAGACACTGATAGAAGTCATAAGCCAGCTGTATACTGCTGATGAGAAATGGTATTAAGCATTTTGTAGTTACTAAAATAATTGCATTTTAATGCTCTGTGTACTGTGGGAGACCAGATATAGTGAATGCAGGGTTCTGGGTTCAGTCTTTTAACTTTGACAATAAAACCTGGAAGCTGATTGTATTCTATGCAGAACAGCACCAGATTATGTGAACTCCTGTTTTAGTAAATTAACCTCCACGTTTACAGGGGCACATAAATGAACAATCTTCGTGAAACATTCACCATCCTCGGAGCCGGGGAGGAGGTCATTGATAGAAGTATAAAATACTGCAGGGAGGCAGCGTGACTTTTGCAGACTCTACACTGGAGCAGCTGTGCATTGCAATCAATCCGCTTCTATCTTTCATTTTTAAACCTTAACTAAACAAGCTGAAGATAGAAGCTGATTGGTTAATGTGTACAGCTGACACATATTTTAGCTGCTCCAGGGTTTCTAAGGCCTCATTTCCACTGGCGTTTTTACAGCCACGTTTTTTACAGCTTAAAAACGCCTGTCCATGTTTATTTTAGAAAAAAAAAAAAAAAAAAAATATTTTTTTTTTGGAGCTGGAGCTTTAAAAACGCCGCGGCCGCGTTTTTGAGCGTTTGTGCGCGTTTTTAAGCGTTTTTTTTATGTCTGGCGTTTTTACAGCTCTATTGCTGGAGCTTCAGAACGCACTGGCCCCGCGTTTTTTTTGCAGCTTAGCTATCTACAGCTCAAAAACGTCATGGTGGGCATGATGCCATAGACTAACATGGACAGGCGTTTTTAAGCTGCAAAAAACGCTCAGAAAAGTGGCTGTAAAAACGCCAGTGGAAATGAGGCCTTATAGATACCTGTGCTGACTTACTGTAAATATCCAAAACAATAATATTAAGGACAATGCAAAAGAATTTTCAGCCAGCACCAATACATGGAGGTCGTAAGGTCTCATACAGATTCTTATCTGTAAAGAGTTGTTTATCAATGTGTGTGCAAATTGCATGTTGTGATGAGAAAATAGCACAAGTACAACAACGCATACAGTTTAGTTAGTTGACTATAGGGCATAGCTTCCAGCTGTCCCTGGAATGTAATGTAATGACATGAATGTAATGAAATCCCTGTGTGTGTGTGTGTGTGTGTGTGTGTGTCTCTCTCCACCTCCCTATTTTGGTATGATCTATAGACCTCTATAAGTAAGCACTATTTAAAGGGCTTGCATCCTATGCATTAAAGGATCACTAAAGGATTTTTTATTTTTTTTAGCTAAATGGCTTACTTTACCATACTGCAGTCCTGGTTTCATGTCCTCATTCGTTTTTTGCTTTGAAGTTGCTGTAATTCTGCTCTGATCTCCACACTTCCTGCTTGTCTGGCTCCTTATGAAAAATCTCATGGCAGCTTTTCACTGTGGTCCAAGCTGTCATTACTGTGTGTCTAAAACTACTCCGGACCAATCAGTTTCATTTTAAAAACAAAACACTGCTCTGGATTTGTTTGTTTTTGTTCTGTGTGTGTCTCTCTACTTCACAGAAACATGAAACCAGTTTAAAAGTGAAACTAAACTGCAGGCACATTATGATTGATTTTTATCTATTTTTAATCATTTTTAAAAGGCATCAGTTAACTTTTATGTCTCTATACCCTGTAAACAGTCATTTCAGCAAAACATTTTTTTCCTTTAGTGACACTTTAACCACTTAAGACCCGGACCAATATGCTGCCAAATGACCCAAGGGGTTTTTGCGATTCGGCACTGTGTCGCTTTAACAGACAATTGCGCAGTCGTGCGACGTGGCTCCCAAACAAAATTTGCGTCCTTTTCTTCCCACAAATAGAGCTTTCTTTTGGTGGTATTTGATCGCCTCTGCGATTTTTATTTTTTGCGCTATATACAAAAATAGAGCGACATTTTTGAAAAAAAAAACAATATTTTTTAGTTTTTGTTATAAGAAAAATCAATAAACTAAATTTTAGTCAAACATTTAGGCCAACATTTATTTAGCCACATGTCTTTAGTAAAAAAAATTGCAGTAAAAAAAAAAAATTAGCTACCTAGCGGGAACAGCGACGCTAATACAGCGATCAGAAAAATGATCGCTTAGTGACGCTGGCAATAGGGAGTGAAAGGGTTAACTAGGGCGGTGATCAAGGGGTTAAAACTTTATTAGGGGGGGGTACGGGGGCTACCCTGGACCTAACACTATACTGTCACACTGTCTGTCACACTGACACTAAATACAGTAATCATACATGTATGATTACTGCATTCAGTGACACTGTGACAGGGGGAGGGGGGGGGGCGATCGCGGGGGTTAAATGTGTTTATGTGTAGTGTTAGTGCAGTGTAGTGTTGTGCAGGACTTACTGTGTTGTGATCTCTCCTCAGCGGTGGTTGAAAAAAACGCCGAGGTTTACACAGGAGGAGGAAGTGACAGGGCGGGCGGGCGCACGCATTGGCTGGGAGCGATCCGGAGGGGGCGGACAAAAACGAATAGCCGCCCCCTCTTGTCGGATCGCTCCTGCAGCCGCGCGGACCGCCGCATGGGGGGGGGGGTCCGATCGGACCCCCGAACCCCCCCAAGGCACCAAGGTATATATACGTTGATGTGCCTGTCAGTGCCATTGTGCCGACGTAAATGTACATGCGGTGGTCCTTAAGTGGTTAAGGTGAAAAAACACCTTGCAGTATCCGGGCCCCAGCTCCCCCGTTTTACTTGCCTGAGCCCCGAATTTCCGTGGGCGCATCCCCGCCATTATTCTCTCCAATGTCCTGGCTTTGATTGGATAGATTGATAGCAACGCAGCTCCCGCTTCTGTCAATCAAATCCAATGACACAGGGGAGGGGCCGGGTCATACACTGTAAGAAACAGGAGCACGCAAGGTAACCCCCTCGTGAGAGAGCTATCCAGAGAGGGTTATCTAATGCGGGAAGGAGCTGCGAAAGCCGCCATGGGACCCCAGAACAGGTGGATCGGGGCCATTCTGTGCAAAACGAACTGCACAGTGGAAGTGTGTATGACATGTTTGTTGTTTAAAAAAAACCACAAACCTTTAGTGCCGGTTCACACTACCACGACTTGAGATCCGACTTGTGTCGCTTCAAGTCGCGCGACATGAGAAATTCAATTGAAGTGAACGAGAGCCGTCTTAATGCACACTACTGAAGTCGCTCCGACTTCAGAAAAGGTTCCTGTACTACTTCTAGGCGACTTGTACCCATTGATTTCAATGGAAGTTGCCTCCAAGTCGGATCTCTGTCTTAACTGAAGCAACTTTACAGGAAGAGAAAATGGTATACTCAGGCAAACCCCTCCCTCCAACAGAGCTGATTATTTTGCGATTGGCCAAAGTTGCCTATCCTGGAGGCAACTTTAAGTTGCGTTGTAAGATGCTCAAAGTCGCACTGAAGTCGCCTTGCAAAGTCGTGCTGTAAGTCGGGTGATGTGTGAACCGCCACTTGGTGTCACTTTAACTACCAGCAGTGTTTTATTACAGCAGGGGTAGACCACCTCAGCACTCAAGATGTTGTAGAACTACAAGTCTCATGATGCATTGCAAGACTGACAGGCTAAGGCATGAGGTATGATGGGATTTGTAATATTACCACAGCTGGAGTGCCAAGGTTGCCTAATGCTGCACAACACTAAAGCAAGCCATAGATTATGCAATTTTCTTTCCTTCCACCCCAGGTTGCAGAAAAGAAAATTGCTCAATCTCTCCCGCAATGCTGTTGTGTTCTGCAAAACACAATGGTCACTGCTGGCAGCTATAACCCCAGGTAGTGATCGCTTGAAAAATATCCAACAGGCTGGTTGTACTGAGATTGATCAGTAGATCGACTTCGGTACAACTAGCGTGCCCATAGATGGATCAAAGTTCACCCATTCATTAATTTTCTAAATTATTTAATTTGTTCATTTAAAAAGCCAGTATAAAAGAATAGTGGTGAAAGTTCCAGTGGGTTTAAGCAATCATTTTTGCATATGCATTCCTTGCAGTGCTGTGTAACTGGGGTGTGGCAGCATTGTCTTCTTTGCCTGCATACTTTGCACTTTTAAAGGCGTCCCTTTTCTTCATGTTGGAAAGTAGGGAGCTGCGCTGAAGTCTTTCGGTTTAGGTAAAGGATGAGGGTTCTCTGTAGTCAAGATGTAGGAGAGATGTCATGACACATCTTGTGTGTTGTATGCCATCTAGTGTTTCCAGACCATACTGCAGAAAGTTTGAGTACACTGACTTTTTCATTTACTGTAATAGTGTATTGCAGGTTTCGTGGATCCTGACTTTTTTGACGGCATTTACAAACAATGTAACAAAATATTTTAGCTTTAAAATGCCTTACCCCTTCATCTGCAGTTGGCCACCAGATGCCATTGTCTAAATCTGGCCATACACTAGTGGTTTTTCAAAATAACATTACTGTATAAAAATTCTCAGTATATTTATTTAATGACATGATTAATGTTGCTTAAAAGTACTTCAAAATGTAATTTGCCTTTTAACTTACATTTTGGAATAAATGGACTTTCCTGTATGAAATCCACACACACTGTTTTCCATCTTGCTTCTTCAAAATTTATTTGTCGTTGTTGAAAATAAACGTAGATTTGACCTCACTAATGGTTAGAAAATCAAGCGAACATTTTAAAAGAAAACATAAAAAAAACAAAAAAGAAAACTGTTGTATGTCTAGTTTATGCCTGTGCAGTGTAAGCCAGTAATTTTGTAAGGAATTTGGACCATTGAAATGAACACAAATACAAAGTGGGCATGTGCACACAGTACAGAATAGCGAAATAAAAAGATACAAAGTTGAGGGCAAAATCACTCTTCCACTTCCTGCTTTAGCATTACTGCTTTCTTTTGGTATCTTTACTGTTTGCTGTGTTGGCTTATACCAGGGATATGCAATTAGCGGACCTCCAGCTGTTGCAGAACTACAAGTCTCATGAGGCAGAGGCATGATGGGACTTGTAGTTTTGCAACAGCTGGAGGTCCGCTAATTGCATATCCCTGTCTTATACCCTGGGTTATACCTATTGGCCAGAGGCAATGATGCCAGTTTGCTGTCTAGTGAGGAGGCATAAGGATGAGCTCAAGCCTGTTTGTATCCTTGTTCGAACCCAAATGAGCGATTCTACTCGGATGCTGTCACAATATTGGGCTGAGTGGGGAGGTAACATAAGCTGAAAGCTGTGAGCCTGTTGCAGATATATTCCTGGAAAAACTGATTTACTACCACACTTAGTACTTTTTTTCTTTTTTTTTTTACTTTTTAAAAACGTTCTTTTCCTAAGCAACGCTTTTTTTTTTTTTTTTTTTTGCAATCTTATGCTCTATTATCTCGTTAAGATTTTTTTTTTTACAAAATCAAAATAAGGCCTTTACCCTGGCTTAAAAGCTGCATTTAGCCTTGCTGCAGTTTTGCATGCGATAAGCTATTCATCTGATAAACGGCACATTTTGTGTAACCGGTAGGTGTCATTCCACTGTGCAGGAATATTAAGAATGTTTGTAATCCTAATTCTCTGCCTGGGATAATGTCATACCATCATAGTCTTCATTCTCTGCCTGGGATAATGTCATACCATCATAGTCTTCATTCTGTGCCTGGGATAATGTCATACCATCATAGTTGTCTTTCTGTGCCTGGTCATTATGAGATTTCAGGTATTTCATTGGCTTGCTTCAGTCAAGAAAAAAAAAATGGTAATGCTTTTTATTTGCTGTAATTTTATTCTCAGAATTTTTGTGCATTATTAAGCTAGTTTTGACCTTTTCTTGGTTGAATTGCAACTCCTTTTACTATTAAAGAGTATTCAACAGAATACGGTCTTGGTCACAGAGACTCTGGAAGCTACTTATTCTGTGTAGTATATTTATTAAAAAGTGGCATGGCCATGCCAAAAAGGTACTACATTAATTGTGCTAAGGGCTCTGCTGGCTTCAGGACCCCTAGTCTGTATAAAATAAAAACAAGAATCATATGTATGTATACATGTTTTCTACTTGTTGCCATTTTTTGTTTTTTTATTTTCAGAAATTCCAAGACATCGAAAAGGCACATCTCATTCGGGTTAAAGATATCATTGGTGGCTTTTCTCATTCTATCAGTGAGGTTCACATTCAGATTGGCCAGGTATGTTTTGAATTCTTGACCTTTTTTTTAATGTCCCCTTTTCACATAGATCTGCCTGTGTATAACCAGCTTTACTATGTAATGGACACATTTCCTAATTCACAGCTAGAACTCTCCAATCAGCAAATAGCATGAACTTTTCTGATTGCAGATCTATATGTCTGACTCAATGGGGAGCGTATCAGACCTTTGCAGAGAGAATACTGTTTCCATTGAGAGACCAAGGGTTTTTCTCTACATGATGATGGTACAGGACAGGCTTTTCTACTTATGCTATTGCTGCTTTTTAACCACTTTAGCCCGGACCATATTGCTGTCCAAAGACCAGAGCACTTTTTGTGATTCGGCACTGCGTCGCTTTAACTGACAATTGCGCGGTCGTGCGACGTGGCTCCCAAACAAAATTGGCGTCCTTTTTTTCCCACAAATAGAGCTTTCTTTTGGTGGTATTTGATCATCTCTGTGGTTTTTATTTTTTGCGCTATAATTAAAAATAGAGCGACTATTTTGAAAAAAATTCAATATTTTTTACATTTTGCTATAATAACTGTTCCCAAAAAAGATATAAAAAAACATTTTTTTTCCTCAGTTTAGGCCGATACGTATTCTTCTACATAAAATTTATAGCGTTTACAAAAAAGGGGGTAGTTTTATGGCATTTTTATTAATATTTTTTTTTACTAGTAATGGCGGCGATCAGCGTTTTTTTTCGGTACTGCGATATTATGGCGGACACATCGGACACTTTTGACACATTTTTGGGACCATTGGCATTTTTATAGCGATCAATGCTATAAAAATGCATTGGATTACTATAAAAATGCCATTGGCAGTGAAGGGGTTAACACTAGGGGGCAGGGAAGGGGTTAAGTGTGTTCCTATTTGTGTTCTACCCGCCGGGCACGCGTGCGGGACTCGGGGGGCGCGCGCGCCGGCGCCCCCTAGTGGCCGAAAAAGAGGACGGAGAGCTACGTGCTCCCGCGAGACAGAGCCACCGTCCCGCAGTAATATGACGGCGGGCGGTCAGGAAGCAGTTAAAGAAGATGGACTGGAAGACATTGCACACCTTTTGTTTTATAAACCCGCCTCTCTTCCCAGCACCCTAAAATCCACTAAGCAAACTATTTCCCTGCATGTGTTTAGTGTTCTCCTTCTGCACACTAATGTATCCTAGACTTAAATACAGGGGTGGCCCGGCCGTCCATTAGGGGCATCCTAGCGCCACCCACTTTCTCCAGGCCATCCCCCTACATGCAATAGATAGATTCATGCATTCATGCCGCCCCCTATTCATGCGTCCGGGCCCCTTTCAGGGAATCGGGCACAGCGGCTAGTTTTTTTTTGGAGCACCTGATTAGAGCCAGAGGCTCTAAGACTTCAAGATAGGGTGGGCTCCAGTTGCAGAGAGTGTGACCGGAGCTCACACAGGTGTGTTGCAACAGTGAATTAATATTCACTATATAGTGAATCTTTAGTGAAAAAAATAGTAGCACTCGGTTTCATAAAACAGTAGTAGTAAAGTGATTATATTAAAATAACATAAATAAACACATAAAAATTAGCACATAAAAATGAACAAGTGAAATTGAATTAATAGTGCATGTGAATGATCCAGAAACATATAAAGAAAGTTGAAAAGAAAAGAAATTCATATAAAAGTGTCCATAAATCACACCAATCTTCAAGTGAATAAAGGGGTGTAAAGGTTTATTTTTTATTTTCTAAATAGGTTCCTTTAAGCTAGTGCATTGTTGGTTCACTTACCTTTTCCTTCAATTTCCCTTCTAAATGTTTTTGTTCTTTGTTTTCTTTGTCTGAATTTTTCACTTCCTGTTCCTCCTCAGTAAGGTGTTCAGTAAGCTGTTCTAAATGACTTTCCACCGCTCGGGTGATGGTGGAAAGCTTACTGAGGAGAAACAGGAAGTGAGAAATTCAAACAAAGAAAAAAAACATTTAGAAGGAAAATCGAAGGAAAAGGTAAGTGAACCAATAATGCACTAGCTTAAAGGAACCCATTTAGAAAATAAAAGACAAACCTTTACAACCCCTTTTAAGCAGTGATTGATCAATATATGGTATCTTTCTTGAAGAAATCTTGATACAAACTTTCCACCATACCTCATGTGCTTGTGAATCCACTCCCAAAGGAAAAAAAAAATCACCAAATCAATGTGCTTCTTAATAAAAATTATTTTAAATACTTCACCATTGGAAGCATTTTATTTATTTTTTCATGTGGATTTGACTGATTTGTGATCACCGTTGGAATTGTCTATCAACCCGGGTGGGTTATCAAGCTATTGTGCCAAACATGTGAATGTGAGGCATATTGTTTTGGTGAGTTTTTTTTTTTTTCCCTTTGGCAGTGGACTCACAAGCACTTGAGGTGTGGTGGAAAGTTTGTATCAAGATTTCTTCAAGAAAGACACCATTCATTGATCAATCACTGCTCAATCACTTGAAGATTGGTGTGATTTATGGACACTTTTATATGAATTTATTTTCTTTTCAACTTTCTTTATATGTTTATGGATTATTCACGTGCACTATTAATTCACTTTCACTTGTTAATTTTTATGTGTTTTATTTATGTTATTTTAATACTATTTTAATAAAATCACTTTACTAGTACCGTTTTATGAAACAGAGCGCTCCTATTTTTTTCACTAAAGGCTTCTTCACACGGGGCGGATCAATAATGATCCACCCCGTGCACCTCCGTTTGCTCAGCGGGGATCGCCGCTGAGCTGTCGGCTGACAGGGCGGTCCCCGCACACTGTGCAGGGACCGCCCTTACTTTTCTCCGCTCTCCCCTATGGGGGGATCGGATGAACACAGACCGTCTGTCCGTGTTCATCCGATCCGCCAGACGGATGGAAAAGTAGGTTTTTTTTCCGTCATATTTTGGTGGATCGGAGCGGGTCGGATGTCAGCGGGCATGTCACCGCTGACATCCGCGGCTCCATAGAGGAGCACGGAGCGCCCGTTTAGGGCTCCGTGTGAAAGAGCCCTAAAGATTTACTATATACATTTCTGTTTAAGTAGCAGCTGTAGGTAATCAAGTTTATCTTGTGCTCAGTGGTGGTTTAGAAAGTTACTAGGGGGCGGTAATTAGCTTTTTTTTTTTTACCAGCGTTTAATATTCACTGTTGCAATGCTGATACCCATCACCCAATTGGCTGAAAGGACAGGCGATTTTATTGGAGGCCTAGAAGGAGGGAAGGAGATGCGCGGCGGAAGCGAAAAGAGCCACCGCCGCTCCACGGATGCCGAACCCCGCCGCCGCTCCACGGATGCCCGATGCACCCTGGGAATAGTTCACCTAGTGTAGTAGAGGGGTCTAGAGAGGAATTTTCCTTAGCTTGTCCATTAGGTATAGGCACCAGAAGATGGCTAGTTCAGGGTACGGGGTGGTGATGGCTTGGTTTTTTTACTTCCTTGAAGGTTTTGCTACAAATCATCAAGCTTTCAGTGATTGTAAAGTCTTGTTTTTTTCAATGAAAATAGCAAACATGTTATATACTTACCTGCTCTGTTGCAGTGGATTTGCACAGAGCAGCCCTGATCCTCCTCTTCTCAGGTCCCTCTTCTTCTGTGCTTTTGGCTCCTCCCTCCTGTTGAGTGCCCTCACAGCAAGCAACTTGCTATGAGGGTACCCGAGTCACAGCTCCCTGTGTCCATTCAGACATGGATCTGCGCCCCGGCCTCTCTCTCCTGAGTGGCTGACTGATTTAAACAGCAGCCAGACCCAATGGTGCCACTGCTCTGTCTCAGCCAATCAGGGGGGAGAGTCTCGGGCGGCAGACACTAGTGGACAATGCTGGACAGAGTTGGGGCTCAGGTAAGTTTAATGGGGGGCTGCTGCACACAGAAGGCTTTTTATCTTAATGCGTTAAGATAAAAAACCTTCTGACTTTATAACTCCTTAATTGATCAAGCTGAAGTTATAAGCTGATTGGTTTCTATGCAGAGCTGCACCAGATTTTGCACTCTCTAGTTTTTGGAAAATAAACACCTGTGTGTTAAAATGCTGAAGGCGGAGGGTCAGCAGTACAGCCAGGCATCAAGCATGTTCTAGCAGAAAAAGTATTAGCCCCCCTATTTATTACAGTTTTTTTTTTTTTTTTTTGTGCTGCCCTGATCTATTGTGTTTTGTGTAGTTAAATCCATCCTGAGCAAAAAATTAATATGACTGCTATTGCAGGCTTCTTTCTGGAACTTGTAGTGGTCTGGCTTTGTCTGCTTTTTATACTTCTGAGTCACAAACCTAAAACAAGAATGCAAAGTACAAGTCAGAGAAAAGTTAGAATTCTATCTCTTCCAGTAGGTCATTGACTCATAAAATACTGATGCTAAAGCATTAGCTTGATAGGCAGACAACTGGTATTTTCAAAAGCAGTCTTCGTATTTCTGACAAATTTCTATTGGCTTAAGTCAGCCAGCAGAGAAAAAAAAACTTCCTCAACAAATGGGGAAAAAGCAGTGTCCTTCTCGGACACACTGAACACAGCCTGCAAATAAGACTTCTAAAGACGATTTTTTTTTTTTTTTTTTACAAAGAGTTTTTACAGCTGCTATCTAGGGATTGCTAGCTGTACAAAGGAAAGGATAATAACCTTTTATGCTTGGGTATTGTTAAATGGAAGTACTAAGAACTCAAGATGGAATAGCAAGGGTCACTTCAAAGTTACAAACAATAAAATAATTGGTATTAGTGTCACTGCAGTATCCATTTTCTGAAATGACATTCATATAATGTCTGCACAGAATATTGGAATTCACAGAAATAAATAGTTTGTATTGTTTGTTTTCAGGTTCATGAAGAATTTATAAACAACATGGCAAACATCACAGTAGAAAGCTTACTAGAACAGTTTGCAGAGTCTAAAGGCACTGGAAAGGAAAGGCCTGGTGAGTACTACGGGTCAGCAGTGGGCTGCTGGCTTATAAGCTTGTAGAGGTGACACTTGCCACTTATTTCTGTGTGACAGGTCACGTTGAGTCAATTGAAATTGTGTACATGCTGGTTGTTTTTATTCCCTCATGGGCACAGTGCCTGGCAGATGTATTGTGCTTTGTAACACATTGATTTGAAAGTGCTTGGTGCCTCCGCCCCACAGCCCCTCACTGTTTTGCGCATCCTCTGCCATGCCTAGTCAAGCTGCTCATATTATGGTCATCACGGAAATGTCAAAAAATGTTTAGCTCTGCTGGTGAACATTGCTTCTGTCTAAATAGAGTGCAAATAGGATTCATAACTAGAAAGCAACAGACAACGGATACTCCCTTATTTTGGAACAACTATTTAAAGGGGTTGTAAAGTTAGAAGTTTTTTTATGTTCTGCAGTAAGATAAAAAAAAAAACTTCTGTGTGCTGCAGCCCCCCTAATGCTTACCTGAGCCCCATCTCTGTCCAGCGATGTCTAGAAGTGTCTCAGCCGACCGAGACTCTCACTCCTGATTGGCTGAGACACAGCAGTGGTGCCATTTGCTCTCACTGCTGTCGATCAAAGTCAGTCAGCCAATCAGGAGAGAGAGGGCTGGGCCACGGCTCCATTTCTGAATAAGTAGGGAGGGAGCTGTGACTCGGGTTGGGTGCCCCCATAGACAGGCTGCTTGCTGTGGGGACCAGGAGGGAGGGACCAGCAGCACCAAAGAGAGACCTGAGAAGAGGAGTGTCTGGGCTGCTCTGCAATTCCACTGCACAGGGCAGGCAAGTATAACATATTTGTTATTTTTATAGGGAAAAAAAACAAGACTTTACAATCACTTTAAAGTCCCATGGGTACAATCTTCTCTTTTGGTTCAAACATAACTAGAAAGCCCACCGTTAAACTTAAAAGAATCACTTTTCAAGACTCCAAGATGATCTTCTATACTAGAGATTAGCTGAAAGCTGATGTCCATGTTTCATGTCCCCTTAAATAGTTTGGACCAAGCTGGTCTAGACTAACTATTTGCTTTGCTAAGTGCTGCAGTGTCTCTAAGCACTGTATGTACTGCATGTAACGTCAGTGCATATTGCTAGGTTTTGGGCTGAGACACACAGACTTCCCGTCTCACACCTGGAACAAAACAGAGTCTGGCTAAGTGGTGCTCAGCCATTCATAGGCAGCTTTGTGTTCTGTAAATACATACAAAGCTTCCTCTGACTTGCCGAGTCTGAGAGCGTGAGGTCATCAGCCTGCCCCTCCCACTGAGCCAATCAGAGGAAGCTTTGTGTTCAGAGAATATAATACAGCCAGACTCTAGTTTGTTCTGGATCCTGGGACACAGCATTATGTACAGTATGTAGTTGAAGTTGCATGCAGTACATACAGTGCTTAGAGACACTGCAGCACTTGGTGAAATCAAATGGTTAGTTTGGGCCAGCTTGGTCCAAACAAACTATTTAAAGTAATATGAAACGTGGACATCAGCTTTAATGTAAATGGTGCCACTGTGCATGATTAAGACTGAGAGGACTGGGCAGCACTGTAAGTCATAAGGCTCTGATACATTGCACAGGACCCAAGGATCTGGTCAACGGGAGGAAAGAGCACAAGACTAACGTCTCCAATGTTTTGCTACCTTGTCACAGTGATCTTTGATCAATCTGTATTGCTTTAACTGCAGTAAAGTAAAATGAGGTTGGAGCTTGTCAGTGATTGACTTTGTAGCCCAATTGCCCTTAATGAAGCCTGTCAGGCCATAGAAGGCTGTTTTCTTCTCAGCAACTAGTAGCCAGTTATGCAGCAGATCTGGACTTGTATGTGGTTACATATGACAAATATTGGGATCTCTAAATGTTTTTTTATAAATTTAGTTTGAGTTCCACCTTAAGAAGTTGAAAGACTGTGTACAAGGGGGTTATTGGTGTACAAGGGGGTTATTGGTGTACAAGGGGGTTATTGGTGTACAAGGGGGTTATTGGCGTACAAGGGGGTTATTGGCGTACAAGGGGGTTATTGGCGTACAAGGGGGTTATTGGCGTACAAGGGGGTTATTGGCGTACAAGGGGGTTATTGGCAAAGACAGCCTAAACCAAGTTCGCACACAATCTACGAATGCACATGTTGGTAGTAAGTAGTATTCTTTGTTTCCGTGCCGTGCAAGGTACATCATTGGTTGTACAATTAGCGGCTGATAAACTGTTACTGTTGTTGTTTATTATGTGTTTGAACCAGTAGCCTTCACACTCGCTGCAACCCGTTTGGGTAAAATGCTGAAAAATAGCTTGATTGTGTACTCACAGGAATGACCTTTGCTGACCTAGCTTTAACATTGCCGAGCTAAGAGCAGCCATTTGTTTTGACAGCAGAATTAATTGAGGCTAAAACATTTGAAATTCCACTTGTATCAAGCTGTTCATTAGGAATTGCTCTGTGGCTTTAGTGCTGTCAGAAAAATAAAATGTCCCACTCTGATTAAATAGCAGAATGATGGCCGGTCCACTGAATTTCCAGAGAGAGGTTGAATAAACTTTCTACTGCGGAAACGATTGCGAAGTGACACGCCGCAGGAGGGAGGTCACGATGTGCACTGATATCCTGCTGGGCTGTCAACTGGCACCATGCCAGGCACGCAAAGCCTTGCCACTCAATGTGGCATGGGAAGCTCATGCAAGAGATGCAAAAAGAACCTCAAAATCCCTCTGTGGGATAATCCTGTTGGAAAATTAACTTTTTGTTTTTCCAATTCTCTCATACATTTTTAAAAGAGAAGGCAGTAGTAGCTGTGGTTTTCTACAAAAGATGATTAATGCAGATTATATAGCAGCACGGTAGAGTGTAACTGGTTTCTTGGCCAAAGAGCTTGCATTCTGTGTTGTGTAGTATAATTGCATCACAAAACACTCATAAACATTGAACAACATGTTACATGGCACATTATAACTGCTACACAAATGTTTAGACTGCTAGTGTGAATTATACAGAAATCTTTTGACTACTAATATAAAAAAATATATATTTCAATGAATTCTATACTGAAAGAAATAGTTGGGCTACCATTGCCAAGCTTCTTTTTTGAAATGCTAGTTACCTGGCTGTCTCATTACTTCAGTGATTCTGAACAAGCATGCAGTCAGAGAAGTCAGTGAAATCAGAACTACTGATTTACAAACTTTGTTTTTGGTCAGTAATTCAAAAATGATCAAAGAAAGCCTGTCAACTGGCATTTTCACAAAGCAGTCAACAATGGCAGTCAGCACTTTCTGTCATTTATTACAGCTTCTTATGTAGTCCCTTCAATTTACTCAACACTTTACACATACACACACACACACACACACACTATACAATATAATATATATATATATATATATATATATATATATATATATATATATATATATGTACACACAGTGCGGAAAATAAGTATTTGAACACCCTGCTATTTTGCAAGTTCTCCCACTTGGAAATCATGGAGGGGTCTGAAATTGTCATCGTAGGTGCATGCCCACTGTGAGAGACATAATCCAAAAAAAAAACCCAGAAATCACAATTTATTAATTTTTTTAACTATTTATTTGTATGATACAGCTGCAAAGAAGTATTTGAACACCTGAGAAAATCAATATTAATATTTGGTACAGTAGCCTTTGTTTGCAATTACAGAGGTCAAACGTTTCTTGTAGTTTTTCACCAGGTTTGCACACACTGGAGGAGGGATTTTGGCCCACTCCTCCACACAGATCTTCTCTAGATCAGTCAGGTTTCTGGGCTGTCGCTGAGAAACACGGAGTTTGAGCTCCCTCCAAAGATTCTCTATTGGGTCTAGGTCGGGAGACTGGCTAGGCCACGCCAGAACCTTGATATGCTTCTTACAGAGCCACTCCTTGGTTATCCTGTGCTTCGGGTCATTGTCATGTTGGAAGACCCAGCCTCGACCCATCTTCAAAGCTCTAACTGAGGGAAGGAGGTTGTTGCCCAAAATCTCGCAATACATGGCCCCGGTCATCCTCTCCTTAATACAGTGCAGTCGCCCTGTCCCATGTGCAGAAAACCCCCCCCCCCCAAAGCATGATGCTACCACCCCCATGCTTCACAGTAGGGATGGTGTTCTTGGGCTGGTACTCATCATTCTACTTCCTCCAAACACGGTTAGTGGAATTATGACCAAAAAGTTCTATTTTGGTCTCATCTGACCACATGACTTTCTCCCATGACTCCTCTGGATCATCCAAATGGTCATTGGCAAACTTAAGACGGGCCTTGACATGTGCTGGTTTAAGCAGGGGAACCTTCCGTGCCATGCATGATTTCAAACCATGACGTCTTAGTGTATTAGCAACAGTAACCTTGGAAACGGGGGTCCCAGCTCTTTTCAGGTCATTGACCAGCTCCTCCCGTGTAGTCCTCGGCTGATTTCTCACCTTTCTTAGGATCATTGAGACCCCACGAGGTGAGATTTTGCATGGAGCCCCAGTCCGAGGGAGATTGACAGTCATGTTTAGCTTCTTCCATTTTCTAATGATTGCTCCAACAGTGGACCTTTTTTCACCAAGCTGCTTGGCAATTTCCCCGTAGCCCTTTCCAGCCTTGTGGAGGTGTACAATTTTGTCTCTAGTGTCTTTGGACAGCTCTTTGGTCTTGGCCATGTTAGTAGTTGGATTCTTACTGATTGTATGGGGTGGACAGGTGTCTTTATGCAGCTAATGACCTCAAACAGGTGCATCTAATTTAGGATAATAAATGGAGTGGAGGTGGACATTTTAAAGGCAGACTAACAGGTCTTTGAGGGTCAGAATTCTAGCTGATAGACAGGTGTTCAAATACTTCTTTGCAGCTGTATCATACAAATAAATAGTTTAAAAAATCCATAAATTGTGAATTCTGGAATTTTTTTATTTTATTATGTCTCTCACAGTGGACATGCACCTACGATGACAATTTCAAACCCCTCCATGATTTCCAAGTGGGAGAACTTGCAAAATAGCAGGGTGTTCAAATACTTATTTTCCGCACTGTGTGTATATATATATATATATATATATATATATATATATATATATATATATATATATATTTTTACATGTACATCAGTCCCTGCCCTCAAGGAGCTTACAATCTATGGTCCCTAACTCATAATTCATGCATATACTAGTGTGGGGAGGAAACAGGCAGGCATAGAGAGAACATGCACACTCATGTCAGTTAGGTTAAAAGTACCCATCTATGACCTAGTGTTCTTAAAGAGTAACTTCACTTCTGTCAAGAAAAAAATAACTTTGTTGCAGATTCCTGTCTTGTTTTTCTGAATAAATAGCTGTTATTTGTTTCTTTGTGTCCATGTGCAAAATTAATGTGAATGGGAGTAGTTTTATAATTATCAGCTTCTGCAACTGCAGGACTCTATTGAGAAAAGTGTCAGGTTCTGCATCCCTTTAGATGTGATTTCCCTTTGGGAGGTTTCTCACCGTTGCAGGGGAGGCCAAAATTCTGACTTGGAAATGAGGGCGAGATGAGGTCACTCTGGTGAGGCAAGGGTATCGAGTTGTTGGTAGTAGTGGAGAGATGGCACTGAAGGCAGCATTTTGTAGAGAAGAAGCCGCTCTGGAGGGGCATAAAGGAAAGAGAAAGGCACCTCTAAGTGCAGTGGTTAAGATTTATTACAGGCACAATGGGATTAAAAACACTTACAAGCTAGTAATGGGTCATAGGCATATAATTTGTCCTCATGCGGATTGCTGTAATCTTCCTCTGGGGGAGAAAGAGAGCTGTCCTGCAGCTGTCGGAGTACCTGGTGACGTGGATTGGCGAGGAGGTGAAGATGTAATGAGGCGGTGACATCAGATGAAGGTGATGGGCGGTAACATGTTTCGGAGCATGCACAGCCCATTCAGCATCGAAAATACTTGACATTCAACAACTAATGTACTTGACTTCAATCATCACCCAACTTTGTAACTGGTTGTAATATATTTCCCCATATATGTATGTACAGACAGGTACCCAGACATGACATGTCATAATTAAGTTGGGTGGAAGGTGAAGCCTCAGCAGTAATGAGCTCAGAGAAGTGTTTGTTGACAAAAATTTGCCGTCATTACGCCAATGCTAGGAGCCAGTGAGGGATAGTTCAGATTTTTCATAGAAATGGTGATGACCCCCCTACATGTTGCTTTGACAGCAGTCAATCAAACAATCAACGTATGTCAAGAGGTGGCTGTCACACACTGATTGGAATTTGGCTGATTGAATGCTGAACTGCCAAATTTCCATCAGTGTATGGCCAGCTTTACAGTTCCCTCAACAACCATTTTTCTGTCTTCTGTCTATTGGGAGCCCATGGTATAAGGCAGTGGTCCCCAACCTTTTTGGCACTGGTGACCGGCTCTGTGGAAAAAAATGGTGCCAAGGACCGGAAGGGGGTCTCACGTGGGAGGTAAACGATTTTTCGTGGGCATTGGCTGGTATTGGCTCTTTAATCATCACAACACCATGCTGGATATGGTGTCGGGGGGATTGAAGCACATTATTTCTATTATTACATTGTAATATCAAATTAAATCATTCAACTCACCATAATGCAGAATCAGTGGGAGCCCTAAGCGTGTCACCTGCCACACTGCCTTCCTCCAGATGCGGAATGTCACTTGCCACGTCACCTGCCAAGCTGCCCGTCACCGGATGTGGATTGTTACTTGCCACGCCACCTGCCACATTGCCTGCCACCAGATGCGGAATGTCACTTGCCACGTTGCCTGCCACCAGATGCGGAATGTCACTTGCCACGTTGCCTGCCACCAGATGCGGAATGTCACTTGCCCACGCTGCCTGCCACCACTGCATTGGTTGTAGCACTGGCCCGTTTAGCACAGAGGCAGGCCTTAATCACAACACCGTTTTCAAGTTAAAAGAACAGAATATATATACGATTTGCTAAACCACACCTTCCAATGGATTATCTCATTGAAATTGCAATTAAGAGACATGCAAAACAGAAGGTCAGGTGAGCGAACCGAGCCATCTGCAATGTTTGGTGGCTGGGTTCTCAGTGTAGAGGTGGCGGGGGACAGATGCAGCATCGGTCTGATGCTGCGTCCACCTAAGTTAGTATGAATCGACCAAAAAAAAAACATACTTCTCTTTTAATTATGTGTAATTCCGTGTATTTAGCCGTTGGGTCTAAGTACTGTCAGATGGGATGTGGGGAGTACTTAGTACTATGCAGTTATTGACTTTCACAATTTCACTTTCAGTTAATGATTACATTGGATGTTTGCAGACCAGAGCAAGGGGGTAGGAGTGCTAGTGGTAAGAGGCAGAAACAGAGGGTGCCTGCAATTGGGTTGGGGGTATCTCTTTATTTCTTTTGATTATGATAAATATGTTTTAAAGCAGAACTCCAGAAAAGAGCAGAAATTAACATTATACCATATACCAGCCAAAGGATTTGTAAGGCTGTATAATCAGTCTTATGATTTAAATGTGTATTTAGCTATTTGCCATTTAACTAAGACTGGTTGTATGCTATTTCTTTGGAGAATTATTGAAACTTTGACTATTCAGAGGTATAATTGAATAAATATTCAATGGTTATGCTGCAAATGGAATTATTGATGACAAAATCTAATTGGAAGTGTTGGTCAGAAAGATTTTCCAACTTAGAAAATAATTCTTTGTAGACGATTGTTTTCACAAAATGTTTTTGTTGCAAATGATCATTTGGGCCCCATTCACACTTATGTATTCACTTACAATGTGAGAACATGGGTGATATTGCATGCGTTCCCACATCACATGAAAACTGATTATTTTCTGGCAGGTGCTCTGAGATGCCATTCTATCTTAATGACACTCCAAATCCACCTGCTGTATATCGCGCCACAGCAAACTTATTGCTGTGTGTTTTCTTGTGATGCAATAATAATTAAAAAAAAATATTGCCTGTACTTTTTTTGTGATTTGTTGCGTGTGGGGCAGCCCATTGAAATGAATGGGTTGTCCCAAATACACAATAATGTGAGCACATGGTTGTACCTGTGTAGGTGTTTAAATCACCTAGGATTAGAATGACCATTTTAAAATGAAAGCTTGCTTGGTGTATAAAAAAAATACATATTTTGTATACAATATTATCTATAATATCATTTCAATAAAGAATCTTTCTCATGTGTAGCTATGTAAAAATTGCCTACAGTGTCCTTTCACGAGATTCACTGGTTAGGAAGTTGATTTTGTGTATGAGATACATAGTCCTCAGAGTTTATTTTGGTACTGTGCTATCTTAAAATATTGTAAACCTTTAACTTCCTTTATTTTGTCATTGTTTTTAACCTTTGGGTTGACTGGCACTTAATCGACCTTTTCTTCAGGGTTTTGCACCTAATGTGCAGTAGGGGGCAGACACAACATGTGTAATACTTCATAAAGTACTCCCATTGGTATACTATAGCCTTGGTTCTATGTTCTACACAGATCAATTTTTATTATGTATTCACTGGCAATGTTAGCCAACATGTGTCAGTGCATTTATTTTCTGTTGTAATTTTGCATGAAATGGTTATTGGCGAATATGGTTGCAGGTGAATATGGTGACAGCGAATGAGTTCCTTTTGGCATTTTTGTTGGCTCAGCAGCCTTTAGCTTACAAAAATTAATCCAGTTCAAGCTGTCCATATATGGACAAATTGTCCTTATTTCAATTGTTGAACCCAAACATGGCATGATTATTCATGATTAAGGATTGCATCTGACTAAAAAGACACCAGGTTTGCTCTGTCACCAGCTTTTTTTTTTTTTTTATCCCACATTCAGCTTAATCCGCACACAAGAGACCAGCTCACGGAGTGATGCTTATTTTTCGTCTCTTATTCCATCTTTGCATCATTTGTGGTACTATTTTTAATTTAAGATAATTTTCGTTTCTCTTTTTTTTTTTTTTTTATTATATAAATATATTATTACTTATTGTAAATTAGATAATATTAAATATATTTCCGAGTGAAAAAAATATCATGTTTTATTTCCTTTAAAGGAAAACAATTTACTTCTTTTGCTTCCCATCCCCCCCTCGACCCCCTCCCCTTACCACCTCACCCTTGGCTTTACTCTTTCTTATATTAATTACTTTTATACCTTTTTAGACCTCTGTTCGTAAATTCTCTGTGTAACTCCATGTTCTTTTAAAGCTTTTCCAGTTTTCCCATTTTTTATTACCACTGGTTTCTCCTAGGCTGTTACTAAGATCCTCCATCATATAAGTTTCTTCCACGGAATTGATCCATTCCCAAGCCATGGGGCATTCTGTTTCCTTCCACTTCCTGGGTATCAACCTCTTGGCCGCGTTTAATAAATGAGGGACCAAGGTTTCTTTATATTTTTTTTATCCCGCCTTCTCCCCCATGGAAGAGGACTGTCCATGGCTCTCTTTTGATTTTTATCTCTGTGATGTCCTCAATTAACTTTAGGATGTTCTCCCAATAAGTTTTGACCTTGGGGCACTCCCACCATAGATGGGCCATCGTTCCGCGGGCATTACAACCCCTCCAACAGTCAGCTGACTGACCTTTCTTGAATTTACTTAACTTTACTGGAGTCATATACCAGCCTGATAGGCATTTAAAATTAATTTCCGCCGTCCGGCTGTCTACTGCCGAGGTATGAGTCCGCTTTAGAATTCTCTCTATTGTGGTCCTATCCCTGTGTGTCCCTAATTCCCTCTCCCAATTTTTAATAAATGGAGGTACCTCTGGCTCATCTAGCTGTAATAATATTTTGTATATCTTTGATATGGTTCCCTTGGTACTTTCCGTCGTACACAATTTTTCTATACCCAATAACTGATCCTCTGTTCTTAAAGGTTGAGGTAGTCTTTGGAAAAATTGCTTTAGCTGTTGGTACCTCCAGTTATTTAGTGCTCGAAAAATATCTTTTTTTTTTATTAAGTTCTTCTAATGATAATAAGTGACCTTGGTGTATTATATCCCTTAACTGTCTCGTGTCCTTTTTTTATCCAATTTCCCACTACCTCTACTCTCCCTGGTGGAAAATAATCATTGTCCTTTAGTGCAATAAGTGGAGAATTAAACTTCATACCCATTTTTTTTTGTGTTATGTCCCATATTTTAAGTGCATTTTTTGTTATTTCGTGAGTATCCGTGTCTAAGGCCCTAAATTGTGAAGGGTTCCATATTACTTTATCTAATCTCACCTTTGTTAGTGCATTTTCTACACTGACCCATCTTTTCTCTTTGTTGGATCTAGCCCATTCCACTACTCTCGACAGTATAATTGCTTCATAGTATTTTTTGATATCTGGGACGGCCAATCCCCCCTTATTTTTTGTTTGTTTTAAATTTTGAAATGAAATCCTATGCTTTTTATTTCCCCATATATAGTTCAAAATCAGATTTTTCAAAATTCGAAGCAATTGTTTTGGAAGTTTCATGGGAATCATCTGCATCTTATATAAGATCTTAGGTACCAATACCATTTTACAGACATTTATTCATCCTATCCATGAGATTGGCCTATTTTTTATTCTGGTAATTTCCTTCTTAATTTCATCCAACATAGTGATGTAATTGATTTCGTAGATTTTTTTCCTTGTACTTGCTAAGTAAATGCCCAGATATTTGAGTTCTTTCACCCATGGGAATTTATATTCTAATTTTAAAGTTTGTACCTCCCTCCTAGTTACACTTACATGAAGTATTTCAGTTTTATTGATGTTGAATTTAAAATTGGAGATATCTCCATATTGTCTACATATGTCTAATAACTTTGAGATTGAGGTTTTGGGATTAGTTATAGTCACCAGCTTTTTTTAAAGCTCAACTTCGGATAACTAAAAAGTTCTCTCTTGCAGTAGAGCTAAGCCTATGCTGAAAGAGTAATAGCTGGTTTTGTCAAGGTAAGAAGAGAAACCATTTTACTTCTTGGTCCTCCACTCTCTCTGGCAGATGGTACTTTTACATGCTCTGGCGGTGGACAATTCATCAGCATTAAAATGTCCAATGCAGGGTTATGGACCTATCCTTGGTCTTGTTGATGTTGGGACCCTAGACCACTGGAGCATGGGGAGAAGAAGCTGTGGAGAGGAGCAGATGATTATGCAAGTAAAATTTCTGACCTGACAGGGGCTGGACTTTGGCCAGTGGGAGTAGAAAATGCCCTGGCATCTGTAAGAGTTAACCATGCCATACGCTTGGTGGTTAGTGGGAGTAAGAAAATTACATTATTGGTATCCGTGGAAGGAATAGTGCCCCATAATTGGTGTCGGTGGGAGGAATAGGACCCCATAATTAGTGTCAATGGGAGGAATAGTGCCCCATAATTATCAGTAGGAGTAATATGGCCCCATAATTGGTGTCAGTGGGAGGAATAGGACCCCATAATTGGCATCAGTGGGAGTAATAGGGCCCCATAATTGGTGTCAGTGGGAGTAATATGGCCCCATAATTGGTGTCAGTGGGAGGAATAGGGACCCATAATTGGTGTCAGTGGGAGGAATAGGGCCCCATAATTGGTGTCAGTGGGAGGAATAGGGCCCCAAAATGGGTGTTAGTGAAAGTATTAGGGCATCATAATTGGTGTCAGTGAGAGGCGTTCCTTTCAGAAGTGACGTGGTGGTTGTTAGTGTAACGTCACCCACAGGTTGGATTCCTACTGCTGAGCCAGTGTGCTGCCAGTCAGTGTGACCACACTTGTTAGCTATACCTCTCTTTTTAGCGTCATGATTTTCTATCTTAGGACCCAAGGATTTAAAGGGGTAATTCCCCCAAAAACCTTTTTTTAACATTTATTCAGGCTCGTTATGTCAAGGGGAATCATTTTTTTTTTTTTTAGAAATGAAGCCGTACTTACCGTTTTACAGATGCATCGTCTCCGTCGCTTCCGGGTATGATCGTCTGGTCTGGGCGTGCCTATTTGATTGACAGGCTTCCGACGGTCGCATACATCGCGTCACGAGTAGCCGAAAGAAGCCGAGCGACGGTGCGGCTCTATACTGCGCCTGCGCACCGTCGTTCGGCTACTTTCGGAAAATCGTGACGCGATGTATGCGACCGTCGGAAGCCTGTCAATCAAACAGGCACGCCTATAGTCGGAGCCCATACCCGGAAGCGTCGGAGACGATGCATCTGTAAAACGGTAAGTACGGCTTCATTTCTAAAAAAAAAAAAAATGATTCCCCTTGACATAACGAGCCTGAATAAATGTTAAAAAAAAGGTTTTTGGGGGAACTACCCCTTTAATATCATATGTTTTTATTGGGTCTACTTACTTTTTGACCACTGCTAGAAAATGATTGAAGCAGAATGGACTAACAGAGAAACGTTTACAGTTTAATTGGTGAAACATTTTAAAGTGTATATATGGTAAAAAATAAAAATCTGGCATTAAATTTCTGTTTTCTAGTGGACCCCTTACACTAACTTTTCCTCTTTTGGTTCCTCTCGGCTTCCGTTTCCAGAATTGGAAAATGTTTAAGGCTAGGTTTACACGGCTCACAGCAGAGGTCCAGTGCGTTCCTGTTTACCATTTCAGGCCCGTTTTCAGTCCCAATATTTGGCTGAATTTGGATCTGAAATGGACCAGAAGACGCACAGGATTCCTGTGCAATTCGCACTGTAGCCATCCTGGAGCTGTGTGAACCGGCTCAATTGAGAGACGGTCACAATCTCCTGACATGCGCATCCAATTCGCAATAGTGTGAACCCAGCCTAAATGTTTTAAAAAAAAAAGCATGTTACATGCAGTTCAGCACTTATAGATTTCTCGCTTGGGTGAGAATTAGATGGAATGCCTCTCTGCCTCCTGGGATTGCCACATCACAGGCCAGGTGGTAGTGTTTTACATAGGGGAGTATGTGTGCTGTGAGACATGAATGTGGTCTCTGCCAGGTATTTGGTACCTTTGAACTGTCTGCGCATTTGTGTGCGATTCCTTGACATGTGCACATATGCTGCAGGTTTCTGCAAGGTCCCAGATACTAGAAACTAGTAGCAACTGTGCACATGCATGGAAATTGGGTATATAATGGAGCTGTGGTGGCTCAACGCGATTGGCACTGTGCTGACAAGCCATTCACCTCTGCAGCCAAGGGTTCGGATCCCGGCCTCGGCTACATGTGAATTGAGTTTGGTGGTCTCAGCCCAGCTCCCGGTGGGTGTGCTATGCAAGGTACGCCTGTGCTTAGTACACCCCCCCCCAAAACCACCACCACACTTGCACGCACACGAAATTGGTTTAACATGCACGCACTTTGGCCATGCGGTCTCCTAAAAAAAAAAAAAGAGGCGAAGGATCTACGGGGCACAGTCCTTACAGATAACACTTCATAACTTCATCAGTTCTGATCAACCTGGGAAATGTAGTCTTCACAAGGGCGTGCTATGTTTTACATGAAGCAGCTGAAGCGAAGATGTGGATGACGTACAGAGAACAGGAAATGGGAGAAGGTGACGGTGGAAGATGGGCAGCAATCAGAACCTAAATAGACTTTTTGTAGTAAGAAAATGTTATATGTACCTAGCGTTTAGAGGGGTACTATAGTGCTGATTTCTTGTAAGCTAAGGGCCAAGGCATTGATCTCCTTTTGAGTAACTGGAGTCGGTTCTCTGTTGATCTGAGATTAGAATTGAGTGACTTGAGGTGAGCAGTAACCGATTCAATTTCTCTGGATTGATGGAAGATGAGCCACTTTCAGTATTGCAGCCCCTGGATACACTGTTATTTTATATTCTTTTTATAAAAAAAGGCTTTTATCAGAATTATTAGAGTGCTGATCATTAATCAGGTTTTTACTGAGCTTAGTGTGGATGCTGGAATTATGATAGTACATTCAGAAGTAAAGGCAGGAAACAAAACAAAGGTACCAATTCTGTAGAACAGCGAACTATGGATAGTGTTGTCACTGTCTTTATGTTGGCCAGCCTTTCAATGCAGCAAGGGTGCTTGGATGATGATGATCCACCAAAACTTTGGGTTCATTAAACAGTTTCTGTATGCTTTTTTACTTTGCAAAAGTTTCCCTTTAAAACTTTTTTTTATTACTTTCCTTAAGGTCTTATTGAGTTTGAAGCATGCAACACGGCAATTGCAATAGAAGGTGAGTTATTGGGAATTGAAGCAGATGGTTTTGTAACACATTGACTTTGCTTAATCCACCACAACTGAAATTTTATCTGTAAATGTTCCCAGGATTGAGGACGAAGAAAAGAAAGCCATTTGGGCTTCCAACAATAATCAAGAAGGAGAAAGACACAGAATCTGTGTAAGTATTGTGTTATGAGGGCATTCCTGCAAGAAAATAGGACCAAGTGTTTGCAAGTAGGTTTTTACTATACTTCTGGCACAGTTCAAATTTCATATCTTGAGTATTGATTTATGAAAGAGCTTCCATGTCTCCTAGAACCTTTGTGGTAATAAAGCTTATCTCGCAAAGTTCAGTGATGATATACATTTAATGTTTTCCAGTCACAAAGTGCAAAACCTCAATAAGATTAATGCCTAGCAGTGGTATAAGGGCCCCTATGCTCTTTACCAGTGATTAGCTGATAAGAATGAACACATTACTTTTGGCGGGTGATAAAAGCAGGTAGTGTGTCTGCGTTCTTGTCCATCGGAGACAACCAGCTCTGTGTGATCTGATCCAGTGGTGGGTTTTAGTCTAATGATTAATAATATCTGGAGCCACAGATTGTGCGTTATGCCCCCACTGAGGAAAAGATAAGCAAAATTCCTATTTGGATTGTAAAAACATTTGATTAAATACATACCTTTGCTCCATAATTTCATATTCATCATCATCAGCTTGATTTCAATTAAAAGTGAAGCTTGAGTTTTTATGTCTGTCTTTAAGTAATGAAATCTTTTTTTATTGACAATTTTTATTAGACCCCTTTCACACTGTTCGCAGTAAAGCACTATTCGTTTTAGTGGCGCTTTACTGCTGTTTAAGCTGCACTTTTGCGCCGCTTTTCAGCCCCTAGCGGGGCGATTTTAACCCTAAAAAAAGTTGTGAAAAACTCCCATGTTGCAGCGCTTCCGAATCGCTTTTTTTTATTCATTGCAATGGATAGATGCGTTTTAGGAATGCTCTATAGAGCGCTCCCAAACATGCCGCTTGCAGGACTTTTTCTAATGTCCCGCAAGCGCACTTCCCGGGTGTGAAATCACCCATTGCAATGAGTGGGAGGCAGTTTTCAGGCACTTTACATGCGCCAATGCCTAAAAATAGCCTCAGTGTGAAAGGGGTCTTAGAGTTTTTTTTCATTCACATAACGAAAAAAAGAAATCAACAGACAGATTGCATCATATACGATCCACAACAGACCAGCAATCCATTAAAAGTATAAGTCTAAAGGGAATGCATAAATAATCGTACGATATCTGCAAGTTTAACCAAAATATACATTGAACTGTTTAACTTTAAAAATATCAGCCAATGGACCCTATCCCAGAAAGGAACAACTGAGGCCCAGCGCACCATTCAATGCCCGTAAAGAGCTTTTAAAAACAAGTTGGCAAAAAGAAAGAAAGAGAGCAAAAGTAAGAGGGATCTTGAGGTTGTCACTCCAAGGGATTGGAGCATACCGCCATTGTCAACATTGGGACACATTACACTCTTATAAGGGGTCTTCTCGCGAGTACCAAGGCTCCCAAACTGCATTATGTTGCTCAACCGTATCAGTTAGGCGAGCAGTAAGTGACTTCATTATCTCCACGTCCTTGTAAAACTCAATGGAGGTTGGCGGTTTTTGCCTTTTCCATTGAAGAACCACAAAGCAAAGCCGCCATTAGTATATAACGCGTTCATTTCTTAGCAAGCATAGATAAAGTAGTAGAAAGTAGCCCTAATAAAAAAAGACCTTGGGACAAAAGAGAAGGTTTGAGTCAAACAATTTTTAAAGAAGATCATGTACCGACTTTTAGTAGGGTTGTAATAGTGGACATTGCCAGTATATACGAAGCAAGAGACCACAAAAGTAGTGAAATTTACTGCCATAATTCCCTACTCTATTCCAGTATTCATTCACGAGATACATCAACACACCCACAAATAAACAATAGTGCTATGAAGCATGAAGAGTTCCCCATGTAAGGAGGCACTCTGGTTGGGAAGTTGTCCCTCAAATGAAAGTTGAATGAAAGCCTAAGTTCACCCTTAGGAACAAGTTACACACATATTTTAGTATAAGAAAACAAAAACTTGCATTAGAAATACTTGGATATAAGTAGTAGACAAATCGTTGGACAAACAAAAAAATATATTAATGAAAATGCATCATTAAAATAATGACATCAAATAATCCCATATGGTGTTCAGTGCTGAAAAGATGTCTCCTACAGATTGGTGCTCAGACTGGGTGCCCCACATAGATGTACACTCACCACTGGATATGGACCATCTATCTCTAGTATGGTCTTATGAGCATATGGGGATACCCCGAATGATTAGAATGACTTCTTGGAAGTAGAGATGTGCCTCACAAGGATGAATGAGATAAGTGCAAAAAGAGAGCCTCATTGCGCAATGCCGCAATGTATTGGTTCCAAAAAAGTTTCACTTACATTGCTGAGTGCTTGATAGTCCTGGCACCCGGCGTGTGTAGCAGGCGATTATATAAAAGGTAATCGGCCCTGAACGGATGAGCCCCTTGTTGGCGTCCTGGTGCACAATTCCGTGGGGTATTTTGGTTAGGCGGAAGTAACGAGATGATGTGATATTGCCTCAACGTTTCGGCTAACATAGAAGCCATCATCAGTATTTAGTGTATAAAAGGTAACATGTTCGTAAACACCCTCTTCTCACCCCCAAGAGCCCTCCCTTCCCTGTAACAGCTTGCAGGAGTGCACCACCCCCCCCCCCCCCCCCCAAGCTGCTTGCTCTGGAAGTAATAGATAAACTACAAACTCCGGTTTCCACTGCAGCAAACAGACTTGTAGGTCTCAATGGGCTTGCAAGGACTGTAATTGGCGCACTCTCGTAGTCCATTGATACTTTCTCCAGCTTTCTAATTGAAAGCCCATACAGAGGAGAGGTACAGGCACAAAGCAGGAGAAAGAATCTGCAGGAGCCTGACATTGCACCCGTGATCCACTAGTTACAGGTGCAATGCTTTGCAGGCTTCTGTGTTAAAAATATTAGAGCATGTTTTTTACCTGCAAAAATATGCACATTTTCTTGTCTTATATGTGAACTTGACTTTTAATCTGTATGATTCATACATTGCAAACACAGGCGGCCAATCTTATGAAGTTTCCCCAGCATTATTGACTTGGGCTTACCATACATGTTACAATCTGGCTATATCATCTTTGTACAATCAGTTTTATATTGCATAGATTTGGTAAATTTGAAGTTCTACCTAATATGTCTAATACATTCGGATTCAATCAGGCATGCCCTTGAGTTACATTGTGATCTAAAGGAGATTGTAATAAGTTTGTGGTAAGCTTTACACAAATCGGTTTGTATTTTGGCAATGTCTTATTGAGAAGCCTCAGAAAAGTGGCATATGAAGGGGAGAGCATAGCTTTACAACCTAAGAAACAAACCCACAGGTCAGCTATAATCTTATGATCACTGGCAGGTTAAGTGAATAACATCGATTATCTAGTTACAATGGGATATAATCGGTGGGACAAAGTTTTGTTGAAAGCAAAAAAAATGGCATCACAGTGTGGAAAATAAGTATTTGAACACCCTGCTATTTTGCAAGTTATCCCACTTGGAAATCATGGAGGGGTCTGAAATTGTCATCATAGGTGCATGTCCACTGTGAGAGACATAATCAAAAAGAAAATTTCCAGAAATCACAATGTATGAATTTTTAACTATTTATTTGTATGATACAGCTGCAAAGAAGTATTTGAACACCTGTCTATCAGCTAGAATTCTGACCCTCAAAGACCTGTTAGTCTGCCTTTAAAATGTCCACCTCCACTCCATTTATTATCCTAAATTAGATGCACCTGTTTGAGGTCATTAGCTGCATAAAGACACCTGTCCACCCCATACAATCAGTAAGAATCCAACTACTAAGGCCTCTTACACACACATCAGTTTTTCTTCAGGTTTTTCTTTTCAGTTTACCAAAACTATGTAGTACAAGGGCCTGCCTGATTGCATACAAATTGAGACTCTTGAGGTTTGACCTCATATTAGATGGATTTGGTAAACTGTAAGGAAAAACCTGAAGAAAAACTGATGTGTGTGTAAGAGGCCTAACATGGCCAAGACCAAAGAGCTGTCCAAAGACACTAGAGACAAAATTGTGCACCTCCACAAGGCTGGAAAGGGCTACGGGGAAATTGCCAAGCAGCTTGGTGAAAAAAGGTCCACTGTTGGAGCAATCATTAGAAAATTGAAGAAGCTAAACATGACTGTCAATCTCCCTCGGACTGGGGCTCCATGCAAAATCTCACCTCGTGGGGTCTCAATGATCCTAAGAAAGGTGAGAAATCAGCCCAGGACTACACGGGAGGAGCTGGTCAATGACCTGAAAAGAGCTGGGACCACCGTTTCCAAGGTTACTGTTGGTAATACACTAAGACGTCATGGTTTGAAATCATGCATGGCACGGAAGGTTCCCCTGCTTAAACCAGCACATGTCAAGGCCCGTCTTAAGTTTGCCAATGACCATTTGGATGATCCAGAGGAGTCATGGGAGAAAGTCATGTGGTCAGATTAAAACCCAAAATAGAACTTTTTGGTCATAATTCCACTAACCGTGTTTGGAGGAAGAAGAATGATGAGTACCATCCCAAGAACACCATCCCTACTGTGAAGCATGGGGGTGGTAGCATCATGCTTTGGGGGTGTTTTTCTGCACATGGGACAGGGTGACTGCACTGTATTAAGGAGAGGATGACCGGGGCCATGTATTGCGAGATTTTGGGCAACAACCTCCTTCCCTCAGTTAGAGCTTTGAAGATGGGTCGAAGCTGGGTCTTCCAACATGACAATGACCCGAAGCACACATCCAGGATAACCAAGGAGTGGCTCTGTAAGAAGCATATCAAGGTTCTGGCGTGGCCTAGCCAGTCTCCAGACCTAAACCCAATAGAGAATCTTTGGAGGGAGCTCAAATTCTGTGTTTCTCAGCGACAGCCCAGAAACCTGACTGATCTAGAGAAGATCTGTGTGGAGGAGTGGGCCAAAATCCCTCCTCCAGTGTGTGCAAACCTGGTAAAAAACGACAAACGTTTGACCTCTGTAATTGCAAACAAAGGCTACTGTACCAAATATTAATATTGACTCAGGTGTTCCAATACTTCTTTGCAGCTGTATCATACAAATAAATAGTTAAAAAATCATACATTGTGATTTCTGGAATTTTTTTTTTTTGATTATGTCTCTCACAGTGGACATGCACCTACGATAACAATTTCAGACCCCTCCATGATTTCCAAGTGGGAGAACTTGCAAAATAGCAGGGTGTTCAAATACTTATTTTCTGCACTGTATGTATCGGGCTGCATAGCAGCAGATCAGTCAGGGTGCTCTTGCTGACCTGTTCCAACAGCCAAAAGCACCTACAATGGGCTTGTGAGCATCAGAACTGGACCACAGAGCAATGGGAGAAGGTGGCCTGGTCTGATGAACCATGTGTTTTTACATCATGTGGATGGCCGGGTGCGCGTGCGTCACTTAGCTGGGGAAGAGATGGCATCAGGATGCAGTATGGGAAGAAGGCAAGCCGGTGGAGGCAGTGTGATGCTTTGGGCAATGTTCCCTGATGTCGGTGACCTCTTTCAGCAGGATAATGCACCCTGTCACCTTGCAAAAATGGTTTAAGAATGGTTTGAGGAACACAACAAGTTCTCCAGATCTCAATCCATCGAGTATCTGTGGGATGTGCTGGAAAACCAACTACAATCCGTTGAAGCCCCATCTCACAACTTACAGGACTTAAAGGATCTTCTACTGATGGCTTGGTAACAGAAATCAGAGCATACCTTCAGAGGTCTAATGCTTCAACTGGTCAGGGCTATTTGGCAGTGAAAGGGGGACCTACTCAATTTTAGGTCGGTGGTCATAAAGTTATGGCTGATTGGTGTATATTGGAATATGGTTCATGAGCACGTCTTTGGGATGTAGTAATCCATAATGTTCAAGAGAAACATCTTAAAAATGAAATGGGTTCTGGACCAATAGAACATAATATGAGGGTTAGACAGGGCATGTACAAAGGATGTGCATGGTCGGTAGTGCAACATGGATATCTTGCATGAGTCTGGAGGCTCATTTTGGCAAATACATTTCAAGTATAATTTTATTTGCTTTACTGGTAGTTGAATCAATCCAAGATTGTTCTGTCTTGGTCCAGTCCAGTGTAGGAAGGTAATGAATAATTGCATGTTCCAGCATCCTATGTTTTACTTTGCATTCAACAGCAGGGAGAGGGTCTTTCCACACAGGTTTTCTGTCCGGCGGACCCTGTTTTGGTCAGCAGGGGATTGCTCCGTTGATCCCCGCTGAGCAGGCAGATGACAGTTCCATCTCCACTCACTGTGCAAAGAAGGACCTGTCGGAGCCCTGCTCTCCTCTATGGGGAGATCGGATGAAACCGGTCCACCTGTGCGTTTCCATCCGATCCGCCAGACAGATGGAAAATAGGGTCTTCACCCATCTGAATTTCACGGACAGGATCAGATCAGATAGCAGCGGGTATCAGTGGACATGTCGATGCTGACATCCGCTGCCCCATAGGGATGAATGGAGGCTCATATCAGGTCCGCCTGAAAAACTGACAGGCGGACCTGATCGGAAAGCCTGTGTGAAAGGGGCCATAGTGAGGTTCCTCATAATGTCTACAGCTGGCACGCATATCCAGGAACCAAAGTGCAGATATCTGAAGCCTATCCCACACCCACCTAACAACTGTCCCCGAGCCACCACCATCAAATCATTCTCTGCAGCTATTACCTTTTGTACCACCACCCCCTCCATTTAGAACAGGGGTCTCCAAACTTTTTACTTCAAGGGCCACATTCTATATTTTACTCATATCCGCGGGCCGAAAAAATAATTTAAGTAAATAAATCCACAGTAGAAGAATAGAATTTTACTTACTGTTGACAGCAGAACTGGATGATGGTCCTGTCGTCGCATAAAACGCTGGAGCATCATTCAGCAGGTTAAACTTCCAGTGTGCATGAGGTTTTACATCCGTGTCCTCACCAGTCTCCCCCCACATCTGTGTCCCCACATTGGTGTCCCCATACATCTGTGTCCCCACATTGGTGTCCCCATACATCTGTGTCCTCACATTGGTGTCCCCATACATCTGTGTTCCCACATTGGTGTCCTCATAAATCTGTGGCCCCACCAGTCTCGCCACACATCTGGAACCCCACAAGTCTCATACATCTGTGTCCCCCACATTGGTGTCCCCATACAACTGTGTCCTCACATTGGTGTCCCCATACATCTGTGTCCCCACATTGGTGTCCCCATACATCTGTGTCCTCACATTGGTGTCCCCATACATCTGTGGCCCCACCAGTCTCACCACACATCTGGATCCCACCAGTCTCCTCATACATGTGTGTCCCCACATTGGTGTCCCCACACATCTGTGGCCCCACCAGTCTCCTCATACATATGTGTCCTCACCAGTCTCCTCATACATCTGTGTCCCCACATTGGTGTCCCCACACATCTCGGTCCCCACCAGTCTCCTCATACATCTGTGTCCCCACCAGTCTCCTCATACAATGGTGACAATTGATGGCACAGTGGCTGCGTTTGATGGCATGGCACAGTGGCTGCATTTGATGGCACAGTGGCTGTGTTTGATGGCATGGCACAGTGGTGACAATTGATGGCACAGTGGCTGCGTTTGATGGGCTCAGTGGCTGCATTTTATGGGCACAGTGAAGCCAATAGTCACAGTGAAGCCCCAATAGTCTCCCCACACATCTGTGTCCCCACACATCTGTGTCCCCACACATCTGTGTCCCCATTAGGGCACCCCCCCAGTGGTGTCCCCATTAAACCCCCCTCCCCTGGTGTCCCCATAAGAGCATCCCCCCCCTGGTGTCCCCACAAGAGCACCCCGCACTGGTGTCCCTATTAGAGCACTCCCCCACTGGTGTCCCTATTAGAGCACTCCCCCACTGGTGTCCCTATTAGAGCACTCCCCCACTGGTGTCCCTATTAGAGCACTCCCCCACTGGTGTCCCCATTAGAGCACTCCCCCACTGGTGTCCCCATTAGAGCACTCCCCCACTGGTGTCCCCATTAGAGCACTCCCCCACTGGTGTCCCCATTAGAGCACTCCCCCACTGGTGTCCCCATTAGAGCACCCCCCCACTGGTGTCCCCATTAGAGCACCCCCCCACTGGTGTCCCCATTAGAGAACCCCCCCACTGGTGTCCCCATAAGAGCACCCCCCCCCCCACTTGTCACTTGTATCCCCATTAGAGCACCCCCCCACTGGTGTCCCCATTAGAGAACCCCCCCACTGGTGTCCCCATAAGAGCACCCCCCCCCCCCTACTTGTCACTTGTGTCCCCATCAGAGTTATCAGCCCCCGGATGTTTGTGCCATATCAGAGCCATTCAGCCACCCTCCACAGTAGTGTACAGTAATCATCTCGCATCAGCCCCCCTCCCTCCTCCATGCATGTGTACTTTACCAGCGCGTCAGACGTTACACACACTGGCTGTTCAGACCTGCTGCACTTCCTGACTCCCGCCCCGCCTTAATACACACTCGTTACTGGTTAACAGCGAGGCGAGAGGTGGAGCAGGGAGGTGTGGCAACAGGTCTAAAACAAATCATTGGCTGCTAGGATGCCCGTGGACCCAGCAGCCAACACAAACACAGTGAGACGCCGGGAGAGATTGCGGGACCTGCGCTGCATATTGCTGGGGACGAATATTCAGCGCAGGTTCCACAACTAACAGGTGGACCAGGGACTCCAGCTGCGGGCCGGAGGAAATGGCCTGGCGGGCCGGATGTGGCCCGCGGGCCGTACTTTGGAGACCCCTGATTTAGAATGTAATCTCTACGAGCCGTGCCCCCCTCTACCTTCAGTATTGAACTGTAATTGTGCTGTCCCCCTATACATTGTAAAATGCTGCATAAACTGTTAGCGCTATATAAATTGTGTATAATAATATCTTGTCAATAAATCTCCTGAAGAATATATAAAAAATAAATTGTCTGGTAGTTTATCTCTCCAGCTTATACCAAAACCGAGTTCTAACCCTATAAAGTATGTTCTACAAGAGTTCACCTACCAGCTAAATTAGATCAATAAGTAATAATGTGTGTGTGTGTTAACATGTGTGTTTTGAGTCATATCTAAATATGTTTTTCTTCTTTTTTTTTTTCCAGAGAGAATGCAGATTCTGATTCAATAGTAAGTGCTGCTTGTCCATGAAGTTAAACTCCTATGTTTCAGTAGATTTGCCTTCACCAAATACAGATGCCAGGAGACAATTGGCTGTGCCTAAAAATGATATTAGAGACGTGGGATCCATATAAAGCAGCAGCTTTGCTGTAGCCATACCTCTGCTTTAAAAATCGCACATATATGTCACAGCCATGTGCTGACATTTGTGCTTGGTGACTCCAAAGTACAACTGTATATACATTTAATATTGTACGTCATGTGAATTGAACAAACATATGTACACTTTGCTCATTTACATTGAGGGAATGCAGGTGTAGGGACGTGTGCAATGACCTTTATGAAAATGTAGTCATGCTTGGCAATAGCGTTCCATAAAGTATTTTTTTTAAAAGCAATATATTTGCTTGCTTTGCTAGGTCAAGCCGAGTTGGTTTATTGCACATTTCTGTTTGTAGATAATAAGGAAAAGAACACATGACGTGTTACCTATTATATGTGAAATGAATCAGTTTTATGTAAATAATCTTATCAGTGAGTTAATGTTTTAGAATTGGGGTGTATTTCTGTGGATGTCAGTGTCTGCACGCCTGGTGCTGTCAATATTTGCTCATTACATATACAGGCTCTGCTTCCAGCTTAGTACTTCATGCCTAATGGCTGGCTTCATCGCTCATATTAGTGCAAGTCCATGGGTCAGCCCCCAACTTTTTTTTTTCTTCAAATTTTGGATGTAGTGAAGAAGGGTTAATAAACCACTCTCGTGCAACCCTGCACATGCTCAGTTTTCAGTGAGTTGTTATGCTTAGCACTTCCTCCCTATCACCTCTGAGTTGCCCATGTGACTGTAGAGTCACACATGTGGGCATATACACGGTGGTAAATGACAACCAACTCCCTCCCTCCTCCATGCCCACTAATGAACTAAACACAATAGGGTGGGATATCACATGTAGATTAATGGAGGCTTCACATCCCTCTTATTCTAAGACTTGGGCTAGAGGAATGTGACACAGACACCTGTGACTGGCATAAATCCACCCATTTCTAAAAAATAATAGATTTGATTTTAAATATATATTTATATGACAATTTAAAATCTTGTATTGATATTGATTGATTTATTTTTACTCTGTATTCCCATGGCTGTTTTTCTTTATTTTGAACATGTGATAAGTAGCAGAGGACTAGAGACTCCTGTTTTACCTTCAGACAGGCTGGAAAAGAGCTGGGTCATATAATGGCTGTGTATCGATCATTTACTTATTAAAATGATTTTAGTGCCATCATCTACATACAAAAATAGAAGCGACAATGTAAATTAAACAGTGTGTGTTTAGTTTCACTTTAAGCTGACAATTCATGGCCCAGTTTTTTATTTTATTTCTCTCACTGATCTGGTGCCAGGCACTAACTACGTCAGGAGCCACAGTTTCAGCTTTTTAGCACAGTTGCTGCACAGTGTCATCCAGCCATTTCTCTTCCAGGGCAGTTTCAGCTTCCAGTGCATTGGCACAGTTTCAGCACAGCTTCATCCAGCCATTTCTCTTCCAAGGCAGTTTCAGCTTCCAGTGCATTGGCACAGTTTCAGCACAGCTTCATCCAGCCATTCCTCTTCCAGGGCAGTTTCAGCTTCCAGTGCATTGGCACATTAGCGGCACTGCTTCATCCAGCCACTTCTCTTCCAGAGCATTGACACAGTTGCGGCACAGCTTTATCCAGCCATTCATCTTCCAGGGCAGTTTCAGCTTGCAGCGCATTGGCACAGTTGCAGCACAGCTTCATCCAGCCACTCCTCTTCCAGGGCAGTTTCAGCTTCCAGTGCATTGGCATGGTTGCAGCACAGCTTCATCCAGCCACTCCTCTTCCAGGTTGAATGACGACCAGCTTCATAAAAGAACAGTGGATTGCATACTTCTCTTCTACTGTAGACCAAATCAGGTTGCTGCAGATTGCTTTAGCACGGATACCTTTATTGCACACCAGCCTGAGGCTTTTAAATTGGATCACAATGCAAGAGCAGCAATGTCCAGAAAATGGCTTTCAGTAGCTTAGACTGGGTGGTGTATTGAAATCGGACTTCCCACTGTTTATTAGACTATTCTTTGTCCTTGTTCTAATATACAGATTGTGATATTACAGACCCTCATTGTTCACCTTCCCTTATGGAGTCAGGTTGCACTACCACACAGGACCGTTTTATTGGATAGTAAAATAATACTTAACTAAGTGGGCTTTTGATAACATCTGTGAGCACACGGTGGTGCTGGCAATGATTACCTGAACTTGTTACCATTGCCCTGAATTCTTTGTTCTAAAATGATCCAGGCTAGAACCATGGAGGGTGGTATACTTTATGTTCAAACAATTCCACCCTCTCTATTGCTTTAAAATATATTGTGTGAAAAGAAAAATTCCTGGGAGCGTTCGTTAACTCAGAACAAGCGCATTAATGAAGTGCGAGTTCTCGATAGCTGCAAGGTTAAATCGGTGAAGCAGGTCTTAATTGGGTTTGACTTACAATGTTTACTTTCTGGTTTGCTTGTTGTGGTGCTCAGAGTTAATAATTTATGAGGCACATTGAACTGGAAACTTGTCTGTCTTTCGTGCAAAAACTAGAAAGTATTGAGTGTTTTACAGAGATGCACTTAAAGCCACCTTCTCATGCTAGTACATTGAGGATTGTTATAATGTATAATAACACATATTAGTTTGTCCATCTCTGTATTGGTATTAACCCTTTTACTGCCAGCGACGTTTTTTTCCGCATTCTTAAAAAAATTAAATTTTAGTCCTAAAGATTACATAAAACCACCCAAAACATTACATATTTTCTGAAAGCTGACACCCTAGAGAATAAAATAGTGGTAGTTCCAATTTTTTATGTCGTCTGATATTACCGCAATGGTTAACACTAAAGTTAGTTTTAGAGCACGCAAACCCAATAAATTACCAAATTGTTTGTAATATCTAAAAGATGAGGTTGCACCAAGTAAATACCCAACATGTCAAAGCTTGAATTTTGCGCTTGCCTGTGAAATGGCGACAGACTTCAGTCTCCTATATTTTTCATAGGTAAAAATTTTAAAGCCCCCTATAGTTTAGTGTTACAGAGGGGGTCTGGTGCTAGAAATATTGCTCGCTCTCTAGCATGCGTGGTGATATGGAATGTGTATCGCAATCTTCATTTATATGCGGTGCTGCCCCTGGCGCATTTTGTTCATGTGTATACACTATATTTTCAAATGTTTTGGGACCCCTGCCTTTACATAACCTTATTGGGCATCCCAGTCTTAGCCCGTAGGGTTCAATATTGAGTTGGCCCACCCTTTGCAGCTATAACAGCTTCAACTCTTCTGGGAAGGCTGTCCACAAGGTTTAGGAGTGTGTCTATGGGAATGTTTCACCATTCTTCCATAAGCGTATTTGTGGGGTCAAGCACTGATGTTGGACGAGAAAGCCTGGCTTGCAGTCTCCACTCTAATTCATTCCAACAGTGTTCTATCGTGTTAAGGTTAGGACAGTCAAGTTCCTCCACCCCAAACTCTGTATCGGTTGGAAGCGATTATTTTACTTGGAGTACCGCAATGTCCACTGCTCTTGCTCATTGAAAGGTTTAAAGAATATCTGTTGAACATTTTCAGAATTATCTATCTAATGCTCCTGGACTCTTTCACAATACTAGGCAATTGGTGTAGGTCTGGAGGAACCAACGTTTCTTCATTTCAAAGGACTGGTTACTTAGAAATCTGTGTTGGTTTGTTTAGCACTAGCAATTAAATGAGATGTCTAAAGCTGGCCATACATGGATCGAATTTTATCTGGTTCAGCAGACACTGGCTGAATTTCGATTCATATGCAGCCACAGCGGTTGAATTACTAGTTGACTACTTCTCGACTGTGCTATTTTTCTGCTTGATCAGTGCAGCAGGCAATTGGCTACAGCACTGATCAGTGTATTCCAACAGTAGAGAGGTAAGTCAGAATACAAAGACACTGCAGGGAGGTTTTCCACTGGTTGAATGGGAAAACAAACGGACTTGTGTATGACCAGCCTTAAAGCGGTTGTATCCCCAACTTTTTTTTTTTTTTTTATGAACCTGCAAGGCAAAGGCATAATGAGCTAGTAGGACTAGCATACTAGCTCATTATCAATTACTTAGATCGAAGCCCCCGCAGCAGTCTTCGGACACATCCTCCGTTGCCGCCATGATACCTGGAGTGACTTCCTGGTAGCGTCACTCCAGCACTGTGACTGGCCGGAGCGGCGATGACGTCACTTCCACACATGCACGCAGAACGGCACGATCCCCGTGCATGCGCACATTTCTGGCACTTCCCAGCAGGCTCCCATTCAAGGGCCGCCGCGCTCAGTGTGCCTGCGCCATTGTCTACGGCCCGCATGCGCCATAGACATCGGCGCACGCTTTTCTGCAAATATCTCCATAACCATGTAGGTTAAAGTGGAAGTAAACCCTTCTATCATTTTCAGCCAAGGAAGCTGCCATCTTGGCCTATGTTTCATCTTCAACTGCCGTGGTGCTGCACATGTGATCAGTTATGACACCAGCCATTGGATGGTTTGACAGTCTGGTTGAGAGCATTTTCGAAATTCGGCCGACCAAAACTTTCATGTTGCCGGGAATATTCGTTTCTCTCCGTAAATATTCGTTTCTCTCCGGGGATTTTCTTTTCTTGCACATGCACATTTTATTTTTCTATTACATTTCTCGCACAATTCTCCCATCATTGATCAGAAAATCGGGCGATTTTCCGAAAATTTCCAACATGTCGGATTTCTGAAATTTGTTTGCCACACGAAAATCGGCTGTTGTTGCAGCCCACTAACGGTGCGAAATATATGAACGAAAATTCTTTGATACCTTTTTTCAAAAGAAAATTCTTTCGAAATTCGAACCGTGTATGGCCGGCTTTAATGTAGGCTTACCTGTCGGTGCATGTTTCACAAAAGGGTATACAACCGCTTTAAGCCTAGTATACATTATCAGTTTTTGTTTTGTTTAACCCGCTGTACCGAAGGCTCAGGTTGGAGCCTCTGTACTAACAATCCAATGTTAGTTCATCGATCTCCCATACTGAGCTGATCGGGCGGCTGCTGGTTTTCCAGCATGCTCGTCTGTGGGACCAGCTGCCATACAAATGAGCTGAATTTCAGCTGCTTTTTGTTGAACCAGCTGATATTGTCCGGCATTCGGCCCATGTGCACTAGGCTTAGGTTACCCAAGAAAACTGTATAGATAAGAGATGTGCACAGAGTCATCCACATATGCCACCGTTCTTGAGTGAAGGATGGACACAACCAGAGCAAGCATGCTGCATTAGCCTTGGATGCAAGGATTGTTTGGTCTGTGTTGTATAGAATGTTGTAGTGCAGTCTTTAAATACATTTTTAATATGTGCTTTCTTTTTCAGAATGCTCCTACAGTTGATGAAGAAGGGTATAGTATAAAGCCAGAAGATAACCAGAATTATATCCTTTTCTGGCATAATTTCATGCATTTTAGGCTAATAAGGTTAACATCGTAACTACCAAAGAGCTTTAATTAATGGTGTTGGGCTCTATGTGTCTTAAATCTCTTGCATGTGTTGTCTTGTATGTATAGTAGTCTAAAATGCCTTCTGTGCTCTGCATATGAAAGGATATTGGTTCCAGTGATTGTCTCTGACAAATTTGTCCTCTTCGTATAAGTGCTCTAAAGAGCACACAATTCGGCAATCACCAGCAGCCTGGCTTTGACACCAAGCCATAAGCAGACAGGAAATGACCAACCGCAAACATCAACCATGTAAAGCAAATACTATTTTGAATGTTGAGCTCTCAAGCATAAATGTCTGAAGGCTTACCTATTTATTTTTCAAAATTTTGCATAATAATATGCTCCAAATTTGTGCTCCATTGTGTTTCAGTTTGGAGTGGATTGTTGTGCAAGACCTTAAAGAGTGGATCGATAAGTCTTCATATAATTTTGTTTGTGGGTGTTTCTGGGCCAATTCTGACGCTTCTCACTTGTAAAAAACTACTTTTTTTTGCTAGAAATTGACTTTGAACCCCAAAAATGTTATATATATATTTAGCAGAGACCGTAGAGAATAAAATCATAGGTGTTGCAGTTTTTATGTTGCACGATGTGTGCAATTTTTTAGAAAAAGTACACCTTCATGAATTTTATTGCACACAAACACAATGTAATGCCTAATTTTGTTAAAATATAAAAAATGATGTTATGCTGAGTAAATACACCAAACATGTCATGCTTTAACAATGGGTCCACTTTTGGAATGGCGCCTAACTACAGTATATAAAATTCTCCATAGGCGACGCTTTAAATGCCAGTTTAGAGAGACACAGGTGGTCTGGTGCTAGAATTATTGCTCTTGTGCTTACGTTCGATACAATACCCGTCATGTGTGGTGCGATCACCATTAAGATATGTGTGCGGGATTAGGTATGTGGAGATGGAGTCGCTTTAAATCTCGTGTTTTTTTTTATTAGTATTTTATCCAAAACTTTTTTTTACACTCATTTATTTTATTTTTGTGTTCACTTTATTGACATCGCAAGGGATGAACAACACCCCTTGTGACAGCATGGGCCATGACAGGTCCTCTTTATAGAGAGATCTAGGGTTTGTTAGACCTCAAATCTCTCTTGTGGCCTTTTGTGCAGCCGATCAGACACAGATTGGACTGATCAGGTGCTTTCCTGGCCGCTGAAATCCTTGTCACTTCTGGTTTCCGTGGTCACAAAGGGGGAGGAACGACATCTACTCTTCTCTCTCTGTGTAGTGTCACCGGTCCCATTGCTCTTTTCTCTTGGATTATTCGGTTTTGTTGTTTTTGTTTTAATATAACCATTAATCAGATTCTTTCTTAACTGATGCACACATACCAAAGAAAATCATTTTTACTCCTCGAGTGATTCTGAACCTGATGATGATGGGCCTAAAAAATTTCATGTTGAGATCAAACCTGTGCAGCCCAATAATGGCTCTCATCACACTATGGCCTCCCTAGATGAACTGAAGGTTTCTATTGGCAATATATCCCTTTCACCAGCACCTTCTGTAAGTATTCTTGTGACCTGTGTTCTTAAATCATTTATAAAGTTCAACTCGTACAACTTGCTGATAGTAATCAACATGATCATAACCACAAGATAAATAAAAAAAAAGTTACAGAGCCAAGCATATTTCATTAATGATGTTGCAGATGCTATTATAGCAGTTTGGAGCTTTAGTATATGAAGTATACAGTAAAAGCCCACTAACAGGCCAGATTGTATTACCTTGGGGAGATGCAGACTAGAATACTGCAATCACTGAGCAGCAAATTTTATCACCTGTGATGTATTTCAGTTATCTTGCCAACCTGGCCTGTTAGTGGGTCCTGAGGACAGGAGTTGATGCCCACTGCTTTAGACAGTGGCCAGTGGTAGTAAAAAATGTTCTTGCGTTGGTAACAATGTCCTATCATTGGTATCAGTGGGCAGAATAGTGTCCCATTGTTGGTGTAGGCAGGAGGAATAGCAACCCATTACTTGTGTCGGTGAAAGGGCCAAATAAAGGCAAGCAAACAGCCACATCTGGCACCCGGACCGCAGTTTGGAGACTACTGCTCTGTGGTAACATGAGCTATGCTTGTTGGTGTGATGTATTGCCATATATTCTGCATGACACTCCAACACACCTTGCCAACAGACGTACATCACAGTCTACACTAAAAAGACTGGGTTCCAGGTTAATACACAGAATAATGCAGTGCAATTGGGTGAAAGGCACTAATTGTAAGGGAAGCTCTATAAAATATTGGCGTGTTACCAGTCTGGTGGTATGGCAGGCTTCAATAAACTACATTAATATCTGAACAGCATTCCAAAATCATTTATCGGGTCAAACACTAAAGAAATATTTATTGGTTTATTTTGTTTTCTAATTGTTTCTAAAAACTCCAAAGGGGTGGAGAGGGGCGAGCAGACGGCAGTGGATCAGACAGAATATGAAGCTGCTGTGCATGGTAACCAATCAGCTCCCGTCTTTGAGTTGTTGAGGTAAACTTTTCAAATAATAGAAGGTGATTGGTTGCCATTAAGGATGAGCTCCGGCGTGTTCGCAAACCCCACGTGCAGAGCCCGCCAGGAAGTCGGCAACGGCACTGCGCTAATCACAGGCAGCGATGCGCAGCTGCCTGTGATTAGCGCAGTGCTGTTGACGACTTCCTGGCGGGCTCTGCACATGGGGTTGGCGAACAAGCCGGAGCTCATCCATAGTTTGAATGCACAGGTTCTCCAGACTGTGGCTTCTCCGGTTTTTATAAATTCTCCTCTCTGTATCTTTACCCTTTTAATATGTTGTTATAATTGTGTGGACTTTTTAGATCTTTGTTATTAATTTTCCCCTTTCTTTTCTGTTTTTATTTCTAATATAGAGGCAAAGCCCGGTGAGTACATGGCATGATTTGAAATATTACTTCATTTTTAAAGTATAGTTACTGATTTGACTTTTCTATCAAAGGTGTATGTGTGACAGTATTTATAAGTGATGGCGTATACAAAGACTGTAGGAGAAATGACTGATTATTGTTTGCTATGAGTTGCATCACAAAACATGCAAAGCTGATTATTCACAAATAGGCTTTACAAATATTGACTGTCTCTTGAAAGACAATGGTATTATGATTAATTGTGTCTGTAAATTACATTGTATTGTCTTATTAGTCTTCTATAACACTTGAATTATTTATCTTCGTTTGATGTTAATGAGTCTGATTGAAGTTATTTGCAAACTCTGTGTGCTTTTCCCAGCTGCTTGTTTTCCTTTGTCACTATTTATAGTACATTATACTTCATTCTCGTCACTAAGTGGCCATATAAGAGGTCTCTTATTTCATCTTTCAGCTTATTATGTGAAATGTGTGACCTCTCATTGTGTGACATTGCAGCACAGCTATAAATATTTCTTCTTTATATCAGTTATGCAGCTAATAGGCCTAAGAGATCAGTCGGAGGTAAATGCACAATTCCATTATCCTCTGGAACAAAACTTGTCCCCCAGCTTCAAGAATAGCTGGGTGTGTATGTGGTTATTGTAGGACTGATTGCATTCTTCTTCTTCATGCCATCTACATACTTGGGAGACTGGCAAGAATGTGGTTCTGTTGGTCTGGACCATCGTGGGTTTTCAGTTCTGTTGCAGTTTAAAAATGTAGGTAGTCAGGCAGCGCGATCTACCTATGTAAGGCCAGCTTGTGATAAACCTAGGAATTTCACATGAAGTATGTCATGTAATTTGCATAAGCAAGGATTACTTTTTATGAAAACCACCTATTTATTGCAAAGGAGACATAAAATGTATCCTCTACACTAAAATACACGACCTGCCTGTTCACAGCCCCTGTAGAATGTACACTGAGCTGTATGCCAGAATGACTTCACTTCCTGCACATGCACGGCAGTGATGTCACTTAACACTGGCCAATTAAGTCAGCCAAAGACTATCATCTGGAGAATCCTGAGAAAAGGTGACGGGTGTTGGATCTTTGGCACATAGGTGAGTATTTTTGCCTTTAGTGCCGCATTAATCGTATAGTACAGGACACAGGATCTGTAGCCATAGACCAGGCGTGCCTAACCTTTTGAAGAGCGAGGGCCACTTAAACGAATTTGCATGAGAATGAGCAGAGCTGGAGGATGACCGGTCTACTCTACTCTACGGGCCCTCTGATCCAATCCCTTTCTATTTGTTTTTAGGTAGGTGGATGTAAACAGACACAAGTCTGTTTACATCTGCTGTTCCATAGAGGTGAATATTAAGTCCGATTGGGTCGGACCAATCCTGTGAAAGGGCCCTAAGGCTGCTTTCACACTGATCCACTGCAATTTGCCCAAACCATGTGTGCAGCGTAGTGCACCTGTGGATTTTAGGGTTGTTGGCCTGCACTTTGCCGTAAACTTCTATTATCTCCTGCAGGTGTGGCAGACTTACTAAAAGCGCAACAAACCTGCAAGTAATAACAGAAGTCTATGGCTAAGTGCTTGTTTCCTCTACCAGCAGCTTCATTCACAAAATTGCTGCTCTTGGATGGCGGGTCGGCAACTCGTGATCTGAGCTTGCCAACCTGCCATCCCAGAGCAGGAGGTCGAGGGCCACATCAGAGGGCTCCGCTGGCCACATGTGGCCCCCGGGCCACTGGTTGGGCACCCCTGCCATAGACCATGGATTTATTTTTAAATGGTTAAAGTGGTTGTAAAGTCATGATAAAACAGTGCAATCCCCTCTGTTTTATCAAGAGCTACAGTACGTTGTGTCCGTTTATTTTTATTTATTTTTTATTCTAATCATAAATATCTTATCTCAGCAATGACTTGTCTGTCGGTGACATTCCTCTGCTTGATCTTCCCCGATGTAAGGAATGCAGAGGGAGGGGCTGCGATAACCCTCTGACATCAGCTGGCCAGCAGAGGAATGTCACGTGACCACAGTGAGAAGGTATTTACGATTGGAATTTAAAAAAAAATGACACCTAATAGTTTAGATCTTGATAAAACGGAGGGGATGTAAGTAACTTAACATGCTTTAAAGGAACAGATGATATATATTTTTTAGAGTTACAAACTTTTTAAGTAGATCCAGAGATAAAGGCAGCTAAAACCATATGGAAAACCAAACTTTTTCAATTGAGTCTACACTTACCTGTTTTTTTATTTTTTGCAGTAGGTAGCCTCTTTGACCAATAACCATATGCATACGATGGAGGGGAGCAGGACCATATGTGTGCTTGCATGGTTTATTTAATCACTGGTTTCTTTTAAAGGTGACCCTGTCCTTTATACCACGTGAAACCAGACAATTGATAATTATATAGCGCACTAAAAAATGTGTCGCTGGAGTGGAACAGCTCTTCCTGTTCCAAGACCCGACCCCTGATAACACCATTCATGTCCTCTAATGATCAGAAGCAGTGGGGGGGTAATATAATACAAAACGTATGATGTTAAAATAAATTGTGCTTATCAAATCCTGCTATAACAGTCTTTAGCTTTTATGTATAGGGTTAGCTGTAATACTGTCCGCCATTGACTAATGAGGGCACTGCATGCACATGACCAATACAATCTGAAATCACTGTCGCATTATAATGAATTTCTTTTATTTGCTTTTGCTGCTAATGCATATCATTGTGTTCTGTAAACCCTTGAAATAACTGTACGCCTTTTCACTAGGCACACATGACCCGGAATGCTTCAAGTAAGTATATTTTGGGTGGCAGTTTTTGTATTATGAATTCCTATATATATATATATATATATATATATATATATATATATATATATATATATATATAATTACACTAAACATTCATTTTTGTTTGTATTTTTAGGTGACGAGATGACCAAACTAAAGATGTCGGGAACAACAGAGTAAGTCATTTTAATCTTTTATTTGGAATGGCGATGTTGCCTATTATAGGTTCTGACAGATTAGGTGTTTAGATGCTAGTTAGTCATTAACCTCTGTTGCTTCTGGCATGTGCTTGCCACTTGTTCTCCAACACTGACCTTTCACTGTAAGCATGCTGTTGGAAGAAAGCAAGCCTGGCGTGTTAGTGGCTGATGCTGAAACCAGTGAGTTTCCAGTCTTGGTTCTATAGAAGGAGCACATAGACCAAGCCTGGAGTGTAAAACATTACAGGGGGTTGGGAGTACACTGTCCTTTGTTTTTTTGTTTTTTTAAACTCTCAATTCCTGCCTTTGGAAAGGAAACATAGACACATTTAAAATATATGTATTTCTGTCAATACTAAAAGAAAATATGAAATATAGAGAGGAAGAAAAATTTCATTTTAATGTGCAACCAAGGTGGGGGTATTATTTTTTTTTTTTTTTTTTACTACTTTTTATTTTTGCCCTTTTGTTTACAGAGCTCAATACCTCAAGCTCCAATTTACACATGCAAGTGAATGGCGTTTTTATTATTTTTTTACTATTAAAAGCAGTGATCTGTGATTTTTAGCGGTGTTGCGACGGACAAATCAGAGACTTTTGACATTTATACAGCGATTAGTGCTATAAATATGCACTGATTACCGTATAAATGACACTGGCAGGGAAGGGGTAAACACTAGGGTGCGATCAAGGGGTTAAGTGTGTTCCCTCTCTGTGTTCTAACTGTGTGGGGAGGGGAGTGACTAGGAGAGATGACAGATCCACTGTTCCTACTTTGTAGAAATGCACAATCTGTCTTCTCTCCTCTGACAGCACAGGGATTTGTGTGTTTACACACACAAATCTTGGTGCTGGCACTCGCGATCGGCCGGCACAAATCGCATCGGGTTTCCTGCTCTGCAGCGGGCTCACACGCCCTCATGTGGCTCTCTTGGGCCAAGCCGTATATGTACGGGATTTTGCCCAGGAAAGCCATTTTGACGCAGTATATCTGCGTAAGGCGGTCAGAACCGGTTAAAGTATTAAGCACTATTAAAGTTAATGCATAGTCTTTCTAATCTTTTACTGTTTTCACATTGTGCAGTAGAGTCAACAGTGATCTTCTGGCCTGGGACCCGTTGTTTGGCAACTCAGTTGAAACCTCTTCTCTCTCTTCATCCAGTTCTACAGGTAAAGATCAGTCTTTAGCCCATTGGGGCCTTGTCTCTGTTATAAATAATAATAAAAAAAAAAATCTGTCTTTTGTTTTGTTCTTTTTATTACTCTATATGGTTGCTCTGTATGATTTTATACTTGCAAAATGCTGTTGGAGGAGGTGTTAAATGTGGAGGATAAAGTGCCAATAATGAAGGAAAATTTATAGTTTTCAAGTGCAGAGAAATTTTACCACCAGTGGAAACCTGAAGTTCATTGTCCTATTATGGCAAGTTGTTTTTAACCACCTACACCCCCTTCCTGCCCAGACAAAATTTTAGCTTCCGGCACTGCGTCGCTTTAACTGACAATTGCGCGGTCGTGCGATGTGGCTCCCAAACAAAATTGGCGTCCTTTTTTTCCCACAAATAGAGCTTTCTATTGGTGCTATTTGATCGCCCGTGCGGTTTTTATTTTTTAGGCTATAAACAAAAAAAGAGCGACAATTTTGAAAAAAGACACAACATTTTTTGCTTTTTGCTATAATAAATATCCCATTAAAAAAAAAATTGATCTCAGTTAAAGCCGATACGTATTCTTCTACATATTTTTGGTAAAAAAAAATTTTAAAATAAAATCGCAATAACCGTATAGTGACTGGTTTACGCAAAAGTTATATTGCCTACAAAATAGGGGACATAATTATGTTTTTTTTTTTTTTTTTTTTACTAGGAATGGCGGCGATCTGCGTTTTTTTTTTTCGGGATTGCGACATTATAGCCGACACATCGGACACTTTTGACACATTTTTGGGACCATTCACATTTATACAGTGAACAATGCTATAAATATGCATTGATTACTGTATAAATGTGACTGGCAGAGAAGGGGTTAACCACTAGGGGGCGGGGAAGGGGTTAAATGTGTATCCTAAGGTGTGTTCTTACTGTGGGGGGAGGGGGGTGACTGGGCGAGGTGACCGATTGTGTCCCTATGTACAAAGGACACAATCGATCTCCTCTCTCCCTGACAGGGACGTGCAGCTCTGTGTTTACACACAGAGCTGCACGTCCCAGCTCAGTTACACGAAAATCGCGGCCGCCGGGCACGCGCACGGTGTTCTTAGTTACCCGATGTGGCTGAAATTGACATCACGTCATATGATGTGATGTCAGGATAATTGAGTATCCCGCCCACCGTCATTTCACGGTGGGCGGGTATGAAGTGGTTAATACTAGGGTATATTATTTCAGTAATTTTACATAAATCCTTTGTCACTGACAGCATTCATGAAGGACAAGTAGCATTAAACCTTCACTATTATGCGGCAGCAACATAGTCAGGGCAAATATGTCCATCTCGTATCTATGCTATTGAAGGAAACAAGTTTTAAGACATGAACCAGTTTTAAAAAGATTACCATTATAATCTCTTTTACGTGTTTTTTAAAAAAAATACTACATATTTCTTGTATACACCAAATGAAGAAAAATGTGTAAGGCTTACCTGCCTTATATTTCCCCATTCTAATACGTTGGTATGGTGGGCAGTAAAACAGTCAGTCCACCCAAAAGAGATTTTAGTAAGAGGTGCTAACCTCATTTTGGACACGCAAGGCACTTCAACGTAAGCTTTTTAGTGATCTTACCAGCGTTAGCAGTGTACATTCAATGATTGTCTTTTCTTCCCCGTGTTTTCTTCAGCTGCACTAAAGGAGCCTTTTGCGAGTTTTGCTTTTTCTCCCACATCTCTGACCTCAAGTAATAAGTTCACGTTTGACTTCCCTATGTCTGATCCCGGGGACGCAGCTCAATCTGAATTTGGTACTAATTTTGCCCATAATGTTGGCACAGTGAAAGCTCAGGTAGAAAACACACATCCCCAAAGGCCACAGATTGCTCTGTATGAGAGTAACAGCCGAACATTCGTTAGAGGTCGCAAGAAGATTCAGAGATTCCATAGCGCTTTTGAGAAAGTTGACAACATGCGGTATTATTTATCGGAGAGAACCTTGAGGAACTATGTTTTGGAAGACTATGTAGGTTTCTCTAATGCCAACTATTGTCTTGATGATGTATTTGTTGAAGAAAACTCAAATCCTACTGAGAAGTCTTCAAAGTCTGCCTCTATCAACTGTAGTCTGCCTACAGTTCATACAAACAATGGTATGACAAGCATGCCTTGTGTTGCTATGTTGTGCGGTGTAGTCCCCGAATAGTGGACGATTTTTTTAGTCATTATGTGGAAAAATGCCTCATATACCTTCTTTCACATTATTACGTGTCCGTTGCATCTTGTTATTCTTTAATATGATTTTGGTTTTCTTACCCCGTGTTGTCTCAAAGCAGCTTGATTTGCTATATATTTTTTTTTAATTGGTTTGCATAAGACGTTAGCATATTGTGTGTTCAATAGATTTACATATGGATGTACTTGTGTATGCAAACTTCTGTATTTTGAAAATGGATGTTTTGTGCTGAAATTGCATGTGTTTATGTGCATGGAGTGAATTATTTAAATTGTGATGAGCGTTTAGAGTTATGTTGCGTTGGTACTAAACACTTGTAAACATTGCACTAATGTGTATATATAGTATGCTCTTCCCAGATGTACAATTATCTTATGTGGCCTTTATTATATTTTTCTTTTATAGAGCTTTACGGTAAGGTATACAATAAATCGTAGATGGTTAAAGAATACGTGCACTTCAAAACATTTTAGTTGCTATATGTTGGTAAATTTAAGGATATTTATATCTGAAATTTGGCTCTGCCAAATCCTGTTGGCCTTCTACATACTGCACAGGCAGGGGGATTCTTAAAGAGTGTATGCAGTACTCTTTGGAGTTCCAAAATGCCTCTGTACAACAGTTAATGTGGGTGACAGATTTAGGAACCAGGTGCGAGAATTTGGGGGTAAGCACTGTGAGGCTGGAGCTTCCATACACTCGGTTCTTTGGGCAGCTGAGCTCCCTCCCTGCCGCTGCAGCTTTCACGCATAGACAGCGCAGTGGCCAAGGATTTTTTTTTAGTTGGATGGGAGGAGCCTGGCGAGGATTCAGAGACATTAGTTCTCCATCAGGTCCACTCTTCTTTTGACTCACAGCAGGCAGTTGGCAGTTACGAAAAGTGTCATACATGCTCTATTGTCCCCATTCTTCTTTAGATGTGCATGCGCTAATGTTTAGTTTGATTGGCTGCTTCCTGAGATCATCAGGGAAGCATACATATCTTTCTGGATACTTGTTATGACACGTTTCATAGAACACCAATAAACGCTAAGACTTTTGCCTGTTTCATCCCCTTTTGTAAAACTTTGAGATACCAGAATTGTGGCATGTAGTGTATAGACCTTGAACACACAGAACAAACCAGATGCAGTATTCATTGTGACTGTTAACATTATCATGAAGGTGCACTTGGTCTTAAATAATTCAGAACACTCACAGAACAGAAAAAGGTAAACAAAAAAAAATGATGGCCCTCTATATTACAGTTTAAAAGCTAAATGCTACATCCTCAAAATCTGAAGAAGCTGCCCACCATACGTGTCGCATTGATTTATAGAAATAAATAAATAAGCCTGTTCCTGTTGCCCATAGTTAATTATTTTGTATTGACAGGCAGAGTTCAGGGAGTGGGTTGCTGTTGGACTTTGCTTGAGATAGTTGGAAGCATTTGCTAATATTTCAGTAGGTGTAGCTTTGTGATTGTGAGTGTAAGCACGTTCCTCTGAATATTAATCTTTGTACTTTGTGTATATGCTAATAAAGCAAGAGTAGGGAAAAACACAAAAGATAAAAAGCAATACATATCTTGTCCTCAGGACTGTAATTTGCTGAATTTTGTCCATGTTAAAGGAATGTTGAGTTGTAACTGGACCCAAGCTGTTAATTGTCAACTAACAATATTTAATTTATTTAATAAGACAAATCATTTTAGACCATCTCTGAAAAACCTCTGATTGGTCCCCTTAGACATTATGAGTAATTGTACAGCCTTGCTCCTTTGTCCATACTAGTGAAAAGAGACCTTTGTCTAATAGGACAGGCATCTTGAAGTAATGTTAGTATAGTCCTATTAGAGATCAAAAGACTATCATGAGTTATTACCCTCTACCCAGATTACTGTTCATGCTAGAATCCTAATTTTTTTTAAATGGATAATTCTAAAATTTAAAAGGTGAACAAAATTGGGAAAAAAATACCGCGCTGTCTAAATGGTGAGAAGATACAGCAGCTAACACAGCAAAATTGATCAAGAAAATTGCAAATAAAATAATATACAAAGAAAAGTGTAGCGCTAAATAAATGTGTAGGAGATATCCTGGAATGGATATCACAATTAGTATTATAAGAGTAATGATTGACACCACATGTGACTACCGTAGTGCAAAATGTTGGATGGATAAACAAAAGTGCCAACAAAATATAAAGAGTTCAATAAATGGAAAACAGTGACTGGAGAAATTGATAGAAGGTCCACCACCAAATGTCTCAAGGCTTACCGGAAAGATTGAACCCAGATGAGCATATATCCACTAGGTCAATCTGGCTTGTAAGAGGTCATGTGGCCACAGAAGGAATATCTTAGATATCTTGGTGTACCCTCAGATATCTTGGTCATGAAGCCCAGCATAAAATTCAGCTCAAAAGTACAGAAGGTTCAGCAAAGAAGCTCCAATTCATAAATGGGATATCACATTGAAGTATCCATTTAGTACATATTAAAAGAGGAAGAAGGGACGCACATAGCGTAATTCTGCAATTTATTCAATATTTAATAAAAGGAATACACTCACATGCAGTGATGTAAAAAGCACTCATGAATCATAAAAACCGTGGCATCAGTGATCCTCCCCAACACGTTTCGTTCTAGGGAACCTCATCACCCCAGATGATGCTCCCTAGAATGAAACGCGTCAGAAAGGACCACTGATGCCACTGTTTTTATGATTTATGAGCGCTTTTTACATCACTGCAAATGTGAGTGTATTCCTTTATTTTATTAAATATTGAATAATTTGCAGAATTACGCTATGTGCGCCCCTTCTTTCTTTTTCCTCTTTTTAATATGTACTGAATGGAATCGATACTTCAATGTGATATCCCATTTATGAATTGGAGCTTCTTCGCTGAACCTTCAGTACTTTTGAGCTGAATTTTATGCTGGGCTTCATGACCAATATATCTGAGGGTACACCAAGATATCTAAGATGTTGCTTCTGTGGCCACATGACCTCTTACAAGCCAGATTGACCTAGTGGATATATGCTCATCTGGGTTCAATCTTTCCGGTAAGCCTTGAGATATCTGGTGGTGGACCTTCTGTCAATTTCTCTAGTCTCTGTTTTCAGTTTATTGGGCTTTTTATATTTTGTTGGCACTTTAGTTTATCCATCCAACATTTTGCACTACGGTGGTCACATGTGGTGTCAATCATTACTCTTATAATACTAATTGTGATATCCATTCCAGGATATCTCCTACACATTTATTTAGCGCTACACTTTTCTTTGTATAAAATTTAAAAGGAACTTGTGCTTGGCCTCTGCAGGACAAAACATCAGGTTCACTTAACTGCTCCCTTCCCCATCTTCACATACTTACTATCCTTTCACTATACCTGATTCCTTCTTTCAGGAATTCCTGGTACATTTGCCCATGGGGAGCATGTGACTTGCTCCCTTTCCTCCTACAGGATGGCATAGGTTAATCCTGATTGGCTGTTTGGTGGGGGGTTGTATGTGCCAGCTGGGGAGTGCACCAACTTAGGGAACCTGCTTGTGGGCAAAGCATAGAATCTAACCCATGTAGTAACATTCTGGTCAAAGGGCAATGTAGCATCTTAGCAAGCATTTTACATCTAATGTAAGATTGAAGCTTTAATTGGACAGTTTATTTGCATTGTTTTTAAAAACATACTGTACCTTGGGGTCCTTCCAGAGTAGGAGCTAAACATTCTTTAGCACTGTAGATATGCATTAATATTTACTAATACGTGTTTTCTCTAACAGTGTCGCCACCTGCACGACCAACCACACCACTCTCGGTAGGCACAATTGTACCCCCTCCGCGGCCTCCCTCAAGACCAAAGCTTCCCTCAGCCAAGCTCAGTGGAATAAACGAAGTAGTGAGTATTGTTAGAAGCCTGGTACAATAATACTAATTGATAATATAGTATGTGTCGTTGTCTTAGACTAGGTGAATAAAGTAATGATTCTAATTCATGTTAAAAATAGTGATTGTTCATCATTTTCTGATAATAGTAAATCAGGTGTCACCCTCTGGTCAGGGTGACATCTGTCTGTCCTCTATAGAAGGTCCCCAACACCCAGGCCACTGGTCATCTTAGCCTCTGTTTGATTAGCCATTGCCATGTGATCAGCTATGACCCCAGTCATTTAACGGCTTGATAGTTTGTTAGAGAACTTACTTTTAGAACACTAGTAATTGCAAGTTCAATTGCAATATTCCCTACACAAGCGTTCATGGAAATGACTGTAATAATGCTGGGTGCTGTAATAGGCTGGAAACCGCAGACAATCTGAATGGAGAAATGTCACCAGCACACCAAGGATTCCTCAGAAGGATCCAAAGGTTTATTCACATGGTCACACGGTACACATATGGCAACTTTTCGGAGCCACGTGGCGCCCCTTGCCTGAAAAAGGGGCCCTGTGTGGCTTTGAAATGTTGCTGTATGTGTACCGTGTAACCATGTGAATAAAGCTTTGGATCCTTCTGAGGAATCCTTGGTGTGCTAGTGACATTTCTCCATTCTAGTAATTGCAAGGGTACATTTCCACCAGTCACTACATTACAACTTAGCAGATGGTGTGCGAGGCGGTAAGGCCAATGCCGATGCTGGTGAGACCCGGTTTACCCTTTTTTTCCAAAATTAACTTTATTGAAATGTCATACAGTGACTTTTCATAAAGTTCTATTGGCCAGTGTGCGGTGACTGTGCTGGAAAAAGTACTGCATGTGGTACTTTTTTTATTTTTTTATTTTTTATATCCTACACTACTGCAACACAGTGATGTGATCCAGCCACACCGGAGACAAGGCAGTCTTGCAGTCAGGGTGCGGTGGAACTGCGCTTGATTAGCTGCCCAATGCAGTCCCACCACACCTGGTGTGAATCAACCCATTTTCAGAAGCTGTTAAATTGGTTTAGTTAGGCTTTTACTATTTTACAAAATGTTACAGTAAGAGCAGTAAATATTCGCAAACTACAGTACTATAATAGTATGTTTTAAATGTTGCATTTTTGGTGTGTTTCTGGGTTTTTGTAGAAATTGGGGCTTTTATATTGTATTATAATGTGACGGAAGCATAGATGTTTGCATTTATATACCCTGTTGCTATTTTTCCCGTAACCACTTAAGACCCGGACCAAAATGCAGGTAAAGGACCTTGCCCCTTTTTGCGATTCGGCACTGCGTCGTTTTAACTGACAATTGCGCGGTCGTGCGACGTGGCTCCCAAACAAAATTGGCGTCCTTTTTCCCCCATAGAGCGACAATTTAAAAAAAAATGCAATATTTTTTACTTTTTGCTATAATAAATATCCCCCAAAAATATATAAAAAAACATTTTTTTTCTCAGTTTAGGCCGATACGTATTCTTCTACCTATTTTTGGTAAAAAAAATCGCAATAAGCGTTTATCGGTTGGTTTTCGCAAAATTTATATCGTTTACAAAATAAGGAATAGTTTTATTGCATTTTTATTAATTTTTTTTTTTTTTACTACTAATAGCGGCGATCAGCGATTTTTTTCGTGACTGCGACATTATGGCGGACACTTTGGACAATTTTGACACATTTTTGGGACAATTGTCATTTTCACAGCAAATAATGCATTTAAATTGCATTGTTTACTGTGGAAATGACAGTTGCAGTTTGGGAGTTAACCACAGGTGGCGCTGTAGGGGATGTGTGACCTATGTGTTGTGTTTACAACTGTAGGGGGGTGTGGCTGTAGTTGTGACGTCATCGATCTTGTCCCCCTATTACAGGGATGACGCGATCGATGCTACGGCCACAGAGAAGCACGGGGAAGCCGTGTTTACACACGGCTCTCCCTGTTCTTCCGCTCCAGGGACGGATCGCCGCACTGCAGCGGCGATCAGGTCCGCAAATCCCGCGGTCCCGGTCCTGGAGCTTCGGACCGGGTCGCGGGCGCGCGCCCGTGACCACGGCTGGGTACTAAAATCAACGTATATATACGTTGATGTGCCATTCTGCTGACGTAAATGTGCAGTAGGCGGTCCTTAAGTGGTTAAATCATCCCAAAGTTTTTTTTTTTTTTTTTTTTTTTAGTTTCCCTAACATTTCTTAAATAAATCTTTTAGGGTAGGCTAAAAAGCAGTTTTCTGGGACTAATTCTTAGAAAATTATTTAACTGATTAACTTAGAGAAGTTATTTTTTAATATTGCATTCATTTTATTTCTGTTTCCTTTCAAGCCACGACCGTTCAGCCCTCCCGTGACATCTAACACTAGCCCCCCTTCCTCTGCTTCATTGCCCCGTGCAGAAAGCTCTTCTTCAATATCCTCGTCGGCTTCAATTAGTGCAGCAAATACTCCCACTTTTGGTAAGTGTTATGTGCATCTGTCATGTATCTGTCAAGACTTTGTCTTATATCATGTCGTAACCGTGGAAACGCTTCCAGTTCCTGTTCCAGAAGTGTGCAGCATTATTCATTACAATAGCATTAAAGCAGGGTTTCAGCCTCAATTAGCATTTTTAAAATGTATGTCCTTTCATCATGCGTTTTTATAATATAAATCCGGTCACTTACTATTTTACAATCCGCCGCTGCTCCGCATAGTTATTCAAAAAAAGATAGTATAAAAAAAACTATGTCCACACCGTTGTCATTTTGCTTGTGGGCATTGTGAAGCCCACAAGCACTTACTTCCTTGGAAGTCTTGGATGGGGAGTTATAATGGGGGAGCGCACTGCATCCTGGGAAATGACGACACACATTTCCCAGGAACATTAGCGTGCTGAGGAGCCGAGGGAGATGATGTCAGATTTTAGGTGATTCCGAAGGCAGATTTCGTGGGACCGCATAGCAACAGGCATTTCCAGATGAGTAAAACATTTTTTTTTATTTTTTTTTAGTTCTAATGAGCACAATAATGAAAAAAAAAATGTTGTGATGGAAACTCCACTTAAACGTCAAATTATGATTTTAAACTAATTAACACATATTATAATCAGAAACATTGGTTCACACCAGAATTGCACAGAAAAATGCTTCGCACATTCCGAGGGTGTCCTAGTTGGGGCTAAAAATATTAATAAAGGAGTCGGTAAAATAAAATATATTGCATATTAAATTTAATAAATCCTCCATAAAAACAAGGTTTTCTTTAAATATATTTAATAAAATACAGATTTCCTTTTTTATTATTTTTTTTATTTTTTTTTTGTAAAACTCCAACATTCACAGACATGACTAGGCATTATGGGAATTGTAGTTCCTGAACAACTGGAGGGCCATAGTTTGAGGACCCCTGTCTTAGAGCCCTATCACACTCGCAGTGCCCAGGCGTCTGCGGTGAAGCGCCACTATTTTTAGCAGTGCTTTGCGGTCGTTTTAGCAGCGCTTTTCGGCCGCTAGCAGGGCTCTGTTAACCCCGGCTACCAGCCGGAAAAGGGTTAAAAGCACCGCTGCCCATTAATTTCAGTGGGGAGCGGTGCTTTAAAAGCAATGTATACATTGCTCCTAAAGCACCTTAACCGTTTGCTGACCGCTGCACGACTATTTACGTCGGCAGATTGGCACGGCTGCGCATATGGACGTACCTGTATGGCCCCTTTAAATTGCAAGCGCGTAAGCTCAATGAGTGTGACCATGGGTCCCGCATACTCGATGTCTGCTGGGTGCCCGCAATTGTGTCACGTAGCTGCAGAACAGGGAGATGTAAACAAGGCATTTCCCTGTTCTGCCTAGTGACAGGACAGTGATCTACTGCTCCCTGTCATCGGGAGCAGTGATCACTCGTGTCACTGGTAGCATATCCCCCCACAGTTGGAATCACTTCCTAGGACACACTTAACCCCTTTATCACCCCATGCCAGTGTCATTTACACAGTAATCAGTGCATTTTTATAGCACCGATCACTGTATAAATGACAATGGTCACAAAATAGTGTCAAAGGTGTCCGCCATAATGTCGCAGTCCTGATAAAAAACGCAGATCACCGACATTAAGAATAAAAAAAATGCCATAAAATGATCCCCTATTTTGTAGACGCTATAACTTTTGCGCAAACAAATCGATATACACTTATTGCAATTTTTTTTAACAAAAATATGTAGAATAGATATCGGCCTAAACTGAGGGGGAAAAAAAAACTTTTTTTATATATTTTTGGGGGATAATTATTATAGCAAAAAGTAAAAACTATAGCTTTTTTTTCAAAATGTTCGTTCTTTTTTTGTTTATAGCGCAAAAAATAAGAACCGCAGAGGTGATCAAATACCACCAAACTAAAGCTCTATTTGTGGGAAAAAAAGAACGTCAAATTTGTTTGGATGCCACGTTGCACGACCGCGCAATTGTCAGTTAAAGTGACCCAGTGCCGAATTGCAAAAAGTGCTCTGGTCAGGAAGGGGGTAAATTCTTCCGGGGTTAAAGTGGTTAAAGACGCTGCTTGCAGGACATTTTTTTATTTTTTTTTACATCCTGCCAGCTCACCGCTCCAGTGTGAAAGCACTTTACAGGCGCTACTTTTAGCGCTATAGCGCCTGTAAAGTGCTTCAGTGTCAAAGGGGTCTTAACGACCATCTTTTTGAAGTTCTGAAGCTTATAATATTATCTGTCTATCAAAATCAAGCAGGTTTAGCAGATATCCTCCTTCACTGTAGACTCTCTGTGCTTCCTTTGCATGTCTGCACAGAAACAACTTCACATATATAGGTGAGCACACACGTCATGGCTTTAATTAGGATCCATAGAGACCCCAAAAGTGAATGTAGGGACCAAATACAGAAATCTTCAGCAATCGATCAAATCAATTCTGAGCAGAAAACATGCCATTGGGAACCAAATGATTAAGCATATAATAATCAAAGTACCTACAGAATAATAGGTTTTGTCAGTTGGGTTTAAAACATATTGCATTCTACTTTCGACCTATTTGGTGGAAGTTTAGGCTTCTTTCACATTTCCCTGCTTTTATTTTGCCTATTCAATATAAAAAGCATTGAAAAAACTAAATACCCTAGACTCAATGGCCCAGATTCACAAAGCACTTACGCGCCTGAAAACCGGGCACCCTACGCCGACGTAGCGTGGGCGCACATATGGGCTGGACGCATGTTGCTGCTCCCATTGATTAGGCATTCAAACATGCAAATGAAGGAAATACGGCGATTCACAAACGTGAGTGTGCCCGACGCATGCTACGCGAGGTGCGCGTAAGTTGTACGTCCAGCGTAAAGTTATTCCCCATAGATGAGGTGCAACCCGGCAACAGATATGCAAAGGTCTGCACCAGGGAACACAAGCCGGCGTATTGTGCGTTGGACGTGTCTGGCTGGGCGTACGTTAAGGTCACGGTGTACGTGGTGATCCGGCGTAGCTTAGGCAGTTGTGCCGGCATGGTTGTGAGCAGGCACATAAGGGTGCTGTGCATGCGTCCACGTCAAGGCAACGTCACGGCGCATGCGCAGTTGGTGATACGCCGAGTGTAAAACATTGCACCATGCTCGGACCATCATTTGCATGGTGTCATGCCCACTTCCACCTACGCTGGCCTGCGTCCTCGAAACCCACGCCACGCTGGCGCAGCATTGGGAGCACTGGCTTGCTGAATGCTATGCTTGCCTCTCCGCGCTACATTGGCATGGCGTACGGCATTTGCACTACGGCGGCGTAATGTGCGCCCATCTCTCTGTGAATCTGGGCCATCAGTGAATATATTATCACAGTGATTAATCATGTTGGTCAGTGGGTGTTGACATTTGGAAGGCTGGGAAAGAGAGCAAAATAAAGTGAACATGTTGCTTTGCTCTGTATGGGTATACTGTATGCACCCTGGTTCATGTTATGCACACACTCATGCAATCACTAGTAGACATCCTTAGATTGTAAGCTCCATGAGCAGGGACCACCTATTCCTACTGTATTGTAATTGTCCCACTTTATATTGCAAAGCGCTGCGCACACTGTTGGCCCTATACAAATCCCATATTATAATACTATAATTTCAGGAGAATGTATTTGAAAAATGCAAAAATAAGCATTGTTGTTGTTCGCCCTGGCACAGGTGATGGGATATTAGTTGGGCTCCGTTCACACCTAGGCATTTCAGATTACGGGTGGAATCGCTGTGATTCTGCCCGTGATTCCCGAGTATTCACAAAACGTGAGACGCGTTTGTTTTCCCCTGTTACTTTCAATGGCACCCCAGAACTTCTTTTGGGCGACAGGCATCTCGCAATTTTTCAGGTCTTGAATTGCGGTAAAATTGCGCAGCGATTAGGGGGCCATTAAAAGTAACCGGATTGCAAGTGTGTGTTCCTGCGTTTTGCAGGGAATCGTGCGCAGAATCGCGACGATTCCACCCGTGATCCCGGAATACCTAGGTGTGAATGGAGCCTTAAGCCTTCTACACACAATCAAATTTTCCGCAGACAAAGCCTCAGACTTTTGGCCAGAAACTTGTCTTGCATACAAACGGCACACAATTGTCAGCCAACAAACACGAACGTAGTTCCGTACTACGTGAAATTTCAGCTCTTGAGCATCACCCCTTGGGCACCTTCTACTAATGTCGTGTTTGGTGAGCATGGATTCCGAGCACACGTGTTTGTACTTTGGACTTTTGTCCGATGGACTTGTGTACACACGCTTGAAAAATCCAACAACAGAAGACCGCTGTCCGGGGAAAATTTTAAAGCCTGCCATCCAACATTTGTCCATGGAAAATCTAACAGCAATTGTCCGATGAAGTGTACAGTCGGGTTTTCGGCCAACAGCCTGTCATCACACAATTCCCGTCGGAAAATCCGATCGTGTGTACGAGGCTTTAGTGTGGTGAGCTGCATTCTGTAGGCTGTAACAGTGTAAGTACTCAGAGTGAAATATTCCTGGCTCAGCAGAGCACATGCTACATAAATTGAACATAATTTGTGGGATCCACTTTTAATGGAAATAATGGAGCACTTTCTTTGGGGATGGTAATGTTAAATGATAATTCAACCCACAGTTATCTACTCTAACTAGACTGATCATTTTTTGGTGAACTGACGCTGTGTAGTTTGAGGTTACACTATCCAGACACAGGTAACTTATTTTTCACTTGCTTTAGGTATATCGCGTGGGCCCAGTCCAGTTACCTTAGGATCCCAGGACACACTACCTGTTGCTGTAGCGCTGTCAGAGTCTGTTAACGCTTACTTTAAAGGAGCAGACCCAGCAAAGTAAGTCATTTTCAGGGTTTCATTATTCTACATTAAAGATATATTTTGTTCACACTGAATATTGTGATTAAAAGAATATTTATAATTTTCCTGCATATAATACCTTTCTTTCTCTGCAGATGTATTGTGAAGGTTACTGGGGATATGACCGTGTCATTTCCGAGTGGAATTATTAAAGTGTTCACAAGTAACCCTTCTCCAGCAGTGCTTTGCTTCAGGATAAAAAACACCAGCAAGCTTGAGCAAATTCTACCAAATACTCAACTTTTATATAGGTATGTATTAAGAGCTTCCCTACAATCCACACAGTACCTCTGTGATTATTTTTTTAATCCATTCAGCATCAGAACTGTAGCAAACACTCTTCTGTTTACATGCTTAAATGTAGTACTTGAACTGACACCAGCATGTAGCCAGTAAAATCAGAACCCCTGACCTGCATGTTTGTTTCAGGTCAGTGACTTGCTAAATGGTAGAATACAGGGGAAAAAGCCCTGGAATGTGCACCTTTTTAAAAATAAATTGGTATTGATTGCTGCAGTGTTTCTGTCATGACAGGTCTTTTAAAGCAGATCTTTACTGCATCTGAGCACCACAAACTAAAAAAACACTTCCCTACCGCACACCATCATATGACGTCCTTGACTTTCAGGGAGGATAACTATATGATGGGTGCAGCTACAGGCATCATTCAGATATCATTATTTTCTGGCGGCGTTTCTGTGCACGATGAGAATGATCATAACGGCAGTTCCACCACTTGATCGTTCTTACAGGCGACGGGAGGGGACTTCTGTCTCCGGGCTCTCCCATGCCATCGGGGACCTGGAGAAAGAATCGTGCACCGCTGGATGGCGACCATAGAGATTTCCGGTCATCTCTATGACCGTCGGGGCGCGATATTATGACGTCACGTCCGGGTTGCAGATGTAAACAAAGCCGTGATCGCGGCTGTCAGCATGAGATGCGGTCTTGTTGACCCCACCTCTCTCCATAAAGAGGACCTTTCATAAACTATTCCTAATACAAAGGATGTTTACATTTCTTGTAATAGGAATAAAAGTGATCAAAAAGTAAATGTAAAAAAAGTGTAAAAATAAAAAAAATTAAGTTAATTAAAAACAAAAAAATTAAAACGTACCTGTCCCCGGTAGCACATGCTCAGCAACAATTCTAGCACTAGACCTCCTCTGTAACTCTAAACTGGTAACCTGTAAAAAATATTAAAACATCGCCTATGGAGATTTTTAAGTATCAAAGTTTGGCGCCATTCCTCGAGTGTGCACAATTTTAAAGCATGATATGTTGGGTATCTATTTACTCTGCGTAACATCATCTTGCACATGATGCAAAACAAATGGGCTAACTTTACTGTCTTGTTGTTTTTTTAAGTAATGAAAAGAAAGGCGTTTGAAAAATGATTGTGCAAATACAGTGCAAGATAAAAAGTTGCAGTGACTGACATTTTATTCCCTAGGGTGTCTTCTAAAAAACATATGATGATAGGGGGTTCTGTGTAATTTTCTAGCAAAAACATTATTATTTTTGCATGTAGTAGAGGAGTGCCAGAATTGGCCTGGTATGGAAGTGGTTAAATAATTTTTAATATTCAAAACACACTCCCCCCCCCATCCATGTCTTCATGCTTTTTGTTAAGGAATCACTTTAAAAAACAACCCCCTAGCACTTCTGGCCATGGCTATCTTGACTTAAGAGCCAATAGTACATGTAGCTTTTACTTGCTGAAATCAATCTGCCCTTAGCACAAGCATTCATGCAGCTCTGTCTGGACTACAGTCTGGATCGGAGATGGTTTTTCCAGTATCTACAACGGAGACATGCTCTGAAATTCCACGGTTTGGTCCGAACACTGTGTAGCCCAAGCTAATAACATAAAGGGCCTAATTTCTAAAGTTTAAAACTAATTTTCTTCTTAAATTTCCCATACCATGTAGGCAAAAATGGGAGTTGAATGTTGATGTGTCTCTAGGAGACCTATGGGATCAAAAAATTAACGTCCAGTTGATCTCACTGTTTCCAACTCCATGTATGGAGGGCAATAGAAGGGAAACATTTCATGGTGCGATACATAAAAAACATTTATTTTAAAGGTTCCACTGCACTTGCATCAAAGACATTTTAGAACAGCACAGATTAGCCTGCAGGCTGCTATGTAGTGACATCACACAAGCCGGTTTGTTCTGTTTTTTTTATGGGTTGTTTTGTTTATTTGTATATGTATTTTATGTAAAAGGGAAAAAAAAGTCAAAAATAAAATCTGATTAAAAACAACAAGCATGTTCGCAGGAAAGGGTGTGCTTAGCTGAGAAAACCCCTTCTCCCCTCCTGAAGACTCCTGGGAGGCATAACATAATTTGCCTAGGCCAGAAACCAGGAAGTAACTGAAGAAATGTAAAAAAAAAAAGTTTTAAACAATTAAATACGAAAAACGTTCCTATCTATTTACTAATGCTAGCAGCATCAGGATTATAAATAGTCCATGTTGATTGGGAGAGTGAAGTTCTACTTTAAAGGGTCACTAAAGGAAAACATTTTTTTTTAGCTAAATGGCTTCCTTTACCTTACTACAGTCCTGTTTTCATGTCCTTATTGTTCGTTTTTGCTATGATTTGCTGTAATCCTTCTCTGTTCTGGACACTTCCTGGTTGTCTGTTTCCTGATGAAAAAAGTCATGGGAGCTTCTCTCTGTGGTCACTAATCAAGGAGGTGTGATTACTGTGTGTCTAAAACCCCTCAGCACCAATCACTTTCATTTTACAAACCATCACTGCCCTCTATTGGCTCTGTGTCTCTGTACATCACAGAAGCATGAAAAAGCATGCAAAAACGAAACTGAAACTGCAGGTACATTATGTGATTGATTTTTATCTATTTTTAATCATTTTTAAAAGGAATAGGTTAACTATTATGTCTCTATACCCAGTAAACAGTCATTTCAGCAAAAAAAATGTTTTCCTTTACAACTCCTAGAGGGGTTGTAAAGGTAAAAAAAAAAATCCATAAATAGCTTCCTTTACATTAGTGCAGTCCTCCATTACTTAGCTCATCCTTCCATTTTTCTTTTAAATGTCCTTATTTCTACTGAGAAATCCTCACTTCCTGTTCTTCTGTCTATAACTCCACACCGTAATGCAAGGCTTTCTCCCTGGTGTGGAGAAAGCCTCTAAGGGGGAGGGGGCGAGCAGGAGTCTCAGGATGCCCACTAACACACGGCTCCTTTCTCTATCTGCAAAGTAGAGAGGGTCCTGCTCGCCCGCTCCCCCCTCAAGCAGCTTTCTCCACACCAGGAAGAAAGCCTTGCATTACTGTGTGGAGTTACAGACAGAAGAACAGGAAGTGAGGATTTCTCAGAAGAAATAAGGACATTTAAAAGCAAAATGGAAGGATGGGGTAAGTGAAGGAGGACTGCACTAAGGTAAAGGAAGCTATTTAGGGATTTTTTTTACCTTTACAACCCCTTAATTTAATTTAACTATTTTACCCTGATCATTTGTTTTACTGATCTGTGTTTATATTGAGAGCTGAATCACAGCCAGATATTAAGCAACACCATTTAACCATAATAGTGTATTTATTAAATATTAATTGGTTTTAATTGTTACACAAAACCAGCATATATACCTGGATTTGTTTTGATCTCGGCATCCTGTTTGCACTGGGAGCTGTAGCAGTCATTACTGTAATTCTACCTCCACTGTCCATTCATTGGCTAGGGCCATGTTGGTGACCTAGCTGTATTGCTGAACTGAATTTTATTAGAATAAAGCAGCATGTGCTCCCTGGGATTTGTATGCAAGTGTTTGCCTGTAAAAGTTATTTTTCATTAAATGCGGAACTATACTGCATCTGAGCACCACAAACCAAAAGCACTATTTCATTTATGTTTAATATTCCAATCAAACTACCCCATCCATCCTTGTCTACATTCTTTATTTTGATGAGAAATCACTTTGAAAAACGCCTCCTAACATTTCTGGCTTACCTGAGAAAACCCCTTCTCCTCTCCTTCCCTCCTGAAGACTCCTGGGATGTATGACGACATTTGCCTAGGCCTAGAAGAAATGTAAAAAAACGTTTATAAAAATAAAAGTATATAATATTTACTTGTTCCAATCTATTTAGTAGTGCTACACTGTACCTTTCCAGTGTCCTTTCCCACAGATAGAGCTTTCTTTTGGTGGTATTTGATCACCTCTGCATTTATTTTATGTGCAATAAACCAATTATATGACAATTTTGAGAAAAACTATTTTTTACTTTCTGCTATAAAACATACCAAATTAAAAAAAATGTAAAATAAATTAAATTTCTTCATAAATTTAGGCCAATATAAATTCTGCTACATATTTTTGGTTAAAAAAATACCAATACGCGTATATTGATTGGTTTTCTCAAAAGTTATAGCGTCTACAAACTTCTTTTGTTTTTTGTTTTTTAACTAGTAATGATGGCGATCAGCAAGTTTTAGCGGGACTGCGATATTGCGGTGGGGATTCTGACACTTTTTGGGAACCAGTGACTCTAATACAGTGATTAGTGCTAAAAAAAAAAAAATGCACTGTCACTAGACTGACACTAGCTAGAGAGGGGTTAACAAAAGGGTTAACTGTGCCTAACCAGTGTTTTTCTATACTGTATGTGCTGTTTTTACTGAGGAAAGAGATGGAATTTATTTCCTGCTTAGCAGGGACACAGACTCCATCCCATAGGCAGATTGCAGTTCTGTCTCTCTGCCTGACGATCGGTGGGTGCTGGAGGACATCAAATACCCGGCACCCGCCCATTGGCTTCTGCCGGAAGTGTGGGATCACATGCGCACTTGTGTGTGTGTGTGTGTGTGTGTGTGTGTGTATATATATATATATATATATATATATATATATATATATATATATATATATATATATATATATAATGTGCGTGTTTCGGCGCACAGCAGCGGCCCTGTAGCAGTAAAACTGCTATAGGTGGACAGAAAGTGGTTAAACCAGGGGACTGGAGCAGCGCTAGGTGGTCAGAAGAAACCGCCTCCTGCAGTGACATGTGAAGAAAAACTAAGAGCCTTCCTGTTTCCTCTCCACACCAATCGCATAGTGTGGAGCATGGAAATAAATTTCACCTGACCTCCAAAGACTTGAGGTATATTTGGAAGTAATTATTATCTATGTTCTGTTAAAAACAATATATATATTATTTTCTATGTTAAGCATATAGTAGCTTTTCTTGATATAGTAACTATTTGTGGATGTTGGACATTGGCTATGGGTGTAATGACACTTTAAATGTTTGGAGTTTAGACTTGGGTGTACATTTGTTGCAAATGATGTGTGATCTTGCATGCAAAGTGTATTATCATTTTTAGATTTATGTTTGGAATTCATTATGAACTGTACCATGTGTCTTTTATTTCAATTCACTTCTATTACAGTGATCCTTCCCAGAGCGATAACAACTGTAAAGACTTCTGGATGAATATGCAAGCAGTCACTGCCTACCTCAAAAAATCTTCTGAGCAGAACCCATCTGCCTCTTATTATAATGTGGACATCTTAAAATACCAGGTAGGCCGCATTGATATCTTATCCGTTGTTTGTCAAAATAATAGGGATGCACATATATAGATGGCAAGGGCATGGTGTTCTGGTTGTAGTCACCTGTTTTTTTTGTTTTTTTTCTGATGAGCATTGGTATAATCCCATGTCATTGTAAAAATTGTTCTATGTGAAGCAAATGCTATTATATTCTAACTATATAATATCTATTTTAATCAGCGCAATCTATAACCTGTAATTCAAAAACTTGTGCACTGTAAATGATTGTAAAACAATATTGTGCATAAAGTCATAAAAAGATTTAAATTACTAAAAAAAAATAACACATAAGTGAATCCACGGTATTTGCTGCCAGCACCAAAAACAAGTTCTCATCTGACTTTTAACCAATATAAACCTCAAAAGTAGTGCAGCGCAATTATACCAAAAGTGCTTAGTTTTACTAATTATAGTCATCCCAAATGCAATATACTAATAATTCAAAAGTGCAAGCAGGGCTGGACTGGGACAGAAATTTGGCCCTGGACTTCATCCAGACTGGCCCACTTTGACAGGTCTCTCTCATGGCAGCCGGACAACTCCCGCACCCCCGCCACCCAAGCTCCCTCTCCCCCTTCACTAGCCATTGTACTTTATTAGAGTAGAACGGCTGGTACTGGTACTCTTATATGCAGTACCAGTGGGGAAGCTAGACATTATTTCACCCGGGGCAAAGAATCAGTTCGGTGCCCCCCCCTTATGGGACAAGATTAGGCAGAAGTGAGAAACTCCCAGGCCATAGCTGTTGAGTCAGCTGTCTGTCCCCTCCCCCATGCTCCTCTGGTCTTCCTCCTGCTTCTTTGTTCCCCCGCAGGTGAGCGCTGCAGTAAGGGAGAGACAGAGGAAGGGAGGCAGCCGGCGGTCCACTGTCACTGAAGCTGGCCCACCGGGAAACTCCCTGTAGTCCCAATGGCCAGTCCATCCCTGAGTGCAAGTGAAACATAGTATCCAAATGTTACATAATATTCAGTTTAGTTGATATAATAGTCCAAAACATATATGGAAACACGTCCATAGACGTGTAAAAGAAACATTTGTATCAATCAATAAGAAAACAGTCTTTTGGACACATCCATGAACCAACTTCTTCCACCTCTGCAAGATATCATAAACAATAAAAGAAGGTGGTCATGCAATCCCCCACCAGTGTTCTCTGGTCGTTTACCTTCAGTTTTTTACCAGAGAGTCAAAACTTGCTGTTCCCCCTGGGGGTATAATCAATTCTGTATAGATAAGACTCCTTCAGCAAGCTCAACCCAGTTCCCTCCTTCAAAGGTGCTTTGACAGGATCATGGCAATGCAATGTAAAAAAGAAAACATAAGTGCTAGTTTTCTAATGCTACTTTCACACTGAGGTGCTTTATAGGCCTTTTAGCACTAAAAATAGCGCCTGTAAAGCACCTATCCTGTCACTCCAGTGTGAAAGTCAGAATGCTTTCACACTGGAGCAGTGCGCTTGCAGGACGCTAGAAAGTCTTGCACGCAGCATCTTGCCATTTAAATGAATTGACAGACCTGCAAAAGCGCATCGGCAGCGGCACTGCATGGCATTGACCCCTTTTTCGCCCGCTAGCGGGGGTTAAAAGCACCCCGCTAGCAGCCAAAAAGCGATCTCACTGCCACAGTGTGAAAGTGGCCTAAAAGCTTTATTATTGCCAATTAAAACATCGCGTCACACTCACATAAAAGGCACTAAGAGCCATGCCAGCGTGTATGAACTCAAACAAGATCCACCGGTTTCCCACCATGTAATTTGGAATGGCCGCAGGATAGTGTAAACGAATTGGCACCTAACTCCATATGAATTGCGCCCTAGCTGTGGGATTACCATTTTAATTAGTTGCTGTGTGCCGACAAAAACAGGTCTATTAGATGCTTTTTATGCTGAAATAGGTTAGAGACCTGTAATATTTTTTTTGGTGAGAAAGCAACAGCATTAAGCTAAGGTAGAGTGGGCTTGAGGAGCTAAACTTACCTGTCCTTCCTGCATCCCTTGCTAGCATCTTCTGCTGGGTGCCAGTCTTTGGCTATCTTCATTGACCTCTGGGGTAAGATGTCACTTATCCACATGAGCGCAGTCATTCCAGGAACACTGGTGCTGTCCTGGAATGTACACTGGACTGCGATTGCGCAGCTCTGTGTATATTATAAAGTAGACTGCAAGCAGGCAGGTAGGTTTATTTTAATGCAGTAAAGAGCCATCCTGCTCTGTTTTTTTCAGCAGGGCTTTAGTACCACTTTAAAGTGGCCTTTTCCTATATCCAGTGAAGTGAATTAACTCAGACAATGCACAGGAATTAAACATATCTCCCTACATATGTTTTACATGTATAGCTGCTGTCTTTCCCTTTCTACACTCTTTAGGAAGTGCACATCCTGTTAGAAATATTTCTTCCTGTTTCAGCAGTGGGTGGGTAGTCTGGGAATACACTGTGTGAGAGCTGATTGGAGGAAAGGCACACACCCCCCTCCACATAGGCAGAGGACTAAGTTCCCTCACTACACAAATTTCCAGCTGCTGTTATTTCTGGTGTTGGAGAACTTGTCAGAATTTATCATGCTGATAACGGAGGAATAGGTCAAGTCAGATTTCATGAATGGGGTTTACAATCACTTTAATGAATTTGTTGCTGACAACAGAAGTGCTGGTGTGACAGGGCCTTAGCGCTGACATTTTTGTACTATTTGCACGGTCATTTTCAGATTGTTGCTCGCTGTAACATGTGCACACTGAGGGTTAAGTCTGGCTGTGTTTCTTTTGTTGGAAGACCGGGTGTCTGTATCTAATTTACTGGATGTGGGTGACTTGTTAGCTGAAGTTCATACATACTTTTTGGATTGGAGGAATGTAGCGGCAACGGTCATGATCAGTAAAATATTTACACTGATAGTTGGTTGCATGAGTATGAAGAGAGCTTCCTTGTGTTTCTGAAGGGAAGCTGGCTACTTCGGAATCCAGGTGGCAGGGAATTAATTTGTACGAAGTCATGAAACTTGTGTACTTTTTTTGTTCAGTTGGTTTATTTACCTTCTGTGCATGACTAACGTGAACAAATAAGCATACTGATTACAGTGCTGAGCAATGTGCATCATATACTTGCTGGTTTTCATGTAAATGTATGGTTGCAGTTATAGTCTAACAGAGATAAGTGAGTTACACAGACCCTTATGTTGCGAAGAAACATATTGGTAACAGACTTTCATGTAGGTTACTGAATGAAATAAGGGCTTCATTTTAATTCCACTGAGAGTCCCGCAGGCTTACGTGTAGAAGGCTTTTCCATTCTGACTTGGATTTGAAAGCAGTAAATGGACAGCCTTGTCAGATAATAGGACCAGCTCACTGCCTGGTGTAGGTTAGAACTCCATGAGTGTGTGTTGTACCTTATTTAAGGTAAATACAAATGGTTTAGTAAAGATACCATTTGAGCACCTTGAGAGCTGAGCCTGCTGGTTTGCTTTGTATACAGGCTTACATTATTTCTATAATTGGCTGTTATGGTGATCACATGATCAGGGACACGGTGCGGTCCGGGAACAAGCAGCCCACACTACTGCAAGCCGTTAGTATCCACAGCGGAACATATACTCATGTTCCTTCAGCAAGAGGCATCGTGTTGAGGAATATTATTATACAAATTGTGGATGAAAAGCTATTAAACTATACCTGATATAAGTCTGAGGAATTCAGAATGAACCTGTGATAAAAAAAAAAAACAATGTGTAAGCAGAATTAAAGTGATACTATAGGTTTGATTTTTTTTTATTTTTTTTATTGCAAACATGTCATACTTGCCTCCACTGGCCCCGAACGGCGTTTTTTGGGGGTCCCCCGACGACTTTTTTGGCTCCTCCGAACCTCAGACAACCCCCTCTGGGAAGCAATCTACCAAGGGGGTTACCTTGCGGGTGTGCTCCTGAGTCCTGCATTCGGCGTCTATAGCCGCCGAGTGCAGGACTCGGCCCCGACCACCCGTGTCATTGGATTTGATTGACAGCAGCGGGAGCCAATGGCTGCTCTGCTATTAATCTATGAATATCCAATGAATAGCCGAGAACCCTGGGCAAAGAGCCAGCGCGTTCGCTAGGCAGGACTTTCCAGGGCTCAGGTAAGTAAAATGGGGCTGGGGGGCCGGTCATCGTCGGATATTTTTTTCACCTTAATAGGATGCATTAGGGCTCTTTCACACGTCCGTTCAGTTTTCCCCTTCAGTTTTTTCCCCTTCAGTTGATCAGTTTTTCATCCGTTTTTCATCCGTTCCGTTTTTTTTGATGGAAGAAAAATAGTGTTTTCTTCCGTCCAAAAAAACGGAGCTTACCGCAGACGGATGTTAACGGACGTTTAGCGGATGCTCATCCGCTAACGGATGCTAACCCATAGGGAAGCATTGAGGTCTGTTAACGGACGTCCAAAAAAAATGGACGAACTGAACGGACGTGTGAAAGGGCCCTTAAGGTAAAAAAAACAGGAAACTTTACAACCCCTTTAAGTATCAAAATAATAAAAAAAGATCCAGAGATATTGACAGCTGACATAGTATGAAAGTCTGCACGTCTACCCTCATAGCAGGAGCTTGCTATATAGGCAAATACAGGTACAGCCAGGCAGATTTAAAACTGCTGTAAGCAATGTCTTCTTTCTCGTTTATTGATTTATTGATCTTTTGGACTGTTGATTTCAGAAAGACAACAAATTGTGGGCTGCTGTTGAAAACTATATCTCTTAATTTCTCCCATATTCTCTCGCCTGGTTCACCCCCCACTCAATCGTCCTTGAAGATCTCCTTATTCATGGGACCCGATCATGGGTTATCAAGTTGGACTGCAACAGCCTCACATTCCTTTAGTGATCATTGTCTGAGCCCTGTCTTATTCACCGGGGCTCCCTCGTATCAGGGGGCATCTTAATTCTCTCAGAGCTCACAATCCCTTGCCCACTTCGAACGTACTCTTTCCCATAACCTAAATTGATCTATCGCAGATCAGGAGAAAGAATGTAAAATATTGATTTGATGGTATAAAGGCACACATGCATAACATTTTCCCAACAACTCCCCGCCATTGTTGGCACCACAATGTCTCATTGGGCAGCATGCTACATATATGGTGCAACTGTCCACACATAAAACTACACTTCATTTTTGCTATGTGCACCATAATTCTTAGGTACTGTCCCTTAATTCAAGGACTGGGTAACCAAGATATGCCTCCTAATAAGGATGAGAAACCTGACAGCCTACCTCCATAATACTTGTGATTATTACAATGCAGTATGAAGTACCTGGGTTATCTTTATGATTACATCCGCATTTCACCACTACTCTTGTTAGGCTGTATTTTGCCACTACCTAAACTTTCATTGGTAGTCATGTTGCTTTCTATGAAAGCTGATCCCTTAATCATTGTGCATTTAGAGCTCGTGCTTTCAGTTTTGAATTACTTTGTGAATAGGTTTTTAGAAGTTTCTTTTCTCATTTTCTGCGTGAGTCTCCTGTCGGTAAACACGAGGATGACTCTTTGTGTAAAGCGTTGGTCTATTGAACTGGCATGCAATAAGCACCTCCTTTGCATGCCATTCAAAGGGCAACATCTCTTTTGAGGCTGAAAACATTGAATAAATACAAAATATACCATGGCTCTCCACAGCACTGTCATCGTTCATTGAAAACTACAAGTCAACAGCCGCAAAGGCTGCTGTACCTTGGAGCTTTTTCATTCACAGGACATTGTTTAATGAGTGATGCGGCCAGACAGGTGGAGCCCTGCTTGGCCATGGGCCTTTTTAAATTGTGACAACTCGTGGTGGGGGGAGGGGGGAGATCCCCACTAGCTGCCAGATCAGGTAGATGCTGTGGGCGGTCCGTTTGTAACATGTTACACCCTAAATATGGGTGTAACTTGTAACGTGTTATGAAAGGTGAACTTATCCTTTAATGTGTATATTGCGGGCATATAACAGAGGAAATAGAATGCCTACAGTCTGTTACATAAGGAAAAATAAGCAAATTAAAGTTACTAAACGCACAACAGTAAAATCGGTCAGTATATGCAGTAAAGCGTGCTCGTAATACTCACTGTGGAACCTAAGGGGTTAATCCTGTGCATTTGTAAAAATGCTGTTTTATTTTCTCTGATTTTTTCCCTGCTATCTCCTGATGGCACAGAGCATTGGGGGTAGTCTGCACGTGCTCAGTTTGGTTTGTATTGCTAGAGAGTTTTTTGGGAGGGTGTGTGTGATTAGCAGCCCTGTCCAGACAGGTCGGGGGTCATGCAGCCTCATAGGATAGTCAGAGGAGAATGAAAACTCCCTCCTACAAGCTTTAATCAGTGCTCAGCCAGACAAAAGACTGCTATATACTGCTGATGAGAAAAGGTATTTAGGCAGTTTATATTTACTAAAATACTTGCATTTCCATGTACTGTGGTAGACCAGATATAGTGAATGCAGGTTCTTGGTTTAGTAACACTTTAAGAATCACGGATAATTTTTTTAAATAGTGTTGTGCTAAAGAAAAACACCTTTGTTACATTGGCATAGATGGAGATTGGTGTGATTGTATGCAGGATAATAATGTAGCCCTGCTATAGAATAAAAGTGGCCACCCAAATCTTAAATCCCTGGAAATGTATACACAGTAGAACAAATGGCTTAATCTGTCAATAAACTTGTACTTTCAGTTTTGTTCCATGATGAGCAGAATGTTCCTCGGCACAGCATGTGATCTAAGCATTGCTGTGAAATCCGATTTCATAGCCAGATCCGTATGGAGCCAGAAATGACAAACTGGCTCACAGCCCTCCGTCTGCCTTGGAAAAAGCCCATATGCATCCCAGTGATTATTGGGGTGTGTGGCTGAGCAGCACCATACATTGTTTTCACTTTTTCTTGATTAAAACATTTCTAACCATCTTCTGAATTGTGGATGAAAGCCGAAGCGCTCCCTGCCAGCTCAATGCAGAGTATCGTTGTACAAGTGAGTCCAGTACGGCAGGGCTGCAGACGTAGTTTTTCAGTCCAAGAATGTGTGACCTTTGCTCAGGCATTGCTGAATTGCAAAACAACTTCTGTGTACACTACAAAGGTTTTACTCTAGTATTTATACATTTCATCTTTCAGTTTTTGACTGGAAATCAGTCATGCTTATTTGCCTTTTTAGTTCATTAAAGTTTTATGATGTTTCTCATGCACCATTGAACATAGTTCTGTATACAAAGCTTTTCATCCTAACCCCCATTATCCTGGGCTAAAAAAATCTAATTTTTTGGGGGGGAGTGGGGGTTCTGATTCTAGGTATCATCGAATGGAATTCAGTCCACACCTCTAAACCTGGCCACCTACTGGTTAGGGATTAAGTGTAACCCCACCAGCCCCCTCCCTACAGATGTCAGGCTAGATTATAAGTATAACCCAGAGTCCATGGTAGCGCCCAGTGCATGCGCAGTACGGCTCGCGCGAATGCGCATACAGGTTGTGGTTCCAGTGGATGGCGGTGCTACACTTTTTGTAGCTGCTGACTTTTAATAAACAACACAAACATGCAGTTTCTCATGCACCATTGAACATAGTTCTGTATACAAAGCTTTTCATCCTAAATTATCCTGGGCTAAAAAAATCTAATGTGAGTTCTGATTCTAGGTATCATCGAATGGAATTCAGTCCACACCTCTAAACCTGGCCACCTACTGGAAGTGTAACCCCACCACTACAGATGTCAGGCTAGATTATAAGTATAACCCAGAGTCCATGGTAGCGCCCAGTGCATTATCGAATATACAGGTTGTGGTTCCAGTGGATGGCGGTGTCACAAACATGCAGTCTTTACCAACTGCAATATGGTAAGCTTGTTCTATAGTCCTTTACTAATTTATTCATAGATCTTTTCTGTTCTTAAATTTAGATGTGGTCATTTGATCAATTCCTAAATTTAATTAGACATCGATCATGTACCATGCTTAGAAAATATCTGCTTTTAACAACATCTGAAATACTTAAAGTGCACCTCCGTCCCAATTATTTACAATATGTAAATCTTCTTAAAAAGCCATTAAAGGGCTTTAAAACGAACAAATGACCTTTCTAGCTGTTTGCTCTGTGAAGTTATGCTGTGTACACACAGCATTTTTCTCTTCATGAAAAACGGTTATTTTTTTAATTGCTAATTAAAAACGATCGTGTGTGGGCTCCAGAGCATTTTTCTCAACGTGAAAAATGGGCATTAAAAATTAAGAACATGCTCTAATTTTTCTCGTCATTTTTTACGTCGTGAAAAACGGCCGTGTGTAGGCCTTTAACGACGGGGAAAAAAAACGCACATGCTCAGAAGCAAGTTATGAGATGAGCGTTCTGGTAAAACTAGCATTTGTAATGGAGATATCACATTCGTCACGCTGTAACAGACTGAAAAGTACAAAGACTGAAAAAAGCGAATCGTCTCTCATCAAACTTTTACTAACATAAACACAAAAGCAGCCCAAAGGGTATGCATAGCATACTAGCACATTATGAAATACCTTGGAATAAAGCCCTCCAGCACTGTATATGTAGCTGCGTAAGCACTTTAGGGTCCTTGTACTGTGTCTTTTCTACTCCATTATCTATTCCTCTAATCACTCCTTATAAACATTATACCATAGCCTGTTACATCATAGGGATCAGTGGTTCTCTCTCTTTCAAAAAAAATAAATAAAGCCTATGTATTATTTTTAATAAAAAATATCTCATATTTATATTCTTCCAGGAATTCTGAACAGATGAAAGCCCTGTGGAAAATATCTGCAATTTCAGAAAAATCTGAAAATGGAGGCAAGTACAGAAATATGCATGGTGTTCAAAGTGAATCTGCCTTGCCCATGCATTAAAAAAAGGAATCTAGAAAAAAATATGTAAAGTAAGAGATAGTAAGTGAATATTCTGGCTGCCAGCAAAAATGTTTGCTATACACACCCCAAAATGTCAAACATGGCACAGCTTACATTGCGGTCGGCCATTTTCCTGTGGTCGCGTTCTGAACGCTCGGCGGCCATCTTGGAGTAGTCCTGACCCCTACTGCTGTATCCTACGGCGCATACAGGTCCCTGCAGATGCCGCACAGTTACCTCACGGTTATTTTCCTCTCACACGCTGTGTACTGAGAGCGGATGGCAGCGTTGGGCAGTCTCCTCCTGAGGTGAATCCCCTGGGTACCCCTGGTCAGCGCAGCAAGTGGGTGAGATGCCCTGAATAGGGCTCTAGGAGCTTCTGTTTATTTGTAAGGACAGGTGTGCATACACCTACATATTATACATACACACTATGTAAATATTATTAATAATTGGAGTCCGTATCTGGGTCCTTCCCCAACATGCTGGTGGTGGCAGCAGGTGTTAGCACCAGGGATTCCCACAGAGGTTTTATTATTGGTCCTGGACACGTTTGTGCCAGGGTGGGGGTGGACTGCGGACAGGCGGTAAACAAGTGTCCCCTTCCCCCGTTATCCCCTGGGGAATGCTTTGTTATGGAGACATGGACCAGGTACGTGGGTAGTGGGGGGGGGGGAAGCAGGATAAGGCATTTATGGGTGCGCTTCTCACTGCTGCAAGGGACTCTCTTAAGCTGGATAGTGCAGCTGGGTTTCCGCTGAGGGCTAGGTCTTCTTTGGATCACACAAATCAGACTGCTCTGTGTAGGTTTTTTCCTTCTGTGCCCTTCTTTTGATAATTTCTAAAATGTGGAATCAGAAAAGCCGCTGAGGGCTTTTGTAGTCCCTCACCGCCGGGCGGTTCAGTGCCCCTTTGAGGAGAGCCTTTTCAAAAGGTGGGCTTCTTCTCCGGTGGTGGACCCTCCGGGTGTCATGTATAGGTGACCACTCTCTCTATTGCGGGAACCCCCGCTTGTATAGATCTGACTGAAAGAAGATGCAAAGTACTGACCCGTTCCATGTTTACCATGCTGGGGTCTGACTTGCGACCTATTGTGGCCACTACTCTGGGGTCTCAGTCACTCACGTAGTGAGCATTTTGCACCAGACAGTGGAGGAGCACCGACTCTCTCCTGAAGTTATTAGGCTAGCTGACCAGCTGGTCCAGGCCCTTGTATAGGTCTGTGATGCTTCATTGAATGCCACGCCCTTGTTATCCAGGGCTTCTGTTTAGAGATGGTTTTTGCACATGGTGGTATACTGGTAACTCCATTACTTGGCAGCAAAAGTCATTGGTTTGAATCCGGACACTGACACCAATATGCCTGAAGCTTGCATTGTCGCTCCCTGTGTCTGCGTAGGTTTACTCCGGGTATTCCGGTTTCCTCCCAACCTCCAAAGACATGTGGGCATACACCTACATATAATACATACACACTATGGGCCAGATTCTCAAAGAATCCCCGGCGGCGTAGCGTTAGCCATTTACACAACGCTGCCACAACGTACTAGAGCAAGTGCTTTATTCACAAAGCACTTACCTGTAAAGTTGCGGCGGCGTAGCGAAAATCCCCCGGCGCAAGCCCGCGTAATTCAAATGAGCCAGGTAGGGGGCGTAGAGCATTTCAATTAGGCGCGTTCACGCGCCGAACGTACTGCGCATGCGCCGTCCCAAAAACTTCCCGACGTGGATTGCGCAAAATGACGTCGCAAGGACGTCATTGTTTTAGACGTGTACGTAAATGGCGTCCAGCCCCATTCACGAGCGTCTTACGCAAACGACGTTAAATTTTCAAATAGCGACGTGGGAACGACAGCAATACTTAACATAGGATGTGCCACCTTCGGGCTGCTTTATCTTTGCGCTGCGCAAACCTTACAGAAACGACGTAAACTACGACGGGGCGACGTAAAAACGTCCGGGAATCGGCGTATTAGTCTAATTTGCATAGGCAAATGAGAAAACAACGTTATGGCCACCTAGCGGCCGGCGTTGTCATTACATCTACGATCCGACGGTGTAATTCTTTTACACCTGTCGGATTTTTAGTGTATCTATGCGTAAGTGATTCTAAGAATCACACGCATAGATACCCATTGAGATACGACGGTGTATCTGAGATACACCATCGTATCGCCTCTGAGAATCTGGCCCTATGTGTATGTATTATTAAAGGGCAACCCTCCCAGGCCAACAAAGGCTCAGCCGCAGGACTAATCCGTCCCTGGGTGCGTAAGCTGATCACGCCGGCACCCAAATCCCACCATTGTATGTAGCTTTCCCTCCCCGTCTCTAGGTGGGGGGGGGGGGGGGGGGCGGTTGTTTCGGTGAACCTCCATGCTCCCTGACTAGTAGTGGGTCTGCGAGGAGGTCTCTTCGGAGTACTAGATAGGGCTTCCTCCTATCCACAGAACAGAGTTCTTTCCTTGCGTCTTGCTCTCCCGGCTCGTCGGTCTGCCTTGGGCAGTGTGGGACTTGCTGAGCTGCGGGGTCATTTTACATAGTCAGGTTGAAAAAAAGACACAAGTCCATCAAGTTCAACCTAAGAAATAAAATAATAATAGTATCGTACAATTGCATATACCCAATTCTATACCCACAGTTGATCTAGAGGAAGGCAAAAGCCCCAGCAAAGCATGATCCAATTTGCTACAGCAGTACCCAGTTATATTATGTACATATAGGAAAGTATCCATGCCTTTTTTAAAGCACTTTACTGAGCTGGCCAGAACCACCTCTGCACCTCCACATTTTCACAGCTCTTACTGTGAAGAAACCTTTCCGTATTTGGAGGTGAAATCTCTTTTCCTCTAGACGTAAACAGTGCCCCCTTGTCCTCTGTTGACCGTAAAGTGAATAACTCAACACCAAGTTCACTATATTGGACCCCTTATATATTTGTACTTGTTGATCATTTTCCCCCTTAAAGCGGAGCTCCATTCAGGAAAACAACATTTTCCCATGTTGTTTAACCACTTGCTTACTGGGCACATAAACCCCCTTCGTGCCCAGGCGAAATTTCAGCTTCCGGCACTGTGTCGCTTAAACTGACAATTGTGCGACGTGGCACCCAAACAAAATTGGCGTCCTTTTTTTCCCCACAAATAGAGCTTTCTTTTGGTGGTATTTGATCGCCCATGCGGTTTTTATTTTTTGCGTTATAAACAAAAAAAGAGCGACAATTTAAAAATATATATATATATTTTTTACTTGTTGCTATAATAAATATCCCAATTTTTTTTTTTTAACCACTTGCATACTGGGCACTTACACCCCCCTCCTGCCCAGGTAAAATTTCAGCTTCCGGCACTGCGTCGCTTTAACTCACAATTGCGCGGTCGTGCGACGTGGCTCCCAAACAAAATTTACGTCCTTTTTTCCCCACAAGTAGAGCTTTCTTTTGGTGGTATTTGATCGCCTGTGCGGTTTTTATTTTTTGCGCTATAAAGAAAAAAGTGCGACAATTTTGAAGAAAAATACAATATTTTTTACTTGTTGCTATAATAAATATCCCAATTAAAAAAAAAAACACAGTTTTTTTTCTCAGCTTAGGGCGATACGTATTCTTCTACATATTTTTGGTAAAAAAAAAAAAAAAATCGCAATAAGCGACTGGTTTGCGCAAAAGTTATAGCGCTTACAAAATAGGGGAGAGAATTATTATTTTTTATTATTTTTTTTTTTTACTAGAAATGGCGGCGATTTTTATTGGTACTGCGACGTTATAGGGGACACATCGGACACTTTTGACACATTTTTGGCGCCATTCACATTTATACTGCGATCAGTGCTATAAATATGCACTAATTACAGTATAAATGTGACTGGCATTGAAGGGGTTAACACTAGGGGGTGAGGAAGGGGTTATAAATGTATTGCCTGTGTTCTAACTGTGTGGGGGAGGGGGGTGACTTGGGGAGGTGACCGATGCTGTCTCCCTATGTACAAGGGAAACGGCATCTGTCTCCTTTCCCTGACAGGACGTGGAGCTCTGTGTTTACACACAGAGCTCCACGTCCCTGCTCTGTCACCGCCGATTGTGTGTACCTGACGGACATCGCGGCCGCCGGGTACACGCATCGAATCCTCGGTGATGCGTCGGGACTGTTTTTCCCCGCCGCGCGCCACCCTGTGGCGCGTGCGGGGAATTACAAGTAAATCACGTCCAAAGACGTGACCCCGGCGCCTCAGGTCCGCGCTGCTGACGTATTCTGTCAATGGCGCGGACCCGAAGTGGTTAAAAAAAAAAAAAAACTGAAAAAAAAAAAATACTCACCCGAAATACCTGTTGCTATGCGGAAGTCCGTAATCTGCCTCTTCCACTCCGCGGTGCCTTTTCTTCTTGTCCTTCTGCTTGTGAATGGGGCGCACTGCTTCCTGGGAACTGTGTGTGTTCTCAGAGAGCAGCGCGCCCATTCACAAGCCAGCGTGAGACTCACGCAGGCGCAGTAGGAAATGGGCAGTGAAGCCGTACGGCTTCACTGCCTGTTTCCCATAGTGTGGATGGCGGCGCGGGACCCGGAGCGATCGTGGGACCGGCATCGGGGGGCCCATCAGCGCGGGCAAGTAGGACAAGGTAAGTGTCCTTATTTAAAGTCAGCAGCTACACTGTTAGTAGCTGCTGACTTTAAAAAAAAAAAAATCGCGGCTGGAGCTCCGCTTTAATCTCCTCTTCTCAAGAGTGAATAAATTCAGTTCCTCTAATCTTTCCTCATAGCTGAGTTCCTCCATGCCTCTTATCAGTTTGGTTTCCCTTCTCTGCACTTTCTCCAGTTCCCCAATATCCTTTTAGAGAACTGGTGCCCAAAACTGGACGGCATATTCCAGATGAGGTCTTACTAATGATTTGTACAGGGGCAAAATTATATCTCTCTTTCTGGAGTCCATACCTCTCTTAATACAAGAAAGGACTTTGCTCGCTTTGGAAACCGCAGCTTGGCATTGCATGCCATTATTGAGCTTATGATCAACTAAAACCCCCAGATCCTTCTCCACTACAGATCCCCCCAGTTGAACTCCCCCTGGCATGTATGATGCATGCATATTCTTAGCCCCCAAGTGCATAACTTTACATTTATCAACATTAAACCTCATCTGCCACTTAGTCGCCCAATAGGACAGAGCATTGAGGTCGGCTTGTAAATTGGAGACATCCTGCAAGGACGTTATTCCACTGCATAGCTTGGTGTCATCTGCAAAGACAGAAATGTTACTTTTGATTTCAGACCCAATATCATTTATAAAGATATTAAAAAGTAAGGGTCCCAACACTGAACCTTGGGGTACACCGCTGATAACCTTGGACCATTCAGAGTAAGAATCATTAACCACAACTCTCTGAATTCTGTCTTTTAGCCAGTTTTCTATCCATTTACAAACTGATATATCTAATATTGTAGACTTTACCTTACACATGAGCCGTGTGTGGGGAACTGTATCAAACGCTTTTGCAAAATCCAAGTATACCACGTCCACTGCCACCCCTCTGTCCAGGGTTTTACTTACCTCTTCATAAAAAGAAATCAGGTTTGTCTGACAACTTCTGTCTTTCATGAATCCATGCTGTCTGCTGCTTAAATCGTTTTTTACCAGCAAGAACTTGTCTGTGGTCTTTTATTAATCTCTCCGGTATTTTCCTAGCTATAGAAGTTAAACTAACAGGTCTATAGTTACTTGGTAAAGACTTTGTTCCCTTTTTAAATATGGGCACCACATTGGCCCTGCGCCAATCCAGTGGTACTATTCCTGTCACTAATGAGTCCCTAAATATTAGATACAGTGGCTTTGAAATGACAGAGCTCAATTCTTTTAGGATCCATGGGTGGATCCCATCAGGCCCAGGTGCTTTATCCACCTTTTTTCTGTCTAAATATTTCTGGACCATATTACTTTTGAGCCATTGTGTATCATTTAGGGCTTTGTCATTAGCTGCTCCCTTGTATACACAGAGCTGAAGAACGTATTTAATAAATTAGACTTTCCTGCAGAACGAGAGGTTTTGGGTTTTCTATGGGCCTCAGGCCCTGAATACGTTTGTGAACGTTGGGTAGTTCCGCATGGAATCCATTAGTTCGGTGGTAGCTGCGCTCCATCCAGGGGATGTTCTGGCGTCTTTGGACATCAGGGACGCAAACATGCATGTCCCGTTTTGCACAGGTCACAGAGGTTTTTGTCAGTCTGTGGCCCTCCCTTTTGATCTGGTGCCAGCACCAAGGGTTTTCACCTAGGAGCTCGCACTTATCCTAACTTTGTGGGACAGTGAGGCTTTGCCTCGTGGGCTACTTAGACGACTTTCTTCTGAGAGCAGTTTCTGTCTCAGACCTAGTGGATGTGTTTATAGCCATTCAAACCCTCCGAAGATTCGGGTGGGTGTTAAACTTTTGGAGTCAGTCCTGGTTCTGACTTAGCATTGGAGTATCTAGGGTTGATCCGGACTCCTCGGTGGCGAAGGTCCTTCTTCCCCTGAAGGAATTGCAGACTCTTCAGTCTGCGGTGAAGGTATTGGCATCACTCAATCGGTCCTCTCTGGGTGCATGCAGGTCCCTGGGCCCTGGGTAGCCTCCTTCGAGGCAGTACTGCATGCCCAGTTTCACACTCTGGTTTTCCAGGGCAAATATTATATGGTAACGATCTATCATCTCTGAAAGCATCAGATTCTGGTGCGCCACCTAGTCGGTCTCTCTGAGTTGGTGACAGAGATCCCAGACTCTTCGGTCTGGGAAGTTGTTTCTTCCTTCCAGTGATCGGTGTTTATGACGGACGCCAACCTCACAGGTTGTGGGAGCACCTTGGGTCGCTGGACTTGTGTGGGCTTACAGCCACACCTCCCTGAATGCGCCCACTCTTGTCTGATCTTGGTAGCTACCCAGGGTCGGGCCTGGTTAGTACCTGGGTGGGAGACTGCCTGGGAATATCAGGTGCTGTGGACCCTGTCTACCGTTCATTGTCCTACTATTTTGGGCGATCAGGCTATGCTTTCCCTCGTGGTCGAGGAGGTTGCAAGGTTTCCGATCTGTATTCAGCCGGACAACACCACGGCTGGAAGCTGGACCAGGGGGCTACTGGTCTTTATGCTTGGGGGTGTTTTGGCTCTCTTGCAGGAGGTGAGTCTCACAGGGCATGGATCTCCTGGCCGCTCGTTTCCACCACAAGCGTGTCAGTTAGTGGCCAGGTCAAGTGATCTTGTACAGACGCGTCAGTCGCGCTAGTGGCCCTGTGGGGTCTGTATTGGCGGCTTTATGCCGTTCCTCCATCGTAGTTGCTTCCTCGGCTGAGGGGATTCCGATGATTGTAATCGCTCCAGATTGGCCTCAGCGTCCTTGGTACGCCAATATCGGGTGCCTGCCAGGGCGGGAGGTCCTTCTGTCCCAAGGTCTCATACTTCCTCCTGTTGTACAGTCACGGACTTACTCAACATGGCTATTGGAAGCCAGACTTTAAGAGACAGAGGTCTGTCTGACTTGGTCATCTTAAGCATGCTGAGGGCACGGTAGCCTTCTTCCAGAGGATCTACCGTTGCACCTGGATGGCCTACATCTCTTGGTGCAAAGAGATGGAGTGACATCCACAAACGTACTCGGTGTCCAGGATCCTCCTGTTTTTACAGCTTGGAGTCAATCTAAACATTGCTTAAAGCACCGTTTGAACCAGGCTGTGTTCTTTCAGTGGCTTTTTGCGGCCCATTCCCTGGTGGGTACCTTTTTGTGCAGGGGGTTTGTCGTATACTTTCCCCTCTTGGCCCACCTCTTCCCCCCCATGAATTTTGACTCTGGTGCTCTCGGTTCTTCAGGAAAATTCCCTTTGGAAACATCAGAGAGATTTTTCTCTTGACACCATCTCCGAAGGTGGCCCCTTTAGTGGCCTTTACCTCTGTTAGAAGAGTTTCCGAGTTGGCGGTCTTGTCTTGCAAGCCGCCATGCTTGATCCTCCATAAGGATTAGGTGGTGGTGTGCCAGTGGCAATCCGTTCAGGTGGTTTAGTTCATTTCACCTTAACGAGGACATTGTACTTCCATCCCTGTGTCCTCAGCCAGCGCATCCTAAGGAGGTTCCGCTACATACTTTGGACGTGGTACGCACCTTGCGGGTGTACCCACCTGCTACGGCTCTGTTTTGGAGATCTGACTCTTTTGTGTCGGTATCTGGTCCACAAAAGGGCCTTGCGGTCTCGTCGATCACCATTTCTCGGTGGATCAGGCAGACCGTCATACAGGCTTATGCTCCTAGGGGGTGTGTCCCCCCTTTCCGGTCACAGCACTTTCGACCAGGGCAATTGGTGCTTCCTGTTTTTTTTTCTGACATCATGCGTCGGTCTTATAGGTGTGCGAGGTGGCGACTTGGTCGTCCGTTCACGCTTTTTACAGAATTTACATGGTTGCTGTGAGTGCATCTTCTGATGCTTCTTTCGGCCGCTAGGTTTTGCAGGCAGCTGTTTAAAGCTGCACCTCCTCCGTTGAGGAGCTCTGCTTGTTTTGGGGTGACGTTACAATTGGTTTTACTGGTGCTGTTCCCACCCCTCGTTTTTTGATACTGCTTGGGGATGTCCCACTTGTCAAGATTTAAGGAGCTGTGTCTGTCCATGGACGATTAGAGAAAATAGGATTTTTTGTATTCACCGTAAAATTTCTTTCTCCGAGTCCATGGACGGACTCAGCACCCACCCCTTCTTTTAGGTTGTACTGCTTGTTACAAACTGAGACTGCATACTGCAGGGAGGAGGGTTATGTCTGGAGGGACCGCCCCCTGGGTGGGGCTATTCAACTCAAACATGTTTCTGCCTAGTCCTCTGCTGTAAACAGGGAACATAACCCACTTGTCAAGATTTAAGGAGCTGTGTCTGTCCATGGACTCAGAGAAAATGATTTTACGGTGAGTACAAAAAAATCCTATTTTTTGTACTCACTGTAAAATCCTTTTTCTGGAGTTTCCTCGTTGGTCTGATACTTCTGTGCTTGTGATAATGCTCTATGTCAGGGATCTCCAAACTATGGCCCTCCAGTTGTTCAGGAACTACAATTCCCATCATACTTAGTCATGTCTGTGAATGTCAGAATTTTACAATGCCTCATGGGAAATGTAGTTCCGAAACAGCTGGAGGGCCGTAGTTTGGAGACCCTTGCTCTGTTATTGCTTGCTACAAACTGAGGCACACTGGGCATGATTTCCTGATTTGGAGTTCATTATTCTGTAATACATATGTATTCCTTGAAAATGCATTTTTTTTAAGAGACTAACCTTTTAAGACTGAAAATATGACCTTGTTTTTTTTGTTTTTTTTTAAGGATCTGGATCACTCAGGGCAAAATTTGATATCTCAGAGGGACCTAGCAATCCGAGCACTCTGGCAGTGCAGTTTGTCAGTGACGGCGGCACCCTATCTGGTGTGGATATTGAACTAGTGGGCACAGGTTATCGCCTTTCTTTAGTGAAAAAGAGGTTTTGCACAGGTACAGTATTTTTTTTTTCTTATTCTCACCTATGGCTTATTCAGCTGTTATGCCAGAACTTCTGGGGGGTTGTCATTTACCAGTTAAATCACAAGGGGGTGTTGCTTAGCACCAAAAATTGGAACCCCATTGGGTTTACTTCCTCTTTTGCTCCCTGCAAATTAAAAGCATGATGGGGTAGTATGCATTGCATACTAGCCCATTATGTGACACTTACCTGCAAATGAAGCCTGGCGATGTCCCCTGTGCAGGCCACGTCCATCTTCTTATTCTAGGCTTACCTATAGGTAGAAATCACACAAATGCGTTTACAACCACTTTAACCACTTAAGGATATACATCGTCAGAATGGCCGCTGTTGCCATTTAAGTGCCCAGCCGTGGGTCGCGCGTGCCGCTGGCGACGCGCTCGGGACCCGGTCTGAAGCTCCATGACCGTGGGACCTGCGGACCCGATCACCGACAGTGTCCCGGGATCTGGTGACAGGAGCTGAAGAACGGGGAGAGGTGTGTGTGTGTGTGTGTGTGTGTAAACACATCTTCCCCGTTCTTCTCTGTGGCTTGTCACTGATCGTCTGTTCCCTGTTATAGGGAACGATGATCAGTGATGTCACATGTCCATCCACGCCCCCTACAGTAAGAATCACTCCCTTTGGGCAGTGGTTAACCCCTTCACTGCCATTGTCATTTTCACAGTAATCAGTGCATTTTTATAGCACTTTTCACTGTGAAAATGACAATGGTCCTAAAAATGTGTCAAAAGTGTCCGATGTGCCCGCCATAATGTCGCAGTCACGAAAAAAATCGCTGATCGCCACCATTACTAGTAAAAAAATAAATATTAATAAAAATGCCATAAAACTATCCCCTATTTTGTAAATGCTATAACTTTTGTGCAAACCAATCAATAAACGCTTATTGCGATTTTTTTTTTTTTTACCAAAAATATGTAGAATATGTATCGGCCTAAACTGAGGAAAAAACTTTTTTTTAATATATTTTTGGGGATATTTTTTGTAGCAAAAAGTTAAAAATATAGAATTTTTTTCAAAATTGTCGCTCTATTTTTGTTTATATCGCAAAAAAAAAACCGCAGAGGTGATAAAATAGCACCAAAAGAAAACGCTATTTGTGGGAAAAAAAGGACGCCAATTTTGTTTGGAAACCACGTCGCACGAATGCGCAATTGTCGTTTAAAGCGACGCAGTGCTGAAACGCAAAAGGGCCAGGTCCTTTACCTGCATAATGGTCCGGGTCTTAAGTGGTTAATGTCAACTTGACCAAAAATCTAAGCTTCATAGAACTGGCTCATATAGACCCCAGAAATGTACTTGGGCATTATAATATAAATTACCTGTGTTGCGCTAAAACAGTGAGTAAATTCAAGATCCCCCTTTAAATGTGTAAGATGAGGAAATTCTTCCTTTTTCCTGAAGTGTCAGCAAAATCCACCATCATCAAGACCAATAAAGATGCAGGTTTGAACTGTTCATTAACCAAATTAGCTACACTACCTGTCGCCGAGAATGTGTTTCCAGCAGGACGGCATCGTGCTGATTCTCGGCGACATGGTGCCGACATCCAGCACTCGCTGGAATAGAAAAAGCACATTCCAGCAAACGCGTCATAGAAGCGACGGGCATTCGACTTGGATTCCCGCCAATTCTAGCCACGGCGTTTGGTATGAATCATGAAGGGGAACTTCACGCCAAATTTTAAATAAAAAACAGGCATGGGTTCCCCCCAGGGGCATACCAGGCCCTTAGGTCTAGTCTGGTATGGATTGTAAGGAGAACCCCCTAAAATTGGCGGGAATCCAAGTCGGATCCCCGTCGCTTCTATGACGGCTTGTTTCCATCGCGGCGAGCCGGCTCTTCTCTGGCTCCAGCGATGGGGCTCGTAGGTGGTCAATCTTGCAGAGAAAGGGAGCGAGATTGACACAATATCGCGGTCACCTACAGTAATTGTGGATCAGTTGGGGCTATGTCGATACCAATACCCATTATGGACATGAGCTCCCCCATGCTCCTTTGTATACACAGAGCTGTGGAATTTAGGTTGCTACATTTGCCTTCTTTTTGTCCCCAGTCGTCCACTCTAGATTATTTTGTAAAGGGCCTACATGCTTGGACTTCAGCCCGCCCTCTGCTGAAATACAGGTCACAGCAGTGTAAAATGAACTGCACTTCTGTGATCCATAGGAGAACTACAGTCAAACGAACGTTGGCTATACTTCTTTTTTCAAGCAGTGTTCCGTCCCAATAAATAAATAATAATTAAAACCAGCAGCTACACATACTGCAGCTGCTGGCTTTTAACCAGTTGAGATCCGCGCTATAGCCGAATGACGGCTTCAACGCGGATCTAAATATCCAACACGCAGTCAATTGACGGCATGTCACTAGCACGCGCAACGGGGAAACTCTGTGTTGGCCGTGTCCCTTGGACACAGCCAATCACAGATTGCCGCGAACGGCCAATCAGAGTGGCCGTTTGCGATGCGATCTATGCAGGCAATGAGAGATGATCTCATATGTAAACATATGAGATCATCTCTCATTGCCGTTTGACACAGAGACATCGTCCTGTCTCTGGAGAAGAGGAGACCGATCTGTGTTCCTTGTACATAGGGACACAGATCGGTCACCCCCCATCCCCCCACAGTTAGAACACTATGTAGGGAATACATTTAACCCCTTACTCACCCCCTAGTGTTAACCTCTTCAATGCCAGTCACATTTATATAGTAATTAGTGCATTTTTATAGCACTGATCGCAGTATAAATGTGAATGGCGCCAAAAATGTGTCAAAAGTGTCCGATGTGACCGCCAAAACGTAGCGGTCCCAATAAAAATTGCAGATCGCTGCCATTTCTAGTAAAAAAAAAAAAAAAAAATTGTAAAAAATAATAATTCTGTCCCCTATTTTGTAGGCGCTATAATTTTTGCGCAAACCAGTCGCTTATTGCGTTTTTTTTTTTTTTAACAAAAATATGTAGAAGAATATGCATCGCCCTAAACTGATAATTTGGGATATTTATTATAGGAACAAGTAAAAAATATTGTATTTTTTTTCTAAATTGTCGCTCTTTTTTGTCTATAGCGCAAAAAATAAAAACCGCACAGGCGATCAAATACCACCAAAAGAAAGCTCTACTTGTGGGGAAAAAGGGACGTCAATTTTGTTTGGGAGCCACGTCGCACAACCAAGCAATTGTCAGTTAAAGCGACGCAGTGCCGGAAGCTGAAATTTCACCTGGGCAGGAGGGGGATATATGTGCCCAGTAAGCAAGTGGTTAATAAATTGACACTTACCTGTCCTGGAGTCCAGCGATGTCGGCACCCACAGCTGATTTTTCCATCAGCTATTGGGTGCTGCCGCCACCATTGCAGGTAAGGGTACCCATCAGTGTAGCCTTTTCGGCTTCACGCTGGGAACCCTACTGCTGCGCATGCACAAGGCCCGCTCCTCTATCCTACTGGCTCGGCAGCTGGGGGAGGAGGAGGGAGCCCCGCGCTCACGTCACAGGCCACAGCCCGGACTCCTGGAAGTGGGAAAAGACGGGTATCCTGTACCCTCCCCAAAAGGTGCCAATTGTGGCACCGGGGGGGGGGGGGGTCCGATGAGCGGAAGTTCCACTTTTGGGTGGAACTCTGCTTTAATTTCCCAGTCATGTGAAGAATGAAGCCAAGATTTGACAATACCAATTAAATAATCGTTCTCTTTGTGCACCAAAGCTTCCAACTCCTCTATTTTGCTGGCATTTGTGAACAAACACTTTCATTTATTGTCGCATTTTGCACACTTTTTTGCATATTTTTGTATTAGTACAAATAGTATCATTTCCATAATGTATAAGTCTTAAATAATTTTCTTATTTTGGTATATGCTGACATTCACTCTCTCATCGTTTTTTTTTTTTTTTCAGGAAGATACATGGCTGACTGTTGATGCTTTTAATTTAATTTAATTTTTAATCATGGGATGTAAGCAAGCCGCTTTCCTGTTAATTTATCGGAAATCTTCCACATGCTGTTTTAATTATAGATATATATATATATATATATTTTAATTTTTGACTTGTTTAGAAGGTATTTCTATATTGCTGCCAACTACAGAGTATACAAATGCACTTTTTATGAGTCATTTTGTGGAATATCTCATCAATTTTATGTTGTAGCACTGAAGTTTTCTGCAGTCGTGGTAAAAATTCAGCTATAGAAAAAAATATATAAAAAATTCAGTTTTTGTGTAAAGAAAAAACTTTCCTATATAAACCGCCATTCTTTTATCAAAAAGCATAAACTGTTACCTTTTTGTAACAAATCCAAAACATCTATGAGCAATCGTATACATTTGTACAAGATTTTATAAGAAGCCAAGGCATCAGTATTTAACAATACAATTTTTTTTTACAAGCCTTCATCTGTGAGCAATTTAGGGTAATGTCTATTCGCCTCTTGTGGACCTATTGCCTAACATCATGGAAGCGGCCATTTTGTGAATGGATCAGTTTTTAATAACAATGCAGCACAGCCATTGAATTTTGGCTTAGTGATGACTTTAAGGGCATTTGTTAACATCAGGCAGATTTTGAATTCTCTTACCAGTTTATGGGAACGCAAAGCCCACTTGAGTCAGGTCAAAAGAAGGTTAAATACACCTGTCAATGAATTTTGAAAGATCTCAGAAATATCTTAAATTAAGGCTATCCACACAATAGGCTAGCCAGGCCCTAAAGGACTAACCCTGGTGTCCTGTCATTCTTGGTCTAACACAAGTAATATTTATTTGACTGAGTGCATGTGGAGTAACCAGTAAAATTGTTGGCTCTTTGGACAAATCTGTTCTCACGGGTTATATATTCCATTTACAGGCCACTTTTCAAAATTTCTATACTCCCCGAGTACACAATTGGTAAGACTGATCTTTCTACATCTGTTTTATCACTGTACGTATTGTACTCTATGCGACAAGTGTTTTACACCATGGATGAATGTAGTACAGTCGGCATGGCCCATAGCTACCAGATTTTCTTTTTTTCGTGTCCATAGAAGTTATTCTTGGGTCAACTGGTTGCTTTTACTGATATGGTCTGTCCTTCATTATCTGATGTCATACTGTCAATATGTCTCATCAAGGAGGTGTCTTGATGGGGAGTAGTAACCCTTCATAATCACTCAGTAGTTTACTAGTCTGATAACACTAAACTTCTAATAGCAAAGCTGAAGAGCTCACTATTGCAATGCTATTAATAATGTGATAAACAATAGAAAAAAAAAGGCTGCTCAGATAATCCTGAAGGGAACACTAAAGGTTCGTATTTTATTAGATCAATTGATTGCTGTAAGCTAGAGCATTTAAATATCACTTACCTCGTTTTTCCTTTTGACTTCCAAAATACAGTAATCCAGGTTTGAAAATGCCATTTCCTGTCTCTCCTCTTCTTGCTTTCCACTAGCACCTGCATGGTGGAAAACAGAATGTGCTCACCCCCTTCCTATGACTACAGCCCTGCGTTAGGATGCTCTCTTAACCCTCACAGGCATGGAGGCTAAGCCTAATGGGAACTGTAGTTCCCATTAGGCCGTGATGTAGCAAGAATGAATGCGCACCGCAAACCAGGAAGTCAGTGAGAATAACAATTCAGGAGTGACGGAGGTGAATAAACAGCTCGATTCAACAAGTATCAAACTAGTTATAATGCAAAACTTTACTTTTTACTTTATCAGCTACTGTCAGACTTTAAGAGGAAAATATTTTTGTCTTTACAACTCCTTGAATCTCTTGCTTTGATCAAAACCTTTCAATATGCTGGATCATTTCTGCTGATTGGTTAGAATAGATTCTGCTGCAAAAACAATACTATGCACAATGCTTCCTTGAAAATAAATTCACAAAACAGTGTTAAGTCTGCACAGTTATTACCTTTTAATGTTCATTCTGGGAGTTGGGTAAGTGGGTAAACATCCTTTTTTTGGCCCTGTTAGTTTATTAAATAGTACCCAGTTACAGCAATACATGGCATTGGCTCTGCTCACAAAATGGCTGCTTCTTTAAAGTGGAGGCAAAAGTTCCACTGTGTCATCAATATACTTAAGTCCTTTTCTACAAGACAGTTGTCATCGATTTATCCTCTTATTGTCAAGCGGAACAAGGAACACGATCCAAGTCTTTATTTTGCTTTTGTATTACTTTTTTGAATAAGTTCAGCACAAGTGCAATTACAAGAAAAAAAAAGAAAAAACACAGTAGGATTTTTGTTAAGTCTGTCAGTGAATTTATTCTTAAAGGCAAACTAGTTTTGTATATGCCTTGACTTCTGTGCCTTTCCCAGCCTGCTCCAGTCACCATCGTTGTTACTTGAGAATTGATTTAGTAACTGATATATAAAGGGCTACTTCACTCTGATTTATGCAAATTTCTGAAACACCCCGCACAGACCTCACCTGTTAAAGCAGATGCTATTCACTAGAAGTTTTCAGGTTACTTTACACTGGGAAGGAAATAGGGGGACAGCACAAATACACTATCCAAACCTAATCGGAAATTCAGGAAAGAGTAGAGAAAATAAGCCTGATAAAATGTTTATATGTGTTCACTATTGAAGTACTGCCCAAAGCGTAATCCTAATTGTTTGTTTCACAAGTCCACTGCCTGATTGATTTAATATATGTAGCAAATATTGTTAGTGACTGAGCACAAATATAAGTGTTTTTGACTTTCTATATTCCCTCTTAACCTTTTTTCACTTCCCCAAGGCTACTTTTTATTAAAGTGAAAGTTCTCCCTAGAATGAATCTTCTGTGATTAAAGCGGAGTTACACCCAAAAGGGGAAGCTCCGCTTATCTGCCCCCTCCCTCCGGTGCCACATTTGGAACCTTGCAGGTGGGAGGGGTAACCGGTACCTGGTTTTGAACAGGTACCTGCTCCCACTCCCAGGTGATCTTGCCGCGGCGCCTTCATCTGGAGCTTCGCCCCCCTCCTCCCATTTACAAAGCACAGCTCGCTTCACCCATGTGCATTTGGAAAGTCTTAACTGGCAGTTTCCCTTACAGGCAATGGCGGCAGCAGCACCCGAGAGCTGATGGAAACATTGACTGGGGTGCCGACATCGTTGGATTTTAGGACAGGCAAGTGTCCTAATATTAAAAGTCAGCAGTTACGGTATTTGTAGCTGCTCGCTTTTAATTTTTTTAGTGGGGGGTGGACCTCCTCTTTAAACAGCCATATAACATATGTACCTCAATAAATGCATAGCACAATGTTTTCCCTCTACCTGTGCTCCTGTTGTCCAGCAATCAGTATTGCAAAATGCCAGAGATTTGCCAGCAAAACCTCATAGGTGTTCCCCCTCCCCCATGCTATCGACATCAATGCCCACATTAGGGCACAGCGGAAGCGTTTCCAAGTCAGGCTGTGCTATCACAAAATGTTGATAGCACAAGAATTTCAAAACCTGATTGGGAACCTCTTAGGCCACATTCACACTACGGACCGTTCAGGTCCGTCTGTCAGTTTTGACGGTGGACCTGAACGGCAGCTTCATGCACCCCTATGGAGCATCGGATGTCAGCGGAGACATGTCCGCTAACATCCGATCCGCTAAAAACAGACGTATGGGGGATACATCCCCATCCGTCCATGCGGATCGGATCGGGTAAGATCTGATGAAAACGGACATGCTGTCTGTTTTCAACAGATCGCTCCATAGCAATTAGCGGTGCCTGACAAGCCCCTCCCTGCTCAGTGAGCAGACAGGAGCTTGTCACTTGTCGGCTCAGCGGAGATCTTTGGACAGATTTCCTGCTGAGCTGGCGGACTCCGTCGCGACGGAGTCCGCCTGTGTGAATGAGGCCTTATGCTCTTTTTTTGTGTGGAGGGCTTTCAGAAAAGTAGATAGCATTAAGGGGGCTGAGTGACACCAGTTGCATGGTGTCCCCGTTAAATGGCATTTTTTTTTTTTTGAATGTTGATTGCTGGCCAACTTGAAAATGGACAGAAGTCAAACATAGTACAAGGTACATTTTATATGACTGTTAAATGTTCATAGTTATTCTAGGGTAAACTTTCTTTTTATATTAATATTCAAAAACACTTAATTTTCAGAAGGAGATTTATTCACTTTTTTTTTTTTTAAATTCACACCATTTGATTTTTAATTTTTTTTTGTTTTTTATATGTTCTTTAACAACTGTTAAATTTCTTTGAATAGACTGTCCAGTTACCCATAGCAACTAACAAAAAAATGGAGTTTACTTGGGCTTTGCGGGTAAAACCCCCTGTCGTATATCTAATAAGTGCCCGTGTATACTGTTTGCTTGAATGTAGTTAATTCTTTACATCCCTTGGCGAGAGAATAAGCAGGGAATGTTTTGTCCATGGCAACAACCAATCATTGTGTCTGCTGATTGGAAGTCATTGGTTTTAAGCCAAGTAGTATAAAGATATCCTAAGCATGACAGTGAAAAAGAAATACCTACAGTGTAAATCCTAATAAACAGTGTATGTATATTAAACAAATTGGGGTAATCCTAAACCTTATTATTAGAAAAAGATTTCGGATGTAGACATTGTTCAGTTAATAGGTGCTGCTTTATATAACACTGCTTGTAATATAACACATGTAGTTATGTCCATATATCAATTCAACTGGAAACCTATAACATTATATTAATAATTGCCTTTCAGCATAAGGAGGTAGTGTCGGTAAAACTTGAGAACATGCTTGGTAGTTGACAATACTGTGGTCAGCTATGTTTGCTTTTTCGTAGCATTTTTAAGTCAGTTTTCAAGAAACTTTCCATACCTGTCAATCATTATACTAATCCCTTGCTAAGCAGGCTAGTTAAGTAATTTACCACATGCATGAGCCTACTGAGAGACTGTATAGAGAAATAAAGGCCATGCAGTCATATGTGCTCAGTATGGGGAACGTTCTTGTATCTGATGACATGCTGCCTGGTCATTCTATCCTATGCAAAATATAAAGGTCAGAAAAAAAGATACTGCGTACTCCCTTTTACGTTTTCCATTTAAATAATGAAAAGAGTTTCTAAATAAGAATTCTGCTTGATGCAACCTATGTATTGTAATTTATTTACCTCTTTTCTGCACATATTGTACTCCATTGTGTAGGAAATAAATAATAAAATTAAGTTTTAATCCTGAGCATTGTTCTGTCCCTTAGGTCAAATGTTCTCCACTCACTAATGTAAATTATAGGGAAGCAAATTGTCCTTTACTGATAGTATTGCCTGAAAGCCTAACTGCTCATCTGATAATAAACCATATACCTAAATATATAATTTCCCTTGTAATATCCTATAGCACTATCCGCAAGTCAAATCCTTGCCATTTTACCTGCCAGATCCTGTTTCCTGTATGCCATAGATCACCATTCTTTGCTCGGCTTATTGTAAACTAACCATAATTCATCCAAAAAAAAAAATATGTTCTCAAGATTTTAGCTGAACCGATATTGAACATACCTGTAAGTAGCTCATCTCCTTAACATGATGATTTTCTAATTCTCAAACTAGAGAGAACCAATATCACATTAAAAGTAATTGCGCAATATACTGCCTTTCCTATATAACCAGTTAACTCTACAGAGACATGAACCACTACAGTTTGTAAATTCTGCAGATACGCAAGTACTTTATAGCACCAATCAACCTTCCACTACTTGGAAATAGCTATTGATCTCATACTTAGTCAGTATGAAAAGTCTTTTTTTTTTTTTTTTTGCAACAAACTTAAGCAATAAAAACATTGTGCTTTTTATTTTGGGGCAACACTTTTACTATAAAGTTTTTTTTAACAGTTTGAAAAGCTAATGGTTTACACTTCTGGTCATCTCTGTTGTAACCTGTTTAGTACTCTAATCCGTATCTACCTAGAGTAAACATACCCATATGTTTGGTTGCTTATAATTCCTTCTGTTTAGAAAGCATGTTGTAAGGCTTTGTTGGCAGAAGCCGAGGGTTTTTTGCTGGTTCATTTATGCTTGGATGGGCTTTTGAGGTATCCTGTAATACCCAGTGCACAATGTTAAAATTTTGCTGATTGCCACTTGGAAACTATATATCAGGACTAGACAAAGCCAAATGAGACAGCCAATGCACCTAAATCATGGAGGCTGCCATTGTTGAACTCTCCTTTAAAAAAGTGCTAGTTGCCTGCCTGCCATATTGATCTTGGAGGCAGTGACCTGGAACAATTCCAGGAGTTCTGACTTCTCTCCTGATTTCTGCGTTTGCTCAGGGCCAATGACTAGGAAAGTATTGAAGCTAGAGACATGCAGACAACTAGAAATCCTAGGAGATCGGACATGGTAATCCTCATACTTTTCACTACAATTTTCCGTTAAGACCTTTCTGTTGAAGCCAGTGGAACTTAAAGTTGGTCACCCAGGTTTAAATCTAGCTCATTTTCTACACATGTTTTATGGATCTGCTGCAGACCGATGCAATACTTTGTAACCAACATTATATAGACTTCAGCGCAACGATTGCTGCTGAGCTGGTGTATTTAAGCTTGTTATGTACAGTACTGTTTCACAGAGGATAGCTAAAATACCCAGATGTCATTTCTGCAAAGTGAGAGCATAGGCCATTTTGCAAATGTTGTTTAGTAAATGGTAACATATTCATACTGGAGAGCATTATTAAAATGCATCCTATGCATAGACAAATTGTCAGAAGCACCAGCCAGTCTTTTTTTTTGTTTTCTTATCCTATACCTGATGGAATCAAAGTCACTTGAAATGCTGTTTTCGCTTTTCTTTAGTCATTTCAGCAATGCAATGACTGAATGGAATTTATCACAGAGAACATTGGGAAGTGGTGAGAATTGAGAAAGTTTTATTGTACAGTTAGTGCTGAACCCAGGGTTAAAACACTTCCAAGGAAGTCAGACACTGACATCTCCATAACATGATTTGCAATGCTGAAGGGAAATCGGAGAAGCTTAGAATTCAGTAGGGTTTCATCAAGGAGAAAAACTCCACTTTTGCTAAAAATGTATATCACACGTAGAATTTCTACACAAACCACTTTGTGCCAGCCAATCCCTCACTGAATGTGCAGCCAGCTTTGTTATCCTAAAATTGTCCAAAAATGTAAATGTTGCATGCACACGTGGCAAAATTTTAAGGAAATTCTGTGTACAACCCCATAAATCGTATTCTGATGTGTGACCTGCAGAGCCCAAGTAAAGTCCAAGTAGAGCTCCAAAATAAAATAATAAATCTGACTTCCTTGGATAGGTGCTTTAAGTCATTGTAAAGCCTTAAGTTGTATTATTAAAATAACATGTCATACCTGCTCTGTGCAGTGGTTTTGCATAGAGTAGCCCCGATCCTCCTCTTTTGGAATCCCTGGCTGGCCCTCCTGGCTACTTCCCCACCAAGTGCCCCCATAGAAAGCTTCTTGTCCTGAGTCTGGTTGTTTGCTTCTATTCAGACACACAGGCCGGCTCGGCCCTGTCTCCCCACTCCCTGTTCACAGGTTTTGACTGACAGCAACAGGAGCCAATGGCCTGTAAGACCGGGGAGAAGACCTGCTTGACACGCACGGCGCTGGTTTGAGATCAGGCTGAGGTGAGTATGCAAGAGGGGAGTCACTATTTAACGTTTTTTTCACCTAAAACATTTACCTTTACAACCACTTTTTGTACCAGTGATTTTAAATTAAGAAGTGGTTTGTCCATGTGAGAAATTTCATTATTAACTGTAGGCAGCTGTATTCAGTGATCCATAGCAACCAGCAAAATACAAGTCATCAGGCATAAATGAACAACAGATGTAATTAATATGTTATGCAAAATTCATTATTTGACTGTCCTAACAGAAGCTATTTTTTTATCTGAAAGGACTTATGGTACAACAACACATGGAATTGTAATACTTTGTTTTTCTTTGTTAACACATTATCACTGGTAACGTGACAACAAAAGATCAATAATGTTGTTAAGCATTAAAAAAAATAAACTTTGTATGTAGTTAAGCCCTTTCACCTTCCGAAATATAACAGCTTTGGGTGTCCTGTTGTCCACTAACAGCTGAATAACTATAAGTTTTGACCAGCTCCGGTAGAAATTGCTGATTCTTGTAGTTCATCAGTTGCTTGAATGCATTTGTGGCTCAATTTGGTAATACATATTTGTATAATTTAGCACTTTTTATCCTTGATATTCAGAAATGTTATTCGTTTAAAGAACAGGTTACAATATGGAAGCCATCCAGATTTCTATGGGAATTTTCATTAGTAATGAATGAACTGGGATTGTACAGGTCGATGCTGGTATCTGCCAAGTGTAATGTTTAGCGAGCTGGCCCTTGCTTTCATACACAGTGATATCCTCCTAGCTGCCTCTTGTTTAGATGACTTTGTAAACACTGAAAAGCTAAAGTACACCAGAATTTTTATGGAATGTTCTTACTTTTGATTGTAAATTAAAACAAAAACATGTTTATCTTACAAAAAGACTTATGTAAATATATTTGATTTTTTTCATAATGTAAATTTTACAAAATATGTTGCATCTGTAATAAACATGTAATATATACATAAATTACGAAAAAATGCATCCTTTGTTGTGTTCTGTTCATTGTTACATTACACTGTTTAACATGTCAGCATTTCATGGCATGAAGATGGATAAGAGAAGCGCATGGTTTAATACAAACACAGGCTACATCAGAAAAAAATAATATGCATGTGTATTATGAATAATGAGCGTTGTTCGGTGCGATAGCTAGTAAAAAATGGCACGGTCTGGCTTTGCATTTGGTGGTTTATTCATACAAAGGGATGTTTTGATCCTTTCCTGACCCTTTTTACTTTTAATAGCACTTAAAGCGGATGTCCACTCAAAAGAAAATATTAAAAGCCAGCAGCTACAAATACTGCAGCTGCTGACTTTTAATATTAGGACACTTACCTGTCCTGGAGTCCAGCGGCGTCCGCAGCAGAGGACCAGCGATTGCTCGTCACCCTGCTGCTCCCCCCGCCATCCACGGTGAGGGAACCAGGAAGTGAAGCGCTCCGGCTTCACTGCCCAGTTCCCTACGGGGCATGCGCGAGCCGCGCTGCGCCCGCCGATTGGCTCCCGATGTGTGCTGGGAGCCGAGTGTTCCCAGCACACAACGGGGGGGCGACGGGATGTCAGAAAAAAAACGTCTTTTGCCCGAGTCGTGTGGCCGGAAGTGGGTGCAGATACCTGTCTTTAGACAGGTATCTGCACCCCCCTCCCCCTGAAAGGTGTCAAATGTGACACCGGAGGGGGGAGGGTTCCGATCAGCGGGACTTCACTTTAGGGTGGAGCTCCGCTTTAAAAGTATTTTAAAATAACATTTTAGGGGCAGATCACTGTTCAGAGCTATTTAGAATTCAATGATGATCTATAAATGCCTATAGAATTATTAAAGTGTCTCAGAATGCATGTTTTGTTTTTCTCCATTCAGGGACACATAAATTCAAATTATTATTGTTATATTTTACTTCCACCTACAGGAGCATAGGACACTGGCAAACAAACATTACAGGTCATCCCAAGATAACCCCTACTCTATCCAGCATGCCTCAGTTTTTTGTTAGTGTTCCAGGAGAATGGCCTGAGTGTCATGCCCAGACCCTGGTGGACTTGACGTGGGGGGAGGGGGGACCTGGAAGTGACATTCAGGCACATGGTTCTGCTTGTGGTGCTTTATAGACTGTAAGTACTGCTAAAAGCTAAGTATTGCTTTCTAAATCCAGAGCTAAAGTATTGCCTCAGTGCTTATATGGTCTCTGAAGACTCAGTTGAGTAGGCCTGTTTGGCTTAGCATTAGTACAGTATTTATCAAATGTTTTTTAATCATAATGTGACAAGTTGGGGTTTCTTTCTCGTACATCACGGGACACAGAGCGGCATATTCATTACTATGTGGGGTTATATGGAGTACCTTCAGGTGTGGACACTGGCAATCTTCAAACAGGAAGTCCCCTCCCTATATAACCCCCTCCCCTAGAGGGAGTCCCTCAGTTTTTTCGCCAGTGTCTTAGGTGTTGGTCACGGAATAGCTTTGCTCCACATCCTTGGGATTAAGGGCGGGCTAACCGGATCTGTCCAAGGAGCCTCAGTGCCAAAGTGGACAGTACCCGGGCCCCAGACCGTGGGGTTTTGCCTATAATGCTCCTCTTTGGAGGGCTGGGCCCAGGACTTGGAGTTTGCAAAACCATAAAGTTCCTGTTTGCCAGGGTGCTATATAGGTCCAGGACAGTGGGTACCTTCATAGGACCCCAGGGCCTGAAGGTCTACTACGCTACCCACGGAGATGGGAGAAGATTGGATCAGTTTGCTGGTCAAACATCCTGCAGCATGGAGCAGGTAAGGGGGAGCCTGCGGGACTTGGTTCGACAGCAGGCTCCCCGGGGTAACCTAAAAGGGGGATAGCCTAAGTATGCTCTGCATGGGCAACCGTGATCACTATGTCTAAAAGACAGGGTGACACCCTTTCTCCCCCCATCACTAGGCCCCCCTGTTTAAATATGTGTTGCTAGCTAACCTGCTGTTTCTTCCTAGGGCTAGTAAGGATCCCTAGGGGCCTTGAGAGAGTCCTACCTGGCCGGGGGTTTGAATCTGCCGCCTGTTTCTGCGTGCCTGGATCTCCAGCAGCGCGGCTCCTCCATGTTCCTCCTGTTTCCGGCATACGCGCGCGCGCACGTCTTATTGACGTTTTTCGCGCCGTCCAGACAGGAGGGCGGGGGGGGGCGGGCCTGCGGCGTCATACAGGGGCGCGCCTTTGTGCTGTTATAAACAGCAGGCTTTGTCAGTGCTCAGTCTGAGGCTGATCTTTCAAGGAGAGGACGCAGAGCGGCAGAACAGTGACTCCCGGTGGCGGAAGAGGGGTAGTACATGTGGACTTTGTTCCAATGCCTTTATTGTTAAGCCAAGAATCCCCCTTATTTTGCAGCAGGTTGGAGGCTGGCAAACTTAAAGTAGGGTCACTGTATGTTGTCAAGGAAAATATATAATATATAATATATAATTATTTAAAAAAAAAAAAAAAAAAAAAAAAGAAAAAACCAACATACGGGCCCATCAGTTTTTGGGGACACTAAGTGATCTATTCTCCCCTAAACTCTGAAATTTGTACTCCTGCCCACTACAGTCTGTTGTGTGGGCGGAGTCCCTCGATTTTGTATTATGGCTTCCAAGGGTTCGGGGTCAAAGGGTACAAAAAAGACCAAAAAACAAAAGGGTTCCCTTTCTGATTCTGATATGCCGATTCTTTCCCCGCAGCTTATTAATTTAAGGAGCGCCTTGGATGAGCCATTAGGGGGATCTGGTGCGGAGGCTGGCCCAGATCAGCCCAGCCCTGTGTTTATCACAGAGGAGATGCTAGCCGTATCCCTAGGGGGGCTAGAAGAGAGAATAGCGGCATTGATCGCTAGAGCTATTCCTGGTAAGAAACGGGTTAGATCCCCATCACCAGGGGGTGTATCCTCAGATGCTGAGATTCTCTCTCCGGAGGAATTAGAATCACAGGAGGATCAACTGGACCTGAACCAAGAGGGTTCAGGGATGGAGGGGTCTACCTCTGAGGAACCATTTTCAGACTCCCAGACAGAGAGACTGTGGGTACAGTCTTTGACGGACATGGTCCGCTCGGCATTTAGTTTACCATTGCCAGAACCTCAGGTTCCTCCGGTATCCTCTCTGGGCTCTTTAAAAGCCCCGTTAAGCAACGCAGTTTTTCCGGTCCATCCTCTCTTGGAGGAATTGATCTTTCGGGATTGGGTACGGCCGGACAGGATTTTTCTGCCACCGAAAAGATTTGCGGTCATTTATCCCATGGAGGAAAAATTCTCCAAGAAGTGGAGGCTCCCAATAGTGGATGCAGCCATCTCGTGTGTGAATAAATCACTAACTTGCCCGGTGGAAAACATACATATGTTTAAAGATCCGGTTGATAAAAGATTAGAAACACTTTTAAAAGCATCCTTTGCTACGGCAGGAGCAGTGGTGCAGCCAGCGGTAGCTGCAATTGGAGTTTGTCAGGCATTAAAAGACCAGACAAAAGAGATGTTAAAGGACATGCCTACCCAACAAGCAGAGGAGTTTGCTGACATTCCCAGAGCTCTGTGTTTCGCGGTAGATGCTATAAAAGATTCCATCCAGCAGGCTTCTCGTTTATCACTATGTTTGGTGCACATGAGAAGGCTCTTATGGTTGAAGAACTGGGCGGCGGAGCCCCCATGCAAAAAGCTTCTGGCAGGATTTCCCTTCCATGGAGGACGACTCTTCGGAGAAGATCTGGATAAATATATTCAGACTATTTCAAATGGCAAGAGTACCCTTTTACCGGTCAAAAAGACATTCCGGGCTCCTACATTTAGGAGGCAGTTTTTTCCTGTCTCGGGGCCCTCTAATTCCAGGCAGTATCGACGGCCGCCTGCACGATCCAACGTTATCAGTAGATCGCAAGGACAGACCCCTGGGGGTAAGAAGCCGTGGTATCGCAAGCCGTCAAAGACAGCCCCTAAGTCTGCATTATGAAGGGGCGCCCCCACTCTCAAGGGTGGGGGGAAGGCTTCGTCTCTTCTCAGAAGTTTGGGAAGCCAAGATCCCCGACAATTGGGTCCGGGCATCTGTAACCACAGGTTACAGACTGGAGTTTCTAAGATATCCTCCGCCTCATTTTCAAGAATCAAGGCTACCAAGGGATCCAGCAAGGAAGGCCTCAATGCTGGCAGCTTTGGATCACCTGCTTTGCCAGGACGTAATTATAGAAGTGCCAGCCCAAGAGCAAGGCCTAGGTTTCTATTCCAATCTCTTTGTCATACCAAAGCCCAACGGCGATGTCAGGCCAATCTTGGACCTAAAGAGGTTAAACGGTTATCTAAGGGTGCGTTCCTTCCGGATGGAATCCATCCGGTCAGCAGCCGCCGCGCTTCAGAAAGACTATTTTCTGGCCTCCATAGACATAAAAGATGCTTACCTTCATGTACCAATCTTTCAGGCGCATCAAAGGTTTTTACGCTTCGCGGTGGGGCAGCGACACTTCCAATTCAGGGCGCTCCCTTTCGGGCTGGCCACGGCCCCCCGGGTATTCACGAAGATTCTAGCCCCAGTTCTGGCCAATTTAAGGATCCAAGGAGTCACAGTCCTAGCATACTTGGACGACCTTTTAATCATAGATCACTCACGGACGGGTCTGCAAAAGGCAGTAAACCTCACGGTTCGGTACCTCGAAGAATTCGGCTGGGTCCTAAACCAGGGAAAGTCAGCATTCCAGCCTACAAAGCAGTTGGAATACCTCGGCATGAGGTTAGACACAGAACATCAAAAGGTGTTCTTGCCCCTTGTAAAGATCAAGGCGATCAAGGGGTTGGTTCAGTTGGTTGTAAACAAGAAAAGACCAACTATTCGCCTGTGTATGCGATTACTAGGCAAGCTAGTGGCCACATTCGAGGCAGTACCATACGCTCAAATCCACACTCGCGTCCTACAGGCAGCCATTCTAGCAGCCTGGGGCAAGAGGGCACATGCCTTAGAGTCCCCTTTGACGCTATCATCAAGGGTCCGACAAAGCCTGGCCTGGTGGTTGAACCCTCAGAACCTTCTAAAGGGAAGATCCTTCAGCCCTGTTGTCTGGAAGGTAGTTACCACAGACGCCAGCCTGGCAGGCTGGGGGGCGGTCTTCGAGGGGTTCTCCCGCCAGGGAACTTGGGTGAAAGCAGAGAGGCAGCTCCCCATCAATATCTTGGAAATCAGAGCTGCTCGCCTAGCCCTGTTGGCGTGGACCTCCAGATTAAAGGGGTTCCCGGTGAGAATCCAGTCAGACAATGCCACGGCGGTGGCATACATAAACCACCAAGGGGGAACCAGGAGCCAGGCCGCTCAAAGGGAAGTGAACTTGATTTTTCAATGGGCAGAGGTTCATGTACCCTGCATTTCAGCGATATTCATTCCCGGAGTGGACAACCTGCAGGCAGACTTCTTAAGTCGCCAGAGTCTGTTGCCAGGGGAGTGGTCTCTGCATCCCCAGGTCTTTCAGACAATCTGCCAGAGGTGGGGAACGCCAGACGTAGATATAATGGCATCCAGGTTCAACAAGAAACTAGACAGGTTCGTGTCGCGAGCGAGGGATCCTATGGCCTGCGGAACCGATGCGTTGGTTTGCCCTTGGCATCAATTCAAACTTCTATATGCGTTCCCTCCACTACAGTTACTCCCCCGCCTGTTGCGCAAGATCAGAGTGGAGCACAAGCCAGTCATTCTAATAGCTCCAGCTTGGCCCCGGAGGGCTTGGTACTCACTAGTCCTGAATATGGCAGTGGGAGACCCTTGGACTCTTCCTCTACAACCAGACCTACTCTCACAAGGCCCGATCCTCCACCCTACATTACAGCGTCTAAATTTGACGGCCTGGAGGCTGAATCCCTGATTCTCAGGGGTAGGGGTCTGTCTAGGCAGGTAATCCCTACCCTGATTAAGGCTAGAAAGCCGGTCTCCAGGGTAATTTATTACAGGGTGTGGAGGAACTATATAGGCTGGTGTGAATCCAAAAGATGGAATTGCCGCAAATATACTATTGATAGGGTGTTAAGTTTTCTCCAGCTAGGAGTGGATAAAGGCCTGGCACTAAGCACAATCAAAGGACAGATCTCAGCTCTGTCAGTGTGGTTTCAGAGGCCGCTGGCCACCCACTCGCTGGTAAAGACTTTCTTACAGGGGGTCTTGCGTATTAATCCTCCTGTCAAGTCACCAGTTTGTCCTTGGGACCTAAATCTTGTCCTGTCCACTCTACAGAAACAGCCTTTTGAGCCTTTGGCTGAGATTCCTTTACTCTTACTGACAAGAAAACTGGTTTTCTTGGTCGCCATAGTTTCGGCCAGGAGAGTGTCGGAATTAGCAGCCTTATCGTGTAAGGAACCATATCTTGTTCTGCATAAGGACAGGGCAGTTCTCCGGCCCCATCCTTCCTTTCTACCAAAGGTTATATCCAAATTTCACTTAAACCAGGATTTGGTACTTCCATCCTTCTTTCCAAAACCTACATCTAGAAAGGAGGGGTTGCTGCATACCTTGGATATTGTCCGGGCCATGAAGGCCTATCTTAAAGCTACGGAAAAGATCCGGAAAACAGATGTGTTATTCGTTCTACCAGATGGCCCCAAGAAGGGGCAGGCAGCTGCAAAATCCACCATCTCGAGATGGATTAGACAATTAATCATTCAAGCCTACGGATTGAAGAGGTTGCCCCCTCCGTTGTCGGTAAAGGCCCATTCTACCAGGGCCATGGGCGCCTCTTGGGCAGCACACCATCAGATCTCTATGGCTCAGATATGCAAGGCGGCAACGTGGTCATCAGTCCACACGTTTACAAGGTTTTATCAACTAGACGTGAGAAGAAATGCGGATACTGCCTTTGGTCAGGCAGTACTACAGGCTGCAGTTTGAAATCCTCGGGATCAGAAACACCCTTGGTTATATAAAAAAAAAAAAAAAAGAAAAAAAAGAAAAAGGTTCTTCTTTCTTGACTAATTTGGAAATATTATTATGATTTGAGTTTAGCTCTAAAATTGAATCCTTCTTTGGAAGATGTCTCCCTCCCCTCATTAAAGCATTGCTTTCGGACATCCCACATAGTAATGAATATGCCGCTCTGTGTCCCGTGATGTACGAGAAAGAAAAAGGGATTTTTAAATACAGCTTACCTGTAAAATCCTTTTCTTGGAGTACATCACGGGACACAGAGCTCCCACCCCTCTTTTGGGTGACCATTTTGGGAGGCATACTGCTTGCTACAAAACTGAGGGACTCCCTCTAGGGGAGGGGGTTATATAGGGAGGGGACTTCCTGTTTGAAGATTGCCAGTGTCCACACCTGAAGGTACTCCATATAACCCCACATAGTAATGAATATGCCGCTCTGTGTCCCGTGATGTACTCCAAGAAAAGGATTTTACAGGTAAGCTGTATTTAAAAATCCCTTTTTTTGTAGCTCATTGGTAGTGCCAAACAGAAGTGTTTTTCATGTCTTTTTCTGCCTGCTTTTATGTAAACAAAAGAAAAGTTCACAAATGAATGCCTTCCCACGCAGGGGGTTATCATCAATGCAACAAAACAAAAAAAACACTCTCCCAGCTCTTTATCACCCCTGTGGCTTAAGCCTTGTACCTCGGTCCTCCTGACCATCAAACACTTCCCAGTCCTCGTGCACCCACACTGTGCCTCCGTCAACTTGGCTTTCCTGCAGCTTTCCAGACCTGGACAGCACAGTGCAGACATGCGCACCTCACTGCTTAAAAAGAAAAGGATCCTGTTATTTTAAAGCAGGGTCGGCAACCATTTTCCACTTAACGGCCGGATTCAATGCATGTGAATGCATAGAGGGCCTCATTCATCTGCTAATAAATTGAGATAATCTGGAGCCCTTTACATTACACAACCTACCTGCACCTCACACAGCCCCCCCTGCATATTGCACACCCCCCCCCCCAATGTTGCGCTTTAAAATTGCGCACACTTGTGGAATAGCAACAAACTACTGTACTTAACATTTTCTATAGGTAACCTGTTTACAGTTATAGAGGGGCTCTTGTGTTAGAATTATTGGTCTCATTCTGATGATTGTGGCGATACCACACGTGTGGTTTGAACACTGTTTACATTTAGCGGTCGTGACTTATGTATGTGTTCACCTCTGCATGTAAGCATTGAGGGATAGTGCACTTTAAATATTTTTTTTTTTTCATTCTTTATTTTTATTTTTTACACTGTTCCTTTAAAAGAAAACAATATGTAGTGATGGGTACTCTTTAAGGAGGGATATGGCTTCTATAAGACCCCAAATTCATCCTTTTACTCTTAAGCATTCAAAACACCAAGTTTGGCTGTTTTGAATACTGTCATTAAAACTGTGGCACCTTTCAGTCTTTTGTCATGACATCGCTTCCGGGTTACTATATCCAAGATCCGATCAAAGCCAATTGCGCATAAAAGTGGGGGGGGTACCCTCCTGCTGCTTGGGATAAATAGCCATGAGGCTTCTTAGCCGCATTGTTTGTTATCCCAAGAAAGCCGACCAGGGTTAAATTGTCCGAGGGCCGGGTGCACATTAATTCATCACTTGCACTGACAGGCCAGGCATTTGGCGGTGGTGGGTAGGTTGCCGACCACTGCATTAAAGTATAAATAACAGCACAGTGCTTGCACTGTGTAGTTTGGCCCCCTGTATCACCTGAAATTACCTGGCTGATCCTTCCTAGTTCTGCCCTCCACACTGTAAACTGACCACGGTGTGTTATGGCTGCTGAGCGTTTACATGTCTCCATCATCCGCAGCTATCTGTAGCTCCCCACTCCCCTCCCTGCCTGTCAGCTCTAAGGTAATTATCAGGCAATCCCCTGTCTTCCATAATGCTAAGTGCCCTGTATATGTGCCCTATTAAAAAAATGCTGGCACATATAAATAAGGCACATATACAGGACACCTAGCATTATGGAAGACAGGGGATTGCCTGATAATTACTAAGTGCGTTTACAAACACTTTAATACAGGGATCTCCTGGGAAGGGTGGGGCCCTGAGCTCTAACTCTGGCTCTAAGAAAAATGCAGCACACACCTGCGCCATTAGTGTGCCTGTTTTCTAGAAAACCTGGCCCAGGCCGCCATATTAGCCAGTGACATGGCCTTGCCCTGCCACATAAATCAATCAAAAGGCTAGCAAAACCAGTTGAATTTTTCACAGCAGAGCTAAATAAAGATGCCCATCCTCCCAGGTCAATGGCAAAAATATCTGTGACGTGCTAGGTAGAGGAGGGGTCATCCTGGGCTGGCTTACATATTTTTTTTTTTTATTTGCCAGTGTCAAACCCCCCTGCCGTATCTGAATTTCTGTTTTCCTTAACCACTTCAATACCGGCCCATTGACAATTGACGGCCAGAAATGGGATCTCCCATCCTAAGTGGCCGTCAATTGACGGCCTGGGCTTTGCAGGTGAATATCTGAATGATGCCTGCAGCCAGAGGCATCATCCAGATATCCTCTTCTTCAGCCCACGATTCTGCACGACATAAGAACGATCATAGCGATCTTAGCCGCTTGAAAGTTCTTACAGGCCGCGGGAGGGGACATCTCCCCTCCCGCCGCCATCCAGTGCTTCTCCGGGCTCTCCCGTGCCTTCGGGGGCCCGGAGAACGAATCCTCCGGCGTCGGCAGGAAGCATAGAGATAACTGGTGACCAGATGGTCACCAGTCATCTCTATGACCGTCGGAGGACCCGGGCGCGATGTGATGACATCACGCCAGGGTCCCCGTAAGTAAACAAAGCCGCAATTGCGGCTCATGTAAGCAACCATTCATGAGATCGGTGAATTTTTTTTACCGATCTCATGGTTTCCAGCCTGGAGGAGAGATGTGAGGTCTTATTGACCTTGCATCTCTCCTTAAAGAGGACCTGTCACACACATTTCCTATTACAAGGGATGTTTACATTCCATGTAATGGGAAAAAAAGTGGAAAAATAAATAAAAAACAAGTAAAAAAAATAAATAAAAGATAAAAAAAAAAATTAAAACGCTCCTGTCCCCGATAGCTTGCGTGCAGAAGCGAACGCACACGTAAGTCCTGCCGACATATGTAAACGCCGTTTAAACCACATAAGTGAGGCGTTAGAGTGCCAGCAACAAATCTAGCACTAGATCTCCTCTAAATCTAAACTAGTAACCTGTAAAAAAATAAAGCGTTGCCTATGGAGATTTTTAAGTACCGAAGTTTGGCGCCATTCCATGAGTGTGCGCATAATTAAAGTGTGACATTTTGGGTATCTTATTTACTCGGTGTAACATAATCTTTCACATAATACAAAAAAATTGGGCTAACTTTACTGTTTTGTTATTTTTTTAATTCGTGAAACAATTTTTTTTACCAAAAAAAGGCGTTTGAAAAATGATTGCGTAAATACCGTGCGAGATAAAACGTTGCAATGACCATCGTTTTATTCCCTAGGGTGTCTGCTAAAAAAAACATATATAATGTTTGGGGGTACTGCGTAATTTTCTAGCAAAAGAATGATGATTATTACATGTAGGAGAGAAGTGTCAGAATAGGCCCGGTGGTATAAAAGACTCTTGTGAAAAAAAGTAAAGTTTTTACTTATTTTGATAGTGAGTAGAATGACTAGAACCTCTATCAGGCTTATATTGCTGTCTGTGTCTCTACTGGGGAGAATAATTCTCTCTAATTGTAAACGAAAATACACATACTTTGGTGTTCATTTACATTTTCTCTTTAACCACTTAACCCCCGGACCATATTACTGGTCAAAGATCAGAGCACTTTTTGTGATCGGCACAGCATCGCTTTAACTGACAATTGCGCAGTCGTGCGATGTGGCTCCCAAACAAAATTGGTGTCCTTTTTTTCCCACAAATAGAGCTTTCTTTTGGTGGTATTTGATCATCTCTGCGGTTTTTATTTTTTGCGCTATAAACAAAAATAGAGCGACTATTTTGAAAAAAATGCAATATTTTTTACATTTTGCTATAAATATCCCCAAAAAAGATATAAAAAAAACTTTTTTTTTCCTCGGTTTAGGCCGATACGTATTCTTCTACATATTTTTCGTAAAAAAAATCGCAATTAGTGTTTGATTGGTTTGCGCAAAATTTATAGCGTTTACAAAAAAGGGGGTAGTTTTATGGCAATTTTTTTAATATTTTTTTTTTTACTAGTAATTTTTGGGACCAATTGGCATTTTTATAGCAATCAATGCTATAAAAATGCATTGGATTACTATAAAAATGCCATTGGCAGTGAAGGGGTTAACACTAGGGGGCAGGGAAGGGGTTAAGTGTGTTCCTGGGTGTGTTCTAACTGTATGGGGGGGTGGCCTCACTAGGGGAAATCACTGATCTTCTGTTCATACATTGTATGAACAGAAGATCAGCGCTTCCCCCGCTGAAAGGAACGAGAGCTATGTGTTTACACACATAGCTCTCGTTCCCCGCTCTGTAACGAACAATCGTGCGGGACTCACGTGGGGGACGAGCGGGGGCGCGCACGCACCCCCTAGCGCCCGCTAAAGGTAGGACGTAGAGCTACGTGCTCTCGCCCAGCAGTGCCGCCGTATAACTGCGGTGGGCGGTCGGCAAGTAGTTAAAGGTGAAAGTTAAAGGTGAACTAAAATGTTAGACACCCTCCCCAGCCCCCACTGTACATATCTACACATACCTCATTTAAAGTCCCAATACTTTTCTTTTATGTATTTTATCTCCGCTGTACATATCTCTGGGTTTGCTGGATTGACTGTCAGCACATGTGCTGACAGTCAATCCAGCAGTCTAGGGAATCACCATGCATGTAGCCCTTCCAGAACTGACCACACCGATTCTGATTGGCGGCATTACATTGATTCCGACCAATCAGAATCTATTTGGTCCATCCCTGAAGCACTGATGGAGAAGAGCAGGAATTTCAAATTCCTGGGCTGCTGGAGTGGCTGACAGCTCCAGGGGTAAGTACAGCTGGGAACCCAGGGGGGTTGTGGAGGGTATCCAGTGTTACCTTTCCATTTTTTTACTTTAAGGGAAAAGGCTAAAAGGGTAATAATTAGTTATGCCCCGTACACACGCCTGGGTTTTTCGACTGGAAAACTGCGAAGGGGGCTTTTGGCTGGGAATCCCGGCCATGTGTATGCTCCAACGCAGTTTTTCCGATGGGAAAACTGACGGATTTGGCCAGCAAAAAAAAAAAAAAGAACCAGCTCTCTTTTTTTCCTGTCGGAAATTCCCGGCGGTCTTTTCCTCCGGCAGAAAACGTCAGTTTCCTGTGGGGAAAAAGACCTATGCAGAATACACGGTAAGGATTCCAGAGGAAAAGCTCTCATCTGAGTTTTCCCGATGGGAAAACAGAACGTGTGTACTGGGGAAAAATGTAGAGAACAGGTTCTCGTTTTTTCCCCTCGGGATTTCCGACAGACCTTTTGCCGCCAGGAATCCCAGTGTGTACAGAGCATAAGGCCGCGTACACACGATTGGTCAAAACCAATGAAAACGGACTGAAGGACCGTTTTATCGGTCCAAACCGATCGGGTGTGGGCCCCATCGGTCAGTTATCCTTCGGTCAAAAAAAGAGAACTTACTTTAAAATTTGACCGATAGGTTTTGACCCATCGGTCAGGCGTCCATCGTTGGTATGCAAAAGCATCGGTTAAAGGACCGCGATTGCTCAGAATCAAGTCGACGCATGCTTGGAAGCATTGAACTTTTTTTTTTTTCAGCATGTCGTTGTGTTATAACACATAAACGTCACCACGTTCTAACACAATCGTTTTTTTTAAACTGTTAGTGTGTAGGCACATCAGACCATCAGTCAGCTTCATGGGATAACCGATGAAAACGGTCCTTTGGACCGTTCTCATCGGATGGACTGATCGTGTGTATGCGGCCTCAGACATCTATTTCTGAGACAAGTGTCTTAGACGATTTCTCATATCTTATGTCCCTTTTTTTAAGAAGGATCTCCCCAATGGAACACCGCAAAATAGAAAATAAAATGTGTTCTAGCCATTTCCTACTCTAGCTGAAATGTGAAATAAAAATGGTTTTAAATGGTACAAAAGTAATATCAGTCATCAGACCATTCTTGATGTCTGATTGTTTCAGACTTAGGCTGCTTTCACACCTGAGCGACAAAACGCCTGTCGCCCGACGCTCGTGCCGCTGGAGGGGAAAAATCCCATTCATGTCTATAGAGATGGTTCACATCTCTGAAACGCCGAACGCCTGTTGCCTGAAAAAAAGTCCCGGACCCTTTTTTTCAGGCGACATTGGCGTTCGGCCATAGACATCAATGGGAGACTTTGTAAAAAATAAATAAAAATGAATCGAAGCGCGGCAAGTAAAGCCGCGTATGTGGCGTTACTTGCTGCTCAGGTGTGAATGCAGCCTTACCCTACACAATACCCTCCTGCTGTGGTGCGTCTGTACTTCCCTTCACACCACTGCTATCTTCAAATGATTGACTGGGTTCATCACTTATGATTATAGGGCCACCTATGGAGCTTCTTGGAGCAGTCAGGACTGTGACAGATAAAACTTTATTGTTATGGTTTCCTAATTTTGCTTGTTGTCTTATATAAACCTGTGACAGATAAAACGTCGAATTATTGGCAACCAGCCATTCTTCCAGGCGGGCCGTATGTGCTCTCTTTTTCCTCGACGAGCTTTCGCTGAGACCGTACACACGGCTCCTCGCTGGAATGTGCATTCCAGCGAGGTTCTCGCTATTTTCAGCGAGAAACGGGGCCTTATAATCTGCATAGGTTCCTTTACAGCTGGAAAATGTGCAAATTGACTGCAGGATTTATGGTAACATTTCAGTGTCAAAAACCAAAGGTAGGTACATAGATTAGGCATGTGTGGTGGTTTTCAAGATTGACTAGCCCTTCAAAAGAAGTATCACTAGTGATGAAATGATCTTTTGTTTTTATTTTTGCATGCTAGTCTTATATCGAAAATGAAACTTCCATACCAGGCCTATTCTGGCACTCACTCCTTTCCTACATGTAAAAATCATAATGTTTTTGCTAGATAAGTACTCAGAACCCCCCATACAGAATAGAATGGCGGTCGTTGCAACTTTCTATCTTGCACAGTATTTGCGCAACTATTGTTTAAACGCATTTTTGGGGGGGGACTGTTTCATTAATTAAATAACAAAACAGTAAAGTTAGCCCAATTTTTTTTGTATAATGTGAAAGATGATGTTACGCCAAATAGATACCCAACATGTCGTGCTTTAAAATTGTGCATACTCATGGAATGGTGCCAAACTTTGGTACTTAAAAATCTCCATAGGCGACGCTTAATTTTTTTTTTTTTTTACAGGTTACCAGTTTAGAGTTTAAGTTTACATATGTGGGAGTGACTTACTTATGTGTTCACTTCAGAGAGCGGGCTACCGGGGACAGGGTTATTTTAATTTTTTTTTATTATTTTACTTCTATATTTTTTATTTTTACACTTTTTTGCTCACTTTTTTTCCTATTACAAGGAATGTAAACATCCCTTGTAATAGGAATAGTTTGTGACAGGTCCTCTTTATGGAGAGATGCAGAGTCAATAAGACCCCACATCTTTCCTCCAGGCTGGAAAACATGAGATCGGAAAAAAAAAATCACGATCCCATGCTTACCAGTCGTGATTGCGGCATTGTATACATCCGCAGCCCGGACGTGACGTCATAACATCTCGCCTGGGCCTCCGAGGGTCATAGAGACTGGTGCCCAAATGGTTACCGGAATTTTCTATGGTCGTCATCTGGCGGCTGCTGATTCTTTCTCTGGGTTTCCAATAGCACAGGAGAGCCCAGAAAAGCACTGGATATGGGCGATGTCCCCTCTCGTCGCCTGTAAGAATGATCAAGCGGCGGAACTGCCGTTATGATCTTTCTTATGGTGCACAGAATCGCCAGATGAAAACAAGGATATCTGAATGATGCCTGTAGCTGCAGGCATCATTCAGATATCTCCGCACAAAGTCAAGGACATCATATGACGGCCTTGGGCTGGAAGTGGTTAAGTATAAAAAAAATTCTCGCATGACAGAATACTTCGGAAGTGATGTGATGCATTGTATTGTAATGAATTCTGTTGTTTTTGAGCATGCATGGCCTTGGTCTTCCGATTTTTTTTTTATAATTTTTTTCAAGCTAAAACTGTACTGATTAAACAAATATTGTATGTTCTGGTACAGTACGAGAACAATGTTTGTCCCTTCGGATAATTTTGCATGAACTGTTGTGATCGGCTCTTGAAAGCTGTGTCTAATGATCAGATTATTGTACGATCACTTCGAAAGCTGTATTTTTCATCCGATTTTCTGATCGTGTGTACTAGGCATAGGTCTACATACAAATGATCTAAACAGCTTCTAAGAGATTTTTTCATTTGACGTAAATTTTAAATGCACTTGTTACAAGGCATGGTGAAGATACTCATAAACTGAGATTCCAAGTAAACTGAAACTACCTTTGTACATCAGGGCTCATAATTTTCAGTATCTCCTTATCATTCAATAGTCTAATTCAGTGAGCTCACTATATGATTTTACTGTGTACAGCTGACAGGAGCACATTAGACCAGGAAAGAGGGGAACAAATAAAGGTAGCTTGTGGGCCCTTGCATTATAATGCCTACTTCTGATAAGACATGTTTCCAGTGTTTACTGTCAGGGGATGTAATTTTGAGAAGGGTGCATTTCTTTTACTTTAAACACTAGAGTGGCTTAGTACACACATTAGTGCTTTTATACAAATGTAAATGTATTTTCCACTTGGCTTGAAAAGAACATCTTCTAATGGTTTATCCAGTCTCAGATGGATGTAGTAGAGCACCTGACGCACAATGCTCAATTCCTACAGGGGTAAATGTTAACTAGCCTAGGGCTTTCCAGTAATCTGTTTAACAGGCTAATTTTACAGCCCATCCTAGCTAATTAAATGATCATGCCCATTCAGAAGACTCGTAAGTGAGGCCGACGTTATGCTGCTTATAATGTCCACCTAGGCCATGGGCTATGGCATAGGTGTAAGTGATGTTTATTTCTGTACTGGTTCTCAAAGGATTTATGAATGCCTTAACTACCCTGGGATTTAATACATTACCTCTGCAGCAAAATCAATGTCTGTTGGAAGGTGTAACTAAATGAAGTGAACCTGCAAGAACATAAATATAGAAGTGAACATTGCGTTCAATTATTTTACCCTCAAGCTTTCAGGCAATGGTGGTGTCATCCTAATCCTGCCTCACTGATCTAGAACAAATATGAATTCTCCTGTCTCCCATATTTGTTCCAGCACAGTAATTAACATATAGTGGATATACAAAGTCTACACACCTCTGTTAAAATGTCAGGTTTCTGTGATGTAAAAAAAAAAAACATGAGACGAAGATAAATAATTCCAGAATGTTTTCTACCTTTAATGTGACCTATAAACTGTACAACTCAATTGAAAAAAAAAAAACAAATCTTTTAGAGGGGGGAGTAAATATTAACAAATTAAAATGTATGTGGTTGCATAAGTGTGCACACTCTCTTATAACTGGGGATGTAACTGTGTTCAGAATTAAGCAATCACATTCAAACTCATGATAAATAGAACTCAATACACACATGCCATCATTTAAAGTGCCTTTGTTTAACTCCAAGTATAGTTCAGCTATTCTAGTAGGTCTTTCTTGACATTTTCTTAGTTATATCCTACAGCAAAAGCCATGGTCTGCAGAGAGTTTCCAAAGCAACAGAGGGATCTCATTGTTAAAAGGTATCAGTCAGGAGAAGGGTACAAAAGAATTTCCAAGGCATTAGATATACCATGTAACACAGTGAAGAAAATATGGCACAACAGTGACATTACCAAGAACTGGACATTCCTCCAAAATAAATGAAAAAAACGAGAAGAAAACTGGTCAGGGAGGCTGCCAAAAGGCCTACAGCAACATTGAAGGAGCTCCAGGAATATCTTGCAAGTACTGGCTGTGTGTGGTCCATGTGGCAACAATCTCCCGTTTTCTTCATAAAGCTGGACTATGGGGTAGAGTGGCAAGATAGAAGCCTTTTCTTATGAAGAAAAACATCCAAGCCCAGCTAAATTTTGCAAAAACACATCTGTTCTGATAAACCATAATGCCAAAATATATGTTTGGTGCAAAAACAACACTGCACATCACCAAAAGAACATGATACCCACAGTGAAGCATGGTGGTGGCAGCTTAATTCTTTTGGCTGTTTTTCTTCAGCAGTGGCTCACAGCAGGAGTCCTTGCATCCTCGTTCAGGGGTCCTATGAAAATCGCACCGGAGCCGCTGCGGAGATGTGTTTTTGAAAAGAAGAGTTGTCAAGATGTGCCAGTCCGTGCCCCATCATTGGTGTCAGTGAGAGGAATAGTGCCCCATCGCTGATGTCAGTAGGAGGAATTATTCCCCATGAACAGAAAAGTGCCCCAAGGGCCAGATAAAGACAAGCAAAGGTCTGCAGTTTGGAGACCAATGATCTGGAGAATATCCAACTTCCAATTGCCTTGGGGGGTAAGGAAGGAATCCCCCACCCTCCTAATATAATTGGACTACTATTTATAGGGCTGCCTTCCTATTGGACTATAACAGTGGCCTCCAAACTATGGCCCGGGGGTCAAATGCGGCCCTTTGCTTCTACCCGGCCCGTGCAGTGCCATTTTATTCACTGACAACAACAAAGGGCACAATTTCTCCCAATGACACAAATAATGGGGCACAGTTTCTCAGCGAGACACAAACAATGAGACCCTATGATGGGGCACAATTACTCCCAATGACATCAACAAAAGGGCCCGATGACACCAATGATGGGGCACTATTCCTTCCAATGGGGCTCAATGACACCAATGATGGGGCATGATTCCTCCAAATGGGGCCCAATGACGGGGCAATTTTCTCCTACTGACACCAATGATGGGGGATCGTTCACTACCCTTGACGCTGGGACATTTTTTTACTCCAAATGGCCACAGTCCGGCTCCCCTAAAGCCTGATGGACAGTAAACTGTCCCTTTGTTCATAAAGTTTGGAGACCCCTGGACTATAGGTATGCGGTTCTGTGTATTACAGTTTTCTAGTTAAATGTTTATTTTATCTATTGGTTGAACTAGCCAGTTTTTCAGCCTATGTAACCATATAACTATATACTGTATAACTGAAGACTGAATGTTTAGTTCCTAAATAAGGTCCTTAAGATGGGTTATCTTTAATGTGACGCCATTGAATTATGTGGACTCCTTTAATGAAATGCCTGCACTTGAGGTCCATACACCTCTCAATCTGATTAACCCTACATTTATTTTACAATGTAGAGAATAAGCAGGAGGTGTACTTCTTCAAACTCAGTAATGGGAACTGCATTTGGAAGTTTGGAATTTCTGAAAAACATTAGAAACCTGTGGATAATTAATCCACTGGCATCTGCCTAAAGGTGACCTGTCAAAAAATAAGGCTGCCTTTTATGGGACTGTATGCAGAATTTGTAGCTATAATAAAAATAATGACTCCGAAGCATGAGGGTGGGTTAAATTTGGCCGCAGGCCTTTATTACTGGTATTGTATTTATTAATTACCACCAAACTTTATTAAACCACAACTATTGCAATATAATGCATAAAACACATCACTCAATAAAACTTGAAAACCATCAACAGTCCTCAACCCAGTCATTCAGGCTCAGGTTGAATTTAACTTTTACTTAAAACAAAAAAACCCCTAGTGTTTATTCACAAAACCAAAAGGGGTACCACGTAATATTAGGCCGCGACAAGGGAGGGGGGGAGGGAGTTCAAGATCCGGCTTCCAGGTAGGCTGGTCACCTCAGCTGTGTTAGGCCTGCCTTAAATAGCCTCCTGGCTTCTAGAATGTTCCTAACGCCCATGTGACCTGATCCCAAGACCTGATTGGTCCTTGTCCTACCTCACCTGATGCTCTTACCTTACAGGTGTGAGCAAGGGGGAAAACCCCGCCCCTTTGGCGCCTGGTAACGCTATTCTTGTTGGAAAAAAAGGGGGGAGGGAGGGGGACCCAGAGAAAACCCCCCCCCCCGACCTCTGCAAGCACTCCCATGGGCTCGGGGGGGCTTAAACAGCCCCCTTCGCTTTCATTCCTTCCTTCTGAAAAGGCATATGGTCTGTCTTCAGTCTTTGAAGAAAAACAGATAGATATAAATGTGACAAATTTGTGTCAGACCTGGCCTTTTTCACCAAATTGTGACAAATGGCTGGTCAACCTCACACTGCGCTGGCACTGATATGAAACAATGACACTCTAAGGCCGAGTACACACAATCAAATTTATCTGCTGAAACTGGTCCGACGGACCGTTTCCGCAGACCTATCCGATCGTGTGTACGGGCTAGCGGACAGGTTTGTCAAGCGGACAAATTTCAAAGCATGCTGTCTGTCCTAACCAGCGTCAACAGAAATTACTTAACCAATCATCCAGTAAAATGTTTAGCTGTTGGGATGTCACTATGTGTACGACCATGTCCCAGATACAGTTTTCTATAATTATATTTTTGAATACCTACAGGTTACAGTCTGCTAACTTTTCCTATTATGAAGAAGTCACTGCATATGACAAAATGGTTTGGGTTGACTTCAGACCTGAACAAAATGGCTGCCACGCGCACAGCTTTTGTGTGCCCAGTATGTATGACCATTCCAACAACAAGCATGCAATAACTGAAATGGGAACTTTTGATCCACATTCAGAAAGTCATTCAGAAAGACAGGGGACCTGTATAACATTCAGGCAACTGACCTTTTCAGGAGACCAGTAAATGGTTGTCACAGTTCCATGACGGCAAGTTTCCTTTTAAGCAGCAGTATTAATTATGGCTATATGGATATCCCTTTTTTTGTGCTTGCTTTAAAAAACCAACTTTTCAAAGCACTTCTCCCGCTTTTCAGACACATAACAATACTGTACTCTGTAATCCCCCTGAAGACATGCCTTTGCATGAAACACATCGAGGCAGAGCTATGTGCTAACGTCACTCAGTGGCTTCCGAGTTCAGAGACGGCAGCCACCTTAGTGCACTTCCTTTGATATTTATTGTTACTTATGTTATGTTATGTCAGGGATGGACTGAGACCAAAATTTGGCCCTGGACTTTATCCAGACCGGCCCACTTTATGTTTGCAAACAAGAACAAAAACAGTATACAAACTATACGGAATTGTGCAAAAAAACATAAGTAGCATAACATAAGGAGTCCTCACTCACCTCTTTTATTATTTCACTTATTCTCCTCTGTATTTTCCTCATTCTTCTCACATCACTGCATGAAGTGGAGGGCGCGCTGCGCAGCCATTACTTTGACAGGCTGTCACTGAAACCGGCCCACTGAGCCATCGGCCCACCGGGAAACTCCCTGTAGTCCCTATGGCCAGTCCATGCCTGTGTTATGTTAAATACTCTGGAGCTGATTAATTATATTATTGGCATTATATTGATAGATTTTAAAACGTTATCATCTTTGCTACTTGGTCTTCAATAAAAAGACACCATCTTTTTTACTTTAAAGCGGACTGCATTATTTACTCCCACTTAGTGGAAGATTTTGGACTCTAAACTAATTTGTACCTTACCTTTGTTGCTAGCTGCCATTTTTATTTCTAGTGCTGACTTTAGTATCCATATTTGTTACACATCACAACCTGACTGTGTTGAGGATCACCCACTGTTGACACTGGAAAAGGACTAACATGATCATTTGACCAGAAGGCATCTGGAATGTAGGTATGGCCAGAAATATTGGCACCGATGCATTTGTCAGATAATGCACCATTTTGCCCAGAAACTTGTCGAAATAACAAATGTTTAGGCATTTTCATTTTGTTTGTATTCATATGACACTAAAAAGTGGAGACACAAAAAGTCAAATCTGACACATTCCATGCAAAACTCCAAAAATGGACTGGACACATTTATTGGCACCTTCTCAAAATTATAAGAAATAATTGCATTCCAAGTTTGTGATGCTCCTGTAATTTGTAATTAAACTCACCTGTATACATTAACAGGTGCTGACCATATAGAAATCATACTAGCAACCAGTTAAAATGGTGAAAAAATTGACTCAACCCTTCCTTTGTGTGCCTTCTCTGTGTGCCACACAGAGCATGGAGAAGAGAGAGAGCAGCAAAGAATTGTCTGAGGATTTGAGAACAAAAATTGTGGAAAACCATAGACAATCTGAAGGTTACAAGTCCATCTCCAGAGATCTTAATGTTCCTGTATCCACTGTGTGCAACATTGTCAAAAAGTTTAAAGCCCATGGTACTGCAGCTAATCTCCCTGGATGTGGACAAAAGAGAAAAAATTATCAAAGATTGCAACAAAGGATTGCAAAAAACCGAAGATGCAATCAGCGCAAAATTATAAAAATAGAACCCCTCCTTCCTTCTTATGCAAGCTGAACACTAAAAGAATAACACAAATTCCAGTGACAAAGATAAAACGAAAAAAAGTGCAGTGCAAAGTGTAAAACTAAGAAATTTGGAAATAAAATCTAAGCGTGAAACATCATGGTAATTAATAATAATAATCAACAGTAAAGTCCATAAAACAGCCGCTCATGACGTCACCCACTCTGCTGTCGGACCCACGTTTTTACTACATGCTGTGTATGCCTATCTGCTTGTGAGTAGTTTGAATTTAAATACATGCCGATGCCTTTTTTTAACAAACGGTGAGCACTTAGATCATTCCCTTTGTTTCCTATGCATGTACTCTGCCTTCTGAGCTTGGAGAAATACTAGCTGTTTCTGAGGAGTTTGAAAGCAACCTGTATAAAGGAGGATTTCTTATGAGGATTTGGTTGATCTGGTTATCTGCTTGTTTTGACTACCTGGTAATTTAGGGGTCTGTATCTGGAGGTGAGAGAGCCTTGGGTGGAGGGACTGTCCCCTTTTGTGGATCTTCTCACTGGTGGATTATCTCTTACGGACCCTTTCACTTGTTACATGCTTATCACCTAATATTAATTTACACTTTATTGTTTTATGGTCTTCACTGATGATTATTATTATTAATTACCGCAATGTTTCACGCTTAGATTTTATTTAATAGTTTCTTAGTTTTACACTTTGCGCTTCATTTTTTTTTGTTTTATCTTTGCAACAAAGGATTGTTCAAATGTTGGATAAAGAACCTCAATCAACTTCTAGACAAATTCAAGCTGACCTTCAGGCACAGGGTACAACTGTGTCAGCTTGCACTATACGTCACCATCTGACTGAAAAGGGATGCTATGGTGGGAAACTCAGGAGGACCCCACTGCAGACAAAAACATAAAGCCAGAAAGCAAAAATCATTTTAGGAGAATGTGCTGTGGACAGACAGAACAAATTTACTGTATTCAGAGAAAATAATACAGTCCCTACAGTCAAACATGGAGGAGGTTCACTGATGTTTTGAGGTTGCTTTTCTGCTTTAGGCACTTGATGTCTTAACTGTGTGAATGTTATTGTGAAATCTGAAGACTACCAAAGAATTCTGGGGTGCAATGTAGGACCCAGTGTCAAAGTTGGGTCTCTGTCAGAGGTCTTGGGTCTTACAGCAGAACAATGACCCAAAGCACATGTCAAAAAGCACCCAGAAATGGTTTAAGACAAAGCGCTGGAGAGTACTGAACTGCCCAGCAATGAGTCGAGATCTACAGCAGTTGGGAAAAGGAGCCCTTCCAATCTGAAAGACCTGGAGCATTTCAGAAGAATTCAAGACAAAGAATAAATTTTTGGGGGTTTTGGCATAGGTACAGTTAACTGAACTTTTTAGTTTATTTCCCCATACTCCTCAGAAGGAAGATGTCACTAGTTTCAGGACAAGATGACTCCGCTCAGTAGGATCAGTATACAGAGTAGGTGTGCAGAGTCAGCTGTTGTGGAGTAGCTGGATGTTCATCAACCTGAAGATTCTAAAGACCGCAAGACAGGTAAATCCTTCATACAGTACACTGGGGAGTGTGTATCACAGAATATAGAAGATAGAACCGGATATTTGCCACTACACTAAACATTCACTAAAGTGTTGACAGATGTGGCTGTATAAAGTTTACATAAGTGTACCTAAGATCCTTCCATTGGCACTGGAGACATGTTGAAGGGTTAAAAGCTTTTAGTACTGAAGTGCAGTGAAGAGACTGGAGTTGATTATTTATAGATGAGGTCGGGTACACTGACCATGTTATTTAATATCTCTGCAGTCTGTTCTGTTTCATATTGAGTATAAAACAGCAATTTGCACTGTTACTGTTTGTTTCATCAATATCATTTACACACAGTGCCATGAGCCCATCCCTTTTTCATGACAGTCTAATGAGTGTTTGTTTTATAGTACAGAATAAATGCGTTATTGCTGGGGAGGAAGCCTATAAATATAACTAATTACCATGCATAATTACTTGGATTCCTGGTTCTGTGCACCATATGTATATGTGTTTTGTTGAATCAGTTTTCTTTTTTTATTCCTGAACATACAGTCAAATATAAAATATTTGCACTCTAGCAGACTTACGCTACCTCCTAAATGTCTGTCATTTTATATCCTTGCATACATCTTTTAAACCTGGATGTTACTAAAAAGCTACAAACAAATGGCTCCTACCACCACTTATAATTGCAGCAAGGAGCACATGGAAGGGTGATGCATGTCAAACAAAACCAGAGAAATTCCCTGCTCAACTAGCCTGCAACCCACCAAATTATCCTAACAGTATGTGTTAAACTTTAAGGAGGAAGGGTTCCCTCCAGGCTCACCTGCTCTCTGCCTATCCATTATAATCCATGTACTTCTACTGTGGATGTTCTCAGATAGTATAGTTGGGACTGCAGATAATACTGGGTTAACGTGAAATGGATAATTCTATTGGTTGCAGGCTGGTCAATAAGTTGAACTAAAACCTTACCCCTGATAAAACTTTAAACTTCTGAACAAACCTTATTCCCGGAAACAAAAAAAAATCCACTGTACAGATTTGGGACAGGCCTACTTGCCCTGGACGCAGGGGTCCATTCGCATGGAACGCGGTCATCAATGCTTGGCACCAGGCGGAGACTGCAGTCATGTGAACAATCTAACATTAAGGCAGTTACCTGACTTAGAGATGAACCTTCACTGTGTGCAGTAATAAAACATAAAAAGTTCCCCTGTGAAGTGTCTTGTTCCATGTCACTACACACTCTAGCTTTAGTAGATGTTGCATTAGGAGTAAAGTGCTGAGTCTGCTCCCATTTCACCAGTCCAGCGTACCTCTGTTGCCTCACTCCCAGTAATAGAATGGGGCCCCCACCGACATGCTCGTTAACTCCTTCCTTTCCAAACCTAGTGACCAGGCCATAGATCACCATAATGTGCATTCAGATCCAGTTGCTATGAGATACCGACCGCTGGGGGGGCTAGACATTGTCCCCCCTTGCCACCAGAGGACCTGTCACCTTACCAGGTACCATGCTCAATGACTGGTTGCTTGGTGTTTCCAACTTGTGCTGGGCTACCCTTAGCAATTACATTCTTTCTCCTTGTCTTGCCGTGTTAACCCTTTTGAAGTAATGTATCTTCATGCTCCTTTGTGCTTTACAGACCCTAATTCTTTAGATACGTCAGACCGCACATGCACCCGTTTGAATAACTTCAGACCAGGATTAGAACAGTTAATGTAATTTTACTAGCAAAACTTCAACATTACAGTCCAATATGAACAATGTCCATTCCCTAACTACAGTAGTGTAGCTTCCCAGGCATACCTCCATGAAGTGGTAGTCTATGCTGGTTTTCTCTATGGCTTGGATGTCTTGCAAAAACCCCCGGTGCCTTCAGCGGACTGCAAGGTATAATAGTCCCGATACCATGAGCTGAGCGTGGGAACAGAACCAAGCAAGGACCAAAAAGCCTAAGAACTGAACACACATAACTTAACAAGTTCCCCTAGCCTAAGACAGCTGCTAAATAACTGAACAAACATTGGAATAACATGCTTACACACTGCTTTTAGATTGACCCTTATTTAAATTAAACAAGCAGCATGTGCTTCCAAACGTTGCTTTATTGCAGATCTGTTGTATACCTGGTCCTCTGTTGCACTTTGACTCACGTTTTTTATTTAATTGGTCCTTGCAGTGATGTAGGACCCAACGGAAGAAAACAACTAGGGATGCCTGCATTGGACACTCCTGTGTTGAAAGCTGAGCATTACATTTTATGGAAAATTAAGAAACTATTTTTTGCATGTCACCGGAGCAGTCGGCCTCACCATATGACTGGTGTGATCGGGGACACTGACTGGTGACAGTATGAATATATATAGTTCTTTTTTTTTTTTAACGTTTATTCTTTTTTTTTTTTTTTACAATATTTTGTTTTCTTTTTGACAGTTTTATTTTTTATTTTTTTACATACTTTGACCAGAGCAGTACAGTGTTAACATAGTGACTGCTCTGAGGAGGTGATAAAGATATATTTTTTTACACTATGAATCCTTATTACATTGATGATCACTGTAAATAAGCAACATGTTTATTAATGGCATCCATTCATGTACCATTGTTTACTACTGTGATAGCTTTGATTGGTCACAGCTATCACATGGTACAGGTACGCTGTGATTGGTCACAGTGATCACATGTTACAGGGGCCAATCATAGAAATGACAATAGTACACACAATGTCTATGAATGAAAGCTATTGTTGCCAACGGTCACAGAGAACATATGGTACCAGGGCCATGCTAAGCGGGCCGCTACAACGATCTGTTTTCCACAATGTCCAGTGGACATATAGGGTTATTTTCTTATCGTCCATGGACGGACACTCCTTAAATCTTGACAAGTGGGACGTCCTCAAGCAGTGTCAAAAACGAGGGGTGGGAACAGTATCTGTAAAACCCCAAACAGGCAGAGCTCCTAAACGAAGGAGTTGCAACACCTCCTGCAAAACCTTGCGGCCGAAAGAAGCATCAGAAGATGCACTCACATCAACCTTGTACAACTTGGAAAAAGTGTGAACGGACGACCAAGTCGCCACCTTACACACCTGTGAGACAGATTCTTGATGTCGGAAAGCCCAGGAAGCACATATTGCCCTGGTCGAATGTGCCTTGACCGGAAAGGGGGGCGCTCGCCTCTTAAGAGCATAGGCCTGTATGACGGTCTGCCTGATCCACTGAGAAATGGTGGCTGACGAGACTGTCAGGCCCCTTTTGTGGACCAGACATCGACACAAAAAGTGAGTCAGATCTCCGAAACGGAGCTGTAGCAGTCCGGTACACCTGCAAATCGCGTACCACGTCCAAAGTATGAAGCGCAACCTCCTTAGGATGCGCCGGCTGAGGACATATGGATGGAAGTACAATGTCCTTATTCAGGTGAAAGGCCGAAACCACCTTAGGAAGAAAGAAAGGTTGCGGGCACAACACCGCCTTATTCTTATGGAGGATCAAGTATGGCAACCTGCAAGACAAGGCCGCCAACTCAGAAACCCTTCTGATAGAAGTAACGGTGGCCAAAAAGGTCACCTTCTGAGATAGCTTTAAGAGAGGAATCTCTCTGATGTTTTCAAAGGGAGGTTCCTGAAGAACTGAGAGCAGCAGATTCAAATCCCATGTAGGAAGAGGTGGTTTAAGAGGGGGAAGTATATGACGAACCCCCTCCACAAAGGTACCTACCAGATAATGGGTTGCCAAAGGCTGCTGAAAGAACACAGCCAAGGCTGAAAACTGAAAAGGCAAGTTTTTGATTCACTCCAAGCTGTAAAAACAGCAGGACCCTGGACACCGAATACGTCCATGGACCCCACCCCATCTTTTCGCACAAGAGATGTAGGCCTTCCAGGTGCGATGATAGATCTTCCTGGAGGAAGACTTCCATGCCCTCAGCATGGCTGAGATGACCGAGCCGGAAAGACCCCGGTGTCCTAAGACCTCCTGACCTTCAAGAGCCATGCCGATAAAACCAGCGACTGTTAAAGCAGGATGAAGTATAGGACTTTGAGACAGATGGTGACATCTGCCACCAGGTGCACGAGATCTGCGTACAAAGAACTGGTGATCTGGAGCGATAAGAATCATCGGGATCCCCTCGGCCTCCACTCTGCGGAGCAGCCGAGGAAGCAACCTCAATAGGGGAAAGGCATAAAGTAGCTATGAATCCAGTAGCAAAGAAGGGGGGGTTTCAATTCTAATCTCGAAAAAGATTGCATGGTCAACTACAGGCTCCCTGATGGATACTGGGCGACAGTACGTAATGTTGAAAGGTACGATTGAGGGAATAATGGTAACTTGGGCCTCTTTTTACGCCCCCAATACGCAACAGGATGTTTTTCTAAAGAAGTTCTTGGAGGAATTAGCGAGATTTCAGGAAGGACAGTTGATTTTGGGAGGGGATATGAATATTTTCCCTGCTCCAAGAATGGATACCTCGTGCAGAGGGTCGGCAGTGTTGGCAGGTACCCGGAAACGTATACTGCAGTTGATACAGAAGGAGAGATTAATAGACATATGGCAACTGACACATCCAGGGGAGAGAGACTCTACCTTCTATTCCATCCCCCATAAGACATATTCCCGCATAGACTATTATTTTATCCCACATAACCAGTTGCACGCAGTTAATGAGGTTGGAATAGGGAAAATTACATAGTCAGACCACACACCAATTTTCCTGAAATATACATTGGGTAACTCTCGACCCTCGGGGCAGCGTGAAAAAGAAAAATAAACCGCGCTAATGACCAATAAACATAAAATACATTAAATGATATGTGAACCACACCAATGGGTTAATGTGATAATATGCAAGATTAAAAAAAAACAGTCCAAAAAACAAAAACAAACATTAATAAGTGTCCATAAAAACACAAAAGCCTTTAGAGTCCAGAGTGAAAGGGCTAACAAGGTTCCTACACAAAAAATAGTGAATAATGAATTTTGAAAAACAAAAGTCCAGAAGAAAAAGATGTGACATCCACCCTGGTGAAGCCAAATCCCAATATGAGTCAACAAGATATTGGTTAACACTGATGTGACATGCAGCTGAAGACCTCCACCACACGCATATGCAAGTCTGCTTACCAAATGGAAATGGTCCCTGGCTGAGAGGAGACTAAAATAGCATACAGGATCAACAAACAGCTAGGCTCGGTGAGAGAGTAAAGCAGTTCAGCTTGGGTCATCCGACAGTGGCTCCAATGGCAATGGTCACATGAATATAAAAGCAGACAAGAATGCCTCGATAGTGTAAAATCACTTAAAATGTATTGTACAAAATAATAAAGAAATACACTCACATTTTGCAGTAAAAGAAAGGCCTTAAACCTGCAGCATCCGGCCGGCAGCATGCAGGTAAACCTGTGTAGTATCGAGTAGTCCAAGGGTGATGGCAGTGTGCCACTCGGTACGCCCTGACTAGTTTCATGGTTTTCAAAGGGCAGCTACATGAAGGTTGAACGAAAGTCTCCTGCAGGATGCTGTTGTTTTGGAAGAAATTCAAAAGGAAGTAAGGTGGTATTTTCAGAATTATGATACGCCAGATTGTGATTTAGGAGTGATATGGGAAGCCCATAAGGCAGTGATAAGGGGTGTTTTGATGAAACAAGGGGCGAGGATAAAGAGGGAAAGAGAAGTCAAGCTAACAGCCCTTCTAACAGACATCACACGTCGAACTCCTACACAAACGGGATTTGAGTTCAGTAGTAGAAAGAGAACTTCTGGTGACATGTAGACAAGTTACTGAATTACTTATGTATAAAGCGAAAAGGGCAATACAGACAGGTCGGTGACAGAACTACGAATATGGTAATTAATGTGGAATTGGTCAGGTCGCTGAGGGAACAACAAGTAAAGACCTATATAACAGTGATTTCAGGGGAAGGCGGGGAAAAAATTAATTTACCCAGAGAAATAGCACAGAGGTTTGGAAATTTCTATAGTACTTTGTATAACCTACAAACAACGTCTCAGGATCAACGAGCAATGGAAAGGTATATAGTAACATCAGGTGTTAAGAGTGTGTCACCAGAAGGGAGACATGAAATGGAAAAAAATATTTCTATAGGAGAAATTCAAAAAGGCAGTGAAAAGGGGGGAGGGAGGCAAATCACCGGGCCCAGATGGGTTTTACTATTCAATATTATAGACTTCTTCTCCTGATTCTGGGGCAATTTATGGTAAAAAAAAGGTTTAATAGGGTAGAAGATACAAGTTCTTTTCATACTGAATCCTTGAAGGCCGTAATTACAGTTTTACCTAAGGAAGGAAAGGACCCTTCACAATGTGGGATCTATAGACCGATATCATTATTGAATACGGATCTGAAGCTCTTTTCTAAGATCTTGGCAATGCGTATACAACAGCACATACCCGGCCTGGTCCATAAAGACCAGGTAGCATTCGTGCAGATGCGGGAAGCTCAGCATAATAAGATCAAGACCTTAAATCTAATTAATTTGGTGGGTGTGTCCCTAACCCCATGTGTCTTTCTAGGGACAGATGCAGAAAAAGCTTTTGATCGTTTGGCAATTTATGTTCCTGGTATTAAGACACATAGGGTTCGGGGAGAAGATGATATAATGGATTTTGAGTAATTATACGCATCCTACTACCCAGGTCAAAGTGAATGGAGTATTATCCCCACTCTTTAAGTTATCGAACGGGACAAGACAGGGGTGTCCCCTATCCCCTCTTTTATTTGCCCTATCAGTTGAACCTTTATTAAATAGGATTTGATCTAACCCAGATATTAAGGGGGTGTCTGTGGGAGGAGTAGAATATAAGCATATGCGGATGATATGATGTATAGCCTGACTAATCCAATGGTGTCCCTCCCTAATCTACTTCAAGAACTGGAGATATATGGGAAATTTTAAGATTTATTATGCCAAATCCGAGGCAATGGGGGTGGCGATTGCCGAGGAAGATTTTGAAATCTAACTATAAACTTAAATGGACAGACTCAGCCTTGACGTACTTGGGGACCTCCATCCCAGCGGATCTCAAACAAGTATACAAGTTGAACTTTGTACCACTGTTAGCTAGAGTTCGAATCCTCCTGGATGGATGGCAGAAGGGACTCTATTCGTGCTTCAGGAGGTGCAACATTATTAAAATGAACATCTTACCGAAATTTCTATACCTTTTTCAGACACTCCCTATTGCTATACCCAAGCAGTATTTTAAACAGATACAAGCTATGTTCAGTTGATTTATATGGGCAAATAAACGCCCAAGAGTTAAGGGCTCTATACTGTCACTATCTAAACAAGAGGGGGTGTGTCGCGGCCCCAGACATATATAGATATTATCAGGCAGCTCTATTGAGTCATCTGGTCGATTGGAGTAGACATGGTGGAGAGAAAATGTGGCCGGGACTGGAGCAGGCTCAGTACAGTGGAATTCTCCAAAGAGCAGCATGGTTTTACAGGGAGCTCCCCGAAGGAGGTGAAGGGACACCTTCTGATAGGACCTACACTGTGGATAGGATATGGGTTATTTGTGAAAGGGAAATTGTCAACATTAGACTCACCTCTTTTCCCCATTTTGGGGAACCCAAGGTTTGGACCGGATTGACGAAGGGGCCTTTTGGTAAATTGATAGAACAGGGGGTGTTTCAAGCCTCTCATTTTGTGAAGGAGGGAGTGTGACGGTAGTAGAAAATATCCCCGTCAAGCCTTCCCTTCTTCTTCCATAAAAGAAATCACCCAATATTCCCCGACTTAGGAATATCCCTGGAATCGCCGAATCATCCACACATGAGCCATGGCTTAATACTGGATGTAAACAGGACACACTTTAATGGCAAAACTCTGCAAATTTATATACACAGTTACAAGCTTGTCATCAATCAAAGAACAATGAAATCTCCACCCCCTTTTCCACACACTGGGGGTTTCCATACAGAGGCATTTCGGCACCGCAAGCTTGACACATCACATTCTTGAATTTGAATTCAATTAACCTTTAGAATACACAATCACAGATCTAAAAGACATTTAGTAATTATCTCCCAGAGAGAGAAGCCCCCAGGGGGTAATTACTACCATGAAGCAATCAGAACAACAATTAACATGAGTCAATTATCTAATCTGTTGGCTAGGTCGTCTCGTCTGTGACACGGCTATTCATCTGCAGAACACAATGGAAAAGTATTTCACAAGCCACTTAGCATTGAAAGGTCATTGTCCCGTACTGGCAGCATGGCAATCTGGTTTAAACAGGTTTTACAGATGCCTCTACAAAGGGGAAAGTAATCCAATTATCCAGGCTAGAGGCAGAACCCATAACACACAGACATTAACATTAGCAGGGAGAGGATTAGACTGAAGTATATAGGCAATTGCATAAAAGTCCTTCACAATGGCCCCCCTTTTTCTCCCTGCTCCGGCAACTTGGTTGGACCTTTCCTGGTCCAGTAGGGTTGACGGGTTCAGAGCTTTTAGTCCGAGGTTAACTCCGTTTGGCGTGACAATCCATCGGCATTCCCGTTTTGCTTGCCTGGGCGGTAATGAATCGTAAAGTCATAGGGCTGTAAGGCCAAGCTCCAGCGTAGCAAACGGCCGTTGTCCCCTGAAACCCGGTTAAGCCACACCAAGGGGTTGTGATCGGTGATGAGAGTGAAAGCCCGGCCATAAAGGTAAGGTGTGAGCTTTTTGAGGGCCCATATCAAGGCCAAACACTCTTTTTCAATGGTGGCGTAACTGACCTCCCTTGGCAACAGCTTCCGACTCAGGTATGCCACCGGGTGCTCTCCTCCATCCTCCCCGATCTGGCTTAGTACTGCCCCCAGTCCAAACATTGAAGCGTCTGTGTGAACAATAAATCTTTTGTTAGGATCTGGGGTAATCAACACCGGAGCATTAACCAGAGCAGTCTTTAGTGCTTGGAAAGCCACCTCGCATTCCGGGGACCACAGGACTTGTCGGGGTAGCTTCTTTTTGGTTAAGTCGGTCAGGGGTTTGGCCAGGGCGCTGTAGTCGGGTACAAAGCGTCTGTAATAGCCGGCTGTGCCCAAGAAAGCCATGACTTGTGTCTTGGTGTGGGGAGTGGGCCAATTGGCAACGGCCTCGATCTTAGCCGGCTCCGGCCGTTGCTTACCACATCCTACTCGGTGGCCCAAATATTGTACCTCCGCCATACCCAAATGACATTTGTCGGGTTTCAGGGTCAGCCCGGCCCCTTTGATCCTATCCAATACTATCCCTACGTGCTCTAGGTGCGCTTCCCATGTATCGCTGTAGATGGCGATGTCATCCAGGTAAGCACATGCAAAGCTCTGGAGACCCCCAAGTAACTGATCCACCATCCGTTGGAAGGTGGCCGGGGCGTTCTTCATCCCGAACGGCATAACCCGGAATTGGTATAGGCCGAATGGGGTGATGAAGCCTGACTTGGGTCTGTCCTCTTCTGCTAGGGGGATCTGCCAATATCCCTTGCATAGGTCTATTGTGGTCAGATACTTCCCTGCAGAGATACGGTCAAGCAGCTCGTCCATCCGTGGCATCGGATAGGCGTCCGTAACTGTCTTGTCATTGAGGCGCCGGTAATCTACACAGAAGCGGGTTGTCCCATCCTTCTTGGGCACTAAGACTACTGGCGAGGCCCAAGGACTTTCTGAGGGTTCGATTACGCCTAGCCGAAGCATCTCATCTATTTCCTTCCGCATCCCCTCCCGGACTGCTTCGGGGATACGGTAAGGAGGCTGTCTCAGGGGTGCCTGTCCTGGAGTCTCCACCTTGTGTATGGCTAGGAGTGTGTATCCAGGCTCCTGAGAGAATGTGGCCTGTTTTGTTTCTAGTAAGCGACCAGCTTGAGCCCGCTCTTGCGGCCCCAGCTGTTCCCCTAGCTGGACTTTCTCTATCTGGGTCATCCCCTCGTTACTGCCCAATAGGTCGGGAAGGGGTAGGGTCTCTGTGTCTTCTCCTGCTGGTGCACAGATAGCGGCTACCTCCTCCGCCCGTTCCTGATAGGCCTTGAGCATGTTGATGTGAAAGGTTCGTTTCACCTCTTCATCCTCGCAACTGGCTATCGTGTAGGTAGTGTCGCATATCTGTCCTATAACTTTATAGGGGCCCTGCCAGGCAGCCTGGAGCTTGTCTGTTCGGACCGGCCTTAATACCATGACCTTTTGGCCTATCTGAAAGCTCCGGTGCCTAGCCCGTCGGTCATACCATACCTTCTGGCGCTGTTGTGCCGCCTGGAGGTTCTCTCGCACGGTCTGGGCTAATTCTTCCATGCGGTCTCTCAGCTCCAGGACATAAGGTACAACCGGGGTCCCCTCAATTTCTGTTTGCCCCTCCCAGTGATCCTTGATGAGATCTAAGGGCCCCCTCACCCGCCTCCCATAGAGAAGTTCGAAGGGTGAGAATCCAGTCGATTCCTGCGGCACCTCTCGGTAGGCAAAGAGAAGGTGCGGCAGGAATCGCTCCCAATCCTTGTAAGCCCCCGTGAATGACTTCAACATTTGCTTTAGCGTTCCGTTGAATCGCTCGCACAGGCCGTTAGTCTGGGGGTGGTATGGGGAGCTAGTCAGGGATTTAACTCCACAGGTTTTCCATATCTGCTGGGTTACCTCGGCCGTGAATTGTGTACCTTGGTCGGACAGGACCTCCTTGGGAAAGCCTACTCGGGAAAATACTTTAACTAGGGCCTCTGCTACGGTCTCAGCCTGTATGTTAGAGAGGGCTACCGCTTCAGGGTAACGGGTGGCGTAGTCTACCACGGTGAGTATATACCGCTTGCCGGAACGGCTAGGTTGGGCCAGGGGCCCTATAATGTCCACAGCTACCCTTGTGAACGGTTCTTCACTAATGGGCATGGAAACTAGTTTAGCCTTTGGGTGGTCTCCCTTTTTACCTATACGTTGGCATACCTCGCACGTTTGACAATATGCCCTGACGTCGTCGGATACCCCAGGCCAGAAGAAGTTCTGGGTTATCCGATACCCTGTCTTGCGTATTCCCAAATGGCCTGCCAAGGGTACGTCGTGCCCAATCCTCAATAACTCCTGCCGGTACTTTCGGGGAACTACCAGCTGGCGTTTTTGCTTAGGCCCTGGTGCATTACCCTGGGTCTCGGTGAGCCTGTACAAGCGGCCTTTCTCCCAGATAAACTGCTCCTTCTCTAACCCCCCTTGGCCCCCCTTGGCTTTCTCTCAATACTTTCTGAGGGAAGGGTCTCCGGTCACCTCCCGCCCAAAGTCCTCTGGGGTGTCCCAGGGTAGGGGTTCTACAGTCAAGGGTAGGTTGGGTTGGCTTACCTGGGTCTCAGTAGGAAGGGGATGGCTCTCGGCAGCGCGACTTTGCGCTCTGGTGGTTACGGCGTGGGCCTCCTGAGCGGTGGTAGAGGCGAACGCCGAAGTCAGGGGCCCAATGTCGTTGCCCAAGATGACTTCAGAAGGTAAGTCCTTCATGACGCCCACATGAACATTGCCAGCTCCTGCACCCCAGTCCAGGTGTACCTGTGCAGTAGGAATACGGTATACTGCCCCCCCTGCCACTCTCACAGCAATTGATTTCCCTGGTTTCTCTGATGCATTAATCAGGTGTCTTTGTACCAACGTGATGGTCGCCCCACTGTCTCTTAATCCCCGGACGGTTTTTCCGTTAACCATGACCAGCTGACAATGGTGTTTCCTGTTGTCCGTAATAGCAGATTGTACCACGTGGACTTCGTAAAGGGTGCCCCATGGTTCTTCCTGACCCAGCTCCTGGGAATCCCAAGCCGAGTCTACACAATGGGCTGCTGCTGGTGGGCGGTACCCAGGTCGAGACCAATTTGACCTGGTGTTGTCATCCATGGGGCAATTCTGCTTGAAGTGACCCAGCTGTTTGCACCGGAAGCAGCGTTGTTCATTGTCCTCCTGGCGTGGATAGCGAGGGCTAGATGTCACCAGTCTGTTAGGAGGTTGGTATCTAGCGGCTGGTGGGTGTGAGGGCACCGTTGGTCGTGGCAGTTGTACCCGTGGTGTGACCTGGTTCATCTTGCGAGTATCCGCATATTCATCCGCCAACTTAGCGGCCTCTGGTAGAGTCATGGGCCTGCGATCTCTCACCCAGTCTTTGACATCCGTCTGGATGTGATTGTAAAATTGCTCCAGGAGCATTAGTTGCAAAATGTCCTCTGCGGTGGTGGCCTGGCTGCTGTTAACCCAGTTAGAGGCCGACAGGGATAACTGGCATGCCCATTCCACGTAAGAGTCTTTCGTGGCTTTGCGTGAGTCCCTGAACTTCTGTCGGTAGGACTCTGGGGTTACTGCATAACGAGCTAGGAGCACTTCTTTAACCCTGGCGTAGCTATGGATCTCCTGCTCTGGCACAGTCCGGAAAGCATCAGAAGCTTTGCCTGACAATTTGCCTGACAATATTGAAACCCACTCTCCTCTAGCTATTCGGTGCAGGCTACATTGTCTCTCAAAATCTGCCAGGTAGTTATCAATTTCACAGTCTTTTTCATCAAAAGCTTTAAAAGCGCTAAACGGAATCTTCTTTGTGTCTGCTGTGCTGTACTCACTGTTTGGAGAATGTGCGGCTGCTTGTTGGACTGCTGCCAGTTTTAACTGTAGCTCAGCGTCTCTTGTTTGTTTAGCCTCCTCCGCTAACAGGGTCATCACTTTCAGCACCACATCCGCCGTTGGGTTCGGACCGAACCATGCTAGTTTCTCTCTTATTAGCTTGTTGGCTGGTGATTCCTCATCCCGAATCACTGGTGTCTCCATCTCTTGTACTGCTGGCGTTGCTGCAACCGAGTTCTCCTGGTCTAGCTCCATTAATTCTGCTATGATGACCCGCTTGGTTTTGTTGCTAGCAATCCTTCCACGAACTTCAAGTAGTTCTTTCAGTGTATTTCTTTTAAGCCGGGTGTAGCAGTCCTCCATTCACTGTTCCCAGTGTCTGCTTGGAATCCTGGTGTAAAGGAAAGTAGAAGGGAAAATCCCGCTGCTGCCATCCAGTGTGACGGTAGTAGAAAATATCCCCGTCAAGCCTTCCCTTCTTCTTCCATAAAAGAAATCACCCAATATTCCCCGACTTAGGAATATCCCTGGAATCGCCGAATCATCCACACATGAGCCATGGCTTAATACTGGATGTAAACAGGACACACTTTAATGGCAAAACTCTGCAAATTTATATACACAGTTACAAGCTTGTCATCAATCAAAGAACAATGAAATCTCCACCCCCTTTTCCACACACTGGGGGTTTCCATACAGAGGCATTTCGGCACCGCAAGCTTGACACATCACATTCTTGAATTTGAATTCAATTAACCTTTAGAATACACAATCACGGGGGCGTGACCGGAAGCCGAGCTGGACGGACGTGCTGCCTAGGAGCTCCGCTTCAGCCCGCAGCACATAGGCCGATTTCGGGGGAAATCTTCCTAGCTCCATGAGCTCCTCTCGCTCCAGCAGATCCTCCGCCTCCAGAGGACTTGCCCTACCGTTTTCCGGAGCCTCCACGTCCTTCAGGGACTACTTCAAGGTCCCCGACATGCCGCCGGCTGGCCATAGCAAGATGGCGCCGGACACCGAGGCCTTGCAGCGCCGGGACCTGTCCCCACAGCGCGGCCAGTACGCCGCTCAATCGCAGGCATCCGGGGACACACCATCATCCCCGCGGAGGACTCCGGAACAGCAGGGGGTGAGTGACCAAAACCGCCCGCCTCAGGACCCACACGCGCACGGCGGGGACCAGGCCGCAATGCATCCTCCATCGCAGTGGCGGCAGGCCGCGGAGCCCGCCCCCGGATCGCACGGCACAGCACAGGCCCTGGGGTCACAAGACGCCACCGTGGAGCCATCCTCCCCCCCCAGACCCACTTCTGGACTTCCCGGCCCTGCCGAACCCAGCGCACCCCCCCATGATGGCGAGGCCTGGTCCCCCCCAGGCACATGACTTTCCCTCGGGGTGGGCCTCAAATCCTCCCCAGGCCCAGAGAGCACCCCACCCCACAGACTTGCCCCTGACGGGGGCACATGAGGAAGTTCTCCGCCCCCACCTCTCCTACGCCCGGATGGCACAGACCGCCCCACCATTTCGGGGAGACGGGTCCCCGGGGCCTACCCCGCAGCCCCCCCTGACCGCCTCAGTATCTGACCCGGGTGCTCTCCCATTTGAACGCCCCCTGACCCCAGCCATGATCGGTGCCGCAGAGACCCACCGCTACGCAGACCCTGCATCCCCCCGCCAGCCATGGGGCCCGGATTGGGCTGAGCAGCCCCCCTGGCAGTCCTTCCTGCAAGCCTTCCCTACCAAAGAGGACTTTAAGCAACTGATTGCAGACGTAAAGGACACCTGTAGGACCGAAATTCAAACCATTCAAGCAGGCCTTAAACACCTGGCCGATAGAGTAGAGATGGCTGAAGAAGAGATACAGGAGACTAAACTGGCCGTACATAGGACCCAACTTCAGGGCTCCGACCACCATCTTATGCTACGGGACATGCAGCGCCACTTAGAGGACCTGGACAACAGGGGGCGCCGCAACAACATTAGAGTGCGAGGCCTCCCTGAGGCAGAAGAGGCTGAGGACCTGCAGAAAACGCTCCAGACGATGTTTAACGACCTCATAGGGGCACCCTTGGATAGACATATCGAAATGGACAGAGCTCATAGGGCCCTACGCCCGAAAGGCCCCGCTTCTAAACCACGGGATGTTATTTGCCGCATACAATCATACCCGCTGAAGGAGACCATCATGCACAAGGCCCGCGCTGCACGTGACCTGGTGTTCGACAACTCCCCAATACAAATATATCCAGACCTTTCCTGGATCACGCTCCAGAAGCGGAGACTCCTACAACCGCTACTGCGCACCCTGCAGGACCGGGACATCATTTATAGATGGGGCTTCCCCTTCAGCTTGACGGCCAAACACCAGGGGAGGTCGACGATCCTACGATACCCCGAAGACCTAGACCCCTTCTGCGACGCCTTGGACATTCCTGTACCTCAGCTACCTGACTGGGACTTGGTGGCCACCCCCCCTCCACCTCCGGTGGTTTGGCAGAAGGTTCCACCGAACAAGCGCCCCAAGGGCCCAGGGCCATCCCGGCGATCCCCTAAACACAGAACCGGAGGTCCCGGAGTTGGAAGGCCCCTTCCCCGATGACCAACTGACTGTCCTGTGCAACCCGACCAACCCAAGCCAGATGACGCCAACTACTGATATGTACTCTCCACTTTTTGTTGTTGTTTTTTTTTTGTTTGTCCCTGGCGGTGCTGGTATGCTATGACCCCTTTATTGGACGCTCACAAGCTCCGTACCCTTGCCTTTCCCCCGAAGGCCATCACCACATTTATTCTGTTTTTTATTTATCGGGCTGTCCCGAGGCGGCCCCTGTCTGGACTGTTCGGATTTCTGGATGCTGATCCCCCCTGGTGGCTATCCACCAGAGAGTTCCTCCCTGGACCTCGGTCCCCCTGAGTCTCCCCGGCCCGGACCTCTTAAAGCTCCCGGCCGGGGAGTCCGATTGGAACTTGTATGGCCCGCGACCTCTTGGTCAGCCAGGGCACGCATACAAATGTTTATTGTGTTTAATCTGTGTGTTCTTACTCTCATTTCTTTTCCCCCTCTAGAGCTCCCTGCTCCTGGTCGCCGCAGTCTGTACCTCGTCCCCATCGGCTCCCGGCTCTCCTCGCTTGGCCGTCGCCCCCCCTGGCCTGGACACGCCATTTGCTCCATCAGATAAGTAAACACATAGCACACCCCATCCTAGATTATGGCTAGAATTTTCTCGTTAAATGTACATGGGCTGAATTCCAACAAGAAACGACACCTGGCGCTCCGAGAGTTTAGGCAGTCGGGGGCAGATATTATTATGGTGCAGGAGACCCACTTTGATAGGGGGGACTCCTTCACGTTTGCATCCCGATACTTCCCCCAGGTATACCAGGCCTTCGGACCACATAAAAAGGCAGGCGTAGCCATTCTCTTTAAAAAGGGGTCTCCCTTCTCTTGCTCCTCCACATATTTAGACCCTCGGGGACACTTTTTAATTCTTAGGGGCCTGTGGCAGTCACAGGCCATTACCCTCTGTGTAGTTTACACGCCCAACACACATCAACACCACTTTTTGACCAGGGTTTATGCACGACTGTTCCGAGAGTCACATGACTTTCTGGTAATAGGAGGAGACTATAATCTAGCTCATTCGGTCACCTGGGACCGCCTGGTGGCCAATACCCAGACCTCGCAAACCCGGGCCCTCAGGGACTCAAAGTTGTTCCGCCAGTTGACTAGGAAAAATGCACTTTTTGATGTGTGGCGAGCCCTCCATCCAGGAGATCGACAATACACGTTCTACTCGGCCCCGCATCGCACTCACACGCGAATAGATTACTTTTTTGTGAATAACAACACGCTCCGGATTGCGGAAGCGGCTAGCGTGTTGCCTATCTCCTGGTCGGATCATGCCCCCATCACATTAACCCTGAACTTAAACGCTCCCCTCCGCCGCCCCTATAATTGGAGACTTAATGACTTCCTTCTACAACACGACCCCTCGAAACGGGCATTGGAAGAAACCCTCCAGCACTATTTCACTGAAAACGACACTCCAGACATCTCCGCCTCTACCCTGTGGGCTGCCCACAAGGCGGTCCTTAGAGGACGATGCATGGCCCTTTCCTCAGCGATGAAGAAAGACGCCGGTGCTGCTAAAGCACTGGCTGAAAGCCAGCTAAAGGCCTTGGAGGCAAAACTCCTGCTAAACCCCTCCACTGCACTTCTTAAACGGATTGTCCAAACACGCACGACGCTGCGGGAACTAGCCCTAGGCAAAGTAGAAAAGGCGCTGACCCGACTGAAACAACTCTATTACGATAAGGGCAATAAGGCGCAGGCTCTCCTGGCCAGGAAACTGGCGGACCGAGCCCTCGCCTCTACCCCACACCAGATAAAGGGCAGGGGGGGCGATCTTCTGACCCATCCTAAGGACATAGCGGGAGCCTTTGCAGACTATTACATAGACCTATATAACAAGCCGGAAGTCCCACACAACCCCCCGTCTCCCGACATGAAAGCCCAAATGGCCCGATACTTAGAACAAGCGGGTCTACCCCGACTTAGGACAGCGGACTTGCAGGGCCTGAACGCTCCTATACTAGCGGAGGAGGTGGCAGAGACAGTGAAGGGCCTCCCAGCCCATAAATCCCCGGGCCCTGACGGATTGCCTTACGAGTACTATAAGACCTTCCTCCCGTTACTCAGCCCCCACATGACCACATTATTTAACGCCTTTCTCCACCAGACCCCAATCCCAAGTGACATGCAGGGATCCTTTTTGACCCTTATACCTAAACCGGACAAGGACCCAGCCTCCTGCGCTAGCTATAGGCCCATAGCGCTACTGAACTCGGACCTTAAGATATTCACCAAACTTCTATCGATTAGGCTGAATGCCATTCTCCCCTCCCTGATCCATAAGGACCAAGTAGGTTTTGTGCCGCTACGCCAAGCAGGGGACAACACCAGGAAGGTCATTGACCTGATTGATGTAGCCAACAGGGACGGTGCGGAAGCTCTTATACTGAGCCTAGACGCCGAAAAGGCGTTTGATCGCCTGAGTTGGCCCTTCATGTTTGCTACCTTACACCACATGGGGTTTAAAGGACCCTTCTTGCGGGCGATACAACACCTATATTCAAACCCTACCTCCCAGGTTAAAACCCCCTTCGCCACATCCCCCCCCTTTCAAGTAGCCAACGGAACGCGCCAGGGATGCCCACTTTCGCCCCTGCTCTTCGCTCTATGTGTCGAGCCCCTGGCAGCGTCCATACGGGGAAATCCGGACATTAGGGGTATCTCGGTGCGGGGAAAGGAATTCAAGACATCCTTATTTGCGGACGACATCATTCTCACCCTGACCCGACCCAGAATCTCTTTACCTAACCTTCATGTTGAGCTAGATAAATACGGGACACTATCGGGTTACAAAACGAACGCCTCAAAGTCAGCGGCCCTCCCGATCAATATCCCAGAAGGTGAGCTCCATCACCTACAGTCGAACTTCCCCTATACTTGGGAGAGCTCATCCCTTAAATACCTCGGGGTCCATATCACCCCGTCCTTCAGTTCCCTATACCAAGCCAATTTCCCTCCCCTATATCGCACAATTAGGGGCCTTCTTCTGAAATGGAAGGCACATCATATCTCACTCCTAGGCCGCGTGGCGGCCATAAAAATGGTCATTCTCCCCAAACTCCTCTATCTGTTCCAAACGCTTCCCGATTCCGTACGCCCACCTCCGTAAACTCCAGAGTGATATGCTGAAGTTTGTCTGGAACTATAGGAAGCATAGGATCCCTGGGTCGGTCATGACAGCCTCGAGGGGGGACGGGGGCCTGGCCTTCCCCAACCTTGTTAAATATTACCAAGCTACCCAGCTGCGTGCAGTAGTCTCCTGGTTCCCCCAGAGGTCCTTCAATAAATGGACGGAGATAGAGAAGATATGGTTAGCCCCGGTCCACCCAAACAGCCTCTTATGGGATGCCGCTGTGAGAGTGGAACCTGGCCGCTTGTTGGGCTCAATGTCCCTACTTAGGGGGCTCTGGCGTAGGATGTCCCGGGAGGTGGCGCTGAAGTCCGAGTCCTCCCTGTTGAACTCCTTCATCTGCAACCCCAAAATTCCGGACAGCCTGACCCACCAGATGTCATGGCCCTGGGCCTCTCGAGACCTATTTCATTTGGGACACTTAGTGGACCCCAGGTCCCGCAGGCTGCTGACGTTCTCGGAGCTCCAGGTGAAACACGACCTGCCCAGACAGGTGTTCTATAGCTATCTACAGATAAGGCATTATGCCCAAACAATAGCCCCGAAGCTCCAATTTTCACAGCCGTCTCCATTTGAACGTATTGTCCTGGAAGGGCGCCATAGACGGGGGCTGATCACTGACATCTATCAGCTGTTGAATGCATATGATTGGCAGGGACGGGGGAAGCATGCATATATGCTGAGGTGGGAGAGAGAGCTAGGGGAGTCAATGCCGATAGAGGCCTGGCAGGCCGTCTGGAGGCACGCTGCTAAATCGTCCCTATGCACCTTGTATAAGGAAAACTCATATAAAATTATGTGCTTCTGGTACCAAACCCCGGATATACTCCACAAAATATTCCCCACCACCTCTGACCGATGCTGGCGATGCCATCGGGATAGGGGCTCTCTCTTCCACATCTATTGGACATGCCCCCTTATCTCCCCGTTTTGGCAGTCCACGCAGCAGCTGCTTACCCGTCTCTTTGAGACGCCAATCCCCCTGACCCCTAAACTATTCTTGCTAGGGATTTCCCAGCCCCGCCTGGCCAAACCATATAAGAAACTACTTAGACATATACTAACGGCGGCTAGATGCCTGGTAGCCCTTAACTGGAAAAAATCCACCCCCCCGTCCCAAGAGGCCCTTTACGCTAGGATCAAAGATGTAGAGCTGATGGAGCGGATGACAGCCAGGATACGTAATAGCATGGACGCCCACGACGAGGTCTGGAGCGAATGGCGCCGACGGGAGGACCCGCCGGGAGCGGGCGGGGTGGCAGACGCGGTGACCTGATTCTCTCTTCCCCCTCTTCCCTTCTTTTCTTTTCCTGATCCCTCTCTCCTCTTATACAATTTACTGGTTAGGTGTCACCGTTGACACCAGAGTTTAGGAAATGGTTAGAAATGCATAACATGTTGACATGAAAGGCAGTAGAGTCAGCTTTTGAAACAGGGCCCAATGGGCCGGGAACTTAATTCCTCCTCTACCCATAAAGGGCTAGAGTAACATCTGTACTCTTGGATGACTGTCCGCTTTGGCTTTTGTTATTGCCTGCATTCACCTGTATCTTGCGAATCTGTTTCTCATAAATAAAAAATTTTTATTTGGAAAAAAAGAATACACAATCACAGATCTAAAAGACATTTAGTAATTATCTCCCAGAGAGAGAAGCCCCCAGGGGGTAATTACTACCATGAAGCAATCAGAACAACAATTAACATGAGTCAATTATCTAATCGGTTGGCTAGGTCGTCTCGTCTGTGACACGGCTATTCATCTGCAGAACACAATGGAAAAGTATTTCACAAGCCACTTAGCATTGAAAGGTCATTGTCCCGTACTGGCAGCATGGCAATCTGGTTTAAACAGGTTTTACAGATGCCTCTACAAAGGGGAAAGTAATCCAATTATCCAGGCTAGAGGCAGAACCCATAACACACAGACATTAACATTAGCAGGGAGAGGATTAGACTGAAGTATATAGGCAATTTGCATAAAAGTCCTTCACAGGGAGTATGGCCTGAGATTCAGGAGATGATAACAGGGATTTACCAATTGGACTTTTGGAGGGCAATACAATTGTGACACTTCCTGAATACTTTGGACTTATCAAGTAGATATGAGCGAAAGTTAACAAAATTTGAGGGGTACTGTAATGGGAGTGCAACACACTCTGTCTAGAATAATGGGATTACTCAACACACCTGAAGAGTAATTCAGACTACCCTTCTTTAGCAGGTGGGAGGTAGAGTTGGGTAGGGTTTTCACGGAAGAGCAAAAGAACAAAATATTACGTAATATATTTGAATCTTCAGTGAGTGTAAGGGTGCAGGAGATGAATTTCAAGATCTTATCACACTGGTATCGTACCCCTACGGTTTTAAGCAGATGTTATCCAGAGATATCGGTGCATAGGAAAGAAACTCTATCTTGTACCCCAAAGAGACCACCTCGCAGACCCACTGGTCAGAGAGCAGGGAGGTTCACCGAGCTGTGAACCTGTGAAGCCGTCCCCCACCCATGAGTCAGGTGGGGGAAAGGCTATATGCATTGGCGGGTTTGGGTACCGGCTTGTTCGGCTTACGCATCCAGGTGAGGAATCCTCCTCACAAGGAAGGTCTTGGTCCACTTCCACAGACAACACAGAACCAGGGACCTGACAGCCAGGTCCTGGTCTGTGTCAGAGCAGTCCCCAGGGAATGGTGGGGGGAGGGGGCACTTTTCAACCCCCTCTAATGCCCGCACGCCGCTCCAACAAAGTGTCCATGAACCGCAGGTGCAGGAGCCCCAGCTGCCACCTCTGGCAGCTCTCAGGGACCCATTCCAGACCTGAATAAAGCCCACTCTCCTTGCTGTGCTGACTGGGGGTTACCCAGGGGACTCACCAACCACAGGAGGAGACCGTTCAGCGCCGCTGCCTGCCCTCAGAACACAGCGTGTGTGTGAGGAGAAAAGCTATGAGATAAAATCATGAGGAGATCTGTGCTGCGTGCTGTAGAAGACAGAACTAGAGGCCAAAACCACCTCCAAAATGTCCGCCGGACGCCTCAGAGCAGAGCAGGAAACGGCCACAGTAAAATGGCCGACCGCAATAGTAAGCTGCGCCATAGCGTGACCACAACAAAATGGCCGCCATTGGGAATTTACAATAACAGTAGGCTACGTAAAAATGGCGCCAGCGTCACAAAAATGGTGTCAAAACACTGCCATGTGGATGAGAAGGCCTAATGAGGACTTTGAGTCAAACACACCCCCACAGAAATACACAGGTCCAGACACCCCACAATCCCCTGGTGGGAAAATGAGCCCCACCCCACAGGTCCACCCTGGTAGCAATAGAGCAGCAGAGGGAAATATGACAGAGAGTGGGGAAGGGAGGATAGGAGGACCCCGAACCCCAGAAATGCTCAGTCTTACCGACTTGCCAAAGTGGGAAGGACTGTACTTAACCGTCCATGTGAAGACCCACTGATGCATTCCTGACAGGCATACACTACGTAGGAGTAGCTGTCGGCCCGGTCCACTGAGTGAGACAACACCACAGCCCAGTCAAATGTGGACCCTAGAGCCAAAGCTCACCAGCCACCCCAGGAGCCATGGGGTATGTCGTGGCAGACCCAGCTTCTTTGCAAAGGTGTGCTCATGCTCGCTGGCCGGACTGAGGAGACTACAAGGATCTATATATCCAGCCTGTCTCTCAGCCAACAGTTGATAGAAGATTCTTCAAGAATAAAATACAATAAAATAAAAATGTCCTTCTCCTTTGCTAGGCAGAAAGAAACTGAGGCTGCATGCTGCAGGGAGGAGGGTTATCTGTGGAGGGACTGCCCCCTGGGCAGGGCTGTTCAACTCTGTTACATGTATTTAATTATCTAACATGTTTCTGCCTAGTCCTCTCCTGTGAACAGGAACATAACCCACTTGTCAAGATTTAAGGAGCTGTGTCCGTCCATGGACGATAAGAGAAAAAAACTTTAAGATTTGCTACACTGGCTACAGGCTAAACTTGAATGTGTGATATCCACTATCTTTGGAAAGGCTACAAATATGTATGTATGCCAGTGTTTCTTAAACTTGTTTTGTCTGCACTAAAAAGATCTAAACAATTTCACGGCAAACCTAAAAATATTTAACAATTTTTGTGGAGAACTTATTTATTTTTACATATATATTACATTTTTTTATTTAATGTGAAGGATGTGCCTGCTTTCGAGAGCAAATCAGATTGAAGCGAGGCTCCAAAATCGACAAACGGAACAAACAATTGGGACGGTCTTTATTATAATCTCACGTTACGAAAGGAACCAACGAATGTCAGACTGACAGAGATTGCATTTTGTATGTTACCTTTTTAACTTTTGCACATTGATTTACCATAAATTTCTCTTTCGTTCATGGACGGACACAGCCTTAATCTTGACTTAGTGGGTATTAGCCTTCCTTTAGGAGTTGACTAGGCAGAAACTTATATATTAACTTATCGTACACCCTATAGCCCCGCCCAGGGGGCGGACCCTCTGGGTATAACCACTCTCTGTGCATCTCGCAGATCAGTTTTTTTCTGCCTAGTTTCAGGGGAAGACATGGCTCCCTTCAGGCCCATGGCTTGGAGGCTGTTACTTCAAGATGCTGGATTTTTTTTTCCTGCGATCTTCGATCAACTGCCGACTGGGCGACAGGCTGGATCTTGGATCCTTGTATTCATCCCAGTTTCGGCCATCGAGCGTGTGCCGACCGTAGCTGCGCGCTGGGTCGTCCACGACTTGCCTGTCACTCTACCTCCAGGACTTGCATAAAGACCGGTCTGCAGGGCCGAGTCGCAGTAGCCTGGCCGACAGTCATCTCTGTTACAATGCAGAAGATGCACTTCTGTCCAGGATGCTCCAGCATAAAACCACAGGAGGGTAAGTACTACTATCTTGCTTCGGCAACAAAACAGAGCTGGGCATCCCTGGAGAGTTGAGTAAAGGGCTATATATTTCCCTTCTCCCCTCCTTCCCCTTCCCTCCTTCATAGACTGCTGAGATGGGGGTTGCCCTGGGGAGCTCCACATGAGAACCAATATAAAGTATAACTGCATAGATATTGCTTACTTGTGTCCATGTTGTCAGCTGCTGCTTCCCTCTTTCAATGTAGAGAGTTGCATAAGAGATTCTGCTGCTTTGTGTCTGGCGACCATTTTTTCTCTGACCATGCTGGATTGTTTGTTTGTATACCTGGTGGCCATTTTCTTGTAGCCACCCTTGGCCTCTACTCAGAGCTTGGCGGCCATACTTCTGGGGTCTATATGCACTACGGCGGCCATTTTCTTGTAGCCGCCAAGCGCTGGAGGTGTTGCTCACACAGCGCCCAAGGGGGGCTATACCGCTTCCCCCGGCCACTCAGCACCCTGTGCGGTGAGCCCCAAGAAGGGCGCTTAGAACAGCTATTCTCCGGAAGCATTTCCCCATGAAGCTGGGGCCTCTAGCATCCCACTCGGCGGACATTTTTTTGTAGCCCATGCAAGTATTACAGCACTGGCGGCCATGCTTTTGGGGCCTCAGTATGCTTGACCTCTAGCGCCTGAGTTGGCGGCCATCTTATAAATCAGCAGCAAAACAAACACTCGCTGCTAACTAGCAAACAAGCTGATAAGCACAGCAGCCTTGTAGATAGCAGCCATTCAGCAGACTGACAGTTATATTCAGCGGACAAGAAGCAGCTCAGCTAAACGGCACTGCACTGCTGGTTCCAGAGTGGTGAGTCCTCTGGGGGGGTCCCCCTCATCTCTGCTGCAGTTAGGAGGGTGGGTTGTCCACCTTGCTTGGAATCCCTGTGTCAAGCATGTGGACAGCATGGCGTCAGAAACAGACGTTTTTTCCCCTGAAATACCTGAGCTGGCAATTGATGCCCCTGTACCCGATGTATCGGTGGACGCTATGTCAGCAATCCTTGATGCCTCCTTTGCCAAGGAGGAAGCAGCATGTGGAAGAACGGGGGCTAGAAAGCGCCCCCTCCCCCCGCCATCTTCTGGGGACAACTCAGATACAGAGCCAGGTCTAGCTACCACTCAGGACTCTGACTCTGAGGTATCTGACGATGCAGACCTAGAGCGACCAGAGAGTGAGGATGACTCTGGACCCAGGTCAGCTCGCGAGAAGGCTCTGGTGAGTGACCTTTTCACCGAAGTGTGAGATACCCTAAAAATAGAGGTCTGTAGAAGCAACAGAAGCGCCGGTCCCCTTTGGGTTCCGTAAGGTGACCCGCACTGCTAAAGTGTTCCCTTGTGCATCTTATTTAGACAAACTTTTATACAAGGAATGGGACAGACCACAAAAAACTTTTTTGTTCCTAAAAACCTAGGGGTATGTTACCCACTGGAGGAGAGTTTCTTAAAGAAATGGACCTCGCCCCCCCTAGTGGACCCTCCTGTGTCCAGACTAAACAAGCTTACCACCCTTCCAGGGAATGGGGCCTTTAAGGACCTGGCGGACAAGAAGGCAGAGTCGATATCCCGTAACCTATACACTGTAGTAGGTTTAGCCCAACCATAGTTGGGGCGCTGGTGTCCCAGACACTCACGGAGTGGGCAAAGTTACTGCTCAATGGGTTACAAACCCATCACGCTTCCACCCACGAGGTAGCCCTAGCGGAACAACTGGTACAGGGCCTAAAATTCGTGTGTGAATCAGCCTTGGACACTATTTCTCTGCTGGCCAAAGCCTCTGCTCAGGCTGTGTTGTTACGCTGTCTACTGTGGTTGAAGAATTGGTCGTCGGACCAAGCTTCCAAAAAGGCCCTAATGGACCTGCCCTTTAAAGGTGATAGACTCTTTGGAGCTTGCCTGGATGACATTATTAAGGATGCCACAAGACGACCGCACTGTGGGAAGAAAACCACAGGCCAATAAAGCACCTGCTCAGGGACAGAGACATCCCTGGTTTCGCAAACCCAACAAACCCGTTAACAAGACCACGTTCGCATGAAGGTGCGCCTCCACCCATTCCTTCGCAAATTCTCAACCCGATGGACATCTCGGGTCCCTGACCGGTGGGTTCGCGAAGTAGTCTCATCAGGGAACAAGATTGCCCACCAAACAGATTTTTTCCCTCCAACCTCCAGCTACTACCGGCTCGTCGGGAAGCCCAAGAGGGGACATTTCAAGACCTGCTGGAATGCGGGGTGGTTATCCCTGTCCCAGTACAGGATCGGTTTTAGGGTTATTATCCAATCTGTTCATTGTACCAAAGAAAGAGGGCGTTCGTCCTATCCTGGACCTCAGGACCCTCAATTGCTTTGTGAAGGTACAAAGATTCTGGATGGCATCAATCTGCTCTGTCATTACTACTCTCCAGCCGGGGGACGTTCTGGCATCCTTGGACATAAGGGATGCCTATCTACATGTCATATGCCCATATGCACAAGTCATTCCTTCTTTATCACTGGGGGGTTCAGTCGACCCAGGGTCGCTGGTCCCCAGAGGATTCCCATCTGCTGATTAATATCCTGGAACTTCGGGCGTTCAGGCTGTGCCTCACCTCATGGTCTCACAGACTACAGGGGCGTCCAGTCAGGATTCAGTCGGACAACTCCACAGCAGTGGCATATGTCAACCATCAAGGAGGAACACAAAGCTTGGCTGCAGCGTCAGAAGCCACGCACATTCTAAGGTGGGCAGAAAGGAGCATACCAGCACTTTCGACCATATACATTCCGGGTGTGAAGAACTGGCAGGCGGACTACCTAAGTCGCCAGTCGTTGGACCAAGGAGAATGGTCTCTGCACCCGGAGGTGTTTCAGCTCCTTTGCCAGAGATGGGGCAAGCCAGACGTAGATCTCCTGGTGTCTCGGCTCAATCGGAAGGTATTGAGGTTTGTGGCCAGGTCAAAGGACCCATAGTCAGACGCCACAGATGCGTTAGTGGCGCCGTGGAGTCAGTATCAGCTAATCTATGCCTTCCCTCCTCTAAAGCTCCTGCCTCTTCTACTTTGCAGAGTAGAGTCAGAAGGGATTCCAATGATCCTAATCGCCCCACATTGGCCTCGGCGTCCTTGGCACGCCAATCTAGTGTGGCTAGTAGCAGACGTCCCTTGGCGTCTACCACAGAGAAAGGACCTGTTGTCACAAGGTCCCATACTGCATCTTTCTTTACAGTCGCTGGCTTTAACGGCATAGCCATTGAGAGCCAGGTACTAAGAGACCGGGGCCTATCAGATTTGGTAATTTCTACTATGAGAAGGGCTAGGAAGTTATCCTCTAGGAGGATTTACTATCGCACCTGGAGGGCTTACTTAGCTCTTTGTGAAGAGATTCACTCTTTAGTGAGAACTTTTGTACAGGGGGTCCGGCATGTGGCCCCTCCGGTCCGTCCTCCACTACCTCTGTGGGAATTTTAACCTGGTTCTCTAGGTACTTCAGGAGGCTCATTTTGAAGAGATCACAGAGATTCCAGTATTGACACTTTCTCAAAAGGTGGTCTTCTTGGTGGCGGTCACGTCAGTTAGACAAGTCTTTGAGCTGGCCGCCTTATCATGTAGGGCTCCCTACCTAATTTTCCACAAGGATAAGGTGGTGCTGCGTGCGCAGCCATCTTTTCTACTTAAGGTTGTCTCGGCCTTTAATCTTAATGAGGACATTGTACTTCCATCCTTGCGTCCCAACCCGTCCAAACCCTAGGGAGACGGCGTTGCATTCCTTGGACGTTGTCCGAGCCCTGAGAGTATATTTAGCTGCCACTGCTCCATTCCAGAGGTCAGACTCACTGCTTGTTTCGGTGGCTGGGCCTAAGAAGGGCCTAGCGGTCTCATCGGCCACCATCTCTAGGTGGATCCGACAGACAGTAATTCAGGCTTACGCCATAAGGGGTCGGGCGCCCCCCTTTCCTATCATGGCGCATTCGACCAGGGCAATAGGTGCCTCCTGAGCTTTCCGACGTCAAGCGTCTGTTGCCCAGGTGTGTAAGGCGGCGACTTGGTCGTCCGCTCACACTTTCACCAAATTCTATAAGGTTGATGTTGTCAGGAAAGGTCCCCCCTGCTGGTAGTACTGCCTGTTATTTGGCTGCAGTACTGGCCTCCACCAGCGGGGGCTTCCTGGCAGTATGGAGCACACAGCCCTTTCTGCGCTCAGCTGTAACCTGAGCTTAATCATCAGCTCTATTTATACCTGGCGAGCTCAAGCAGAGCTCGCCCTGGTATCGTCATATCTCCCAGACCTGAGCCTGTATCCAGACCCTGTCTTTTGATCCTGATTTTGTGCCTTAATCTTGTTCCGTGATCCTTGATCCTGATCCCTGCCTGGACTCTTCCACCCTGTTTCCTGGTTCCTATCTTCCCTGGATCTTACCCCGCAGCTCATCCATCCATCCGCTCCCTGCTCTGTCCTGTCCCATCCTTACGCATCGGCTGACTTCCCACATGTATGACCTTGGCCTGGCTTGGTTTATGAATACGGTATCTCCCTTTGACTATATATATACTGTTTGCTTTTGCACTGCTTGTCCTCACTTATTTTTGTAAATAAACACCTTTTCACTTCACTAATAATATTGTTTGGTCTCCTCTGTGCAGTCACACAGTACTGATCTCCTATATTCTCCTGACAGTATACCAGGGCCATCCCTTGATCAGACGTGACTGCATTGAGGAACCATCCTGGTGTAGTGCTCTAAAACATGGATTACAATGAAATCCTTTACCTTTCTCTGCTGGCAGATTAGGATGAGGGGGCTTGTCGTCAGGTTTTGGAGGGTTGGACTAGTGACCAACTGATGGAAACTGTCCGATCGGCTCATTCCTGGGTGGATCAGGGGTACATGACTTTTGATGATGTTCAGGCATTAATTCGGTTGTGTGTTAAGCCGGCCCTGTCATTTATTCCTGATGGTAGTGATGACTTCTCTCCCCCCTTTAGTCGTGACCAAGTTGAATCCCTGGTGTGGTTATTAGAGGATGATCCGGCTTATTTTTATGAGCATTATTCCTCCTGTCCCCAGCAAAAGTTATCTATGTGTATTAGTTTTGTGCAGGCTCTGATTAGACAAGGTGTGTGTGAACCTGCTTTTGTTCAACCTGTGCTGCAGGCATGGTCAGATCTCCTGACTCCAGCGAAGCCAGTCCGTTCCAGCCTGTTCCAGTGCCAGCTGCCCAGCTTGTGCCAGCCAACCAGCTGCTCTATCTGTTCCAGTGCCAGCTGCTCTACCTGTTCCAGTGCCAGCCGCCCAGCCTGTGCCAGCCAACCAGCCCGTTCCAGTGCCAGCCTCCTAGCTTGTTCCTGTGCCAGCTGCTCTGCCTGTGCCAGCTGCTCTACCTGTTCCAGTGCCAGCCGACCAGCTTGTGCCATCCGCCCAGCCTGTTCCGGTGCCAGCTGCCCAGCCTGTGCCAGCTGCTCTGCCTGTGCCAGCTGCTCTGCCTGTTCCAGTGCCAGCTGCTCTGCCTGTTCCGGTGTCGGCTATCCTGCCTGTTCCAGTGCCAGTTGTTCAGCCTTTCAACCCTGTGCCAAGTGCTCTACCTGTTCCAGTGCCAGCCTCCCAGATTGATGTTCCTGTGCCAGCTTGCCAGTCTGATGTTCCTGCGCCAGCCTGATGTTCCTGTGCCGGCCTGATTTTCCTGTGCCAGCCTGATGTTCCTGTGCCAGCCTGCCAGCCTGATGTTCCTGTGCCAGCCTGATGTTTCTGTGCCAGCTTGCCAGCCTGATGACCCACCTTATTCTGCCAACCCTCTGTCTGCTGCCCAGCTAGTTGACCCGGAGCCTCTGTTCGCTGCCCAGCTCGATGACCCGGAGCCTTCGTCCACTGCCCAGCTCGATGACCCGGAGCCTTCGTCCGCTGCCCAGCTCGATGACCCGGAGCCTTCGTCCGCTGCCCAGCTCGATGACCCGGAGCCTTCGTCCGCTGCCCAGCTCGATGACCCGGAGCCTTCGTCCGCTGCCCAGCTCGATGACCAGGAGCCTTCATCCGCTGCCCAGCTCGATGACCCAGAGCCTTCGTCCGCTGCCCAGCTCGATGACCCGGAGCCTTCGTCCGCTGCCCAGCTCGATGACCCAGAGCCTTCGTCCGCTGCCCAGCTCGATGACCCGGAGCCTTCGCCCGCTGCCCAGCTCGATGACCCGGAGCCTTCGCCCGCTGCCCAGCTCGATGACCCGGAGCCTTCGCCCGCTGCCCAGCTCGATGACCCGGAGCCTTCGCCCGCTGCCCAGCTCGATGACCCGGAGCCTTCGCCCGCTGACCAGCTCGATGTCCCGGAGCCTTCGTCCGCTGCCCAGCTCGATGTCCCGGAGCCTTCGTCCGCTGCCCAGCTCGATGACCCGGAGCCTTCGTCCGCTGCCCAGCTCGATGACCCGGAGCCTTCGTCCGCTGCCCAGCTCGATGACCCGGAGCCTTCGTCCGCTGCCCAGCTCGATGACCCGGAGCCTTCGTCCGCTGCCCAGCTCGATGACCCGGAGCCTTCGTCCGCTGCCCAGCTCGATGACCCGGAGCCTTCGTCCGCTGCCCAGCTCGATGACCCGGAGCCTTCGTCCGCTGCCCAGCTCGATGACCCGGAGCCTTCGTCCGCTGCCCAGCTCGATGACCCGGAGCCTTCGTCCGCTGGCCGGCTTGACACCATGGGCTTTCCCCAGCAACAACTAGTTGGAGCGTCCGGAGGCCGCTCCTTTGAGGGGGGGTACTGTCAGGAAAGGTCCCCCCTGCTGGTAATACTGCCTGTTATTTGGGCTGCAGTAGTGGCCTCCACCAGCGGGGGCTTCCTGGCAGTATGGAGCACACAGCCCTTTCTGCACTCAGCTGTAACCTGAGCTTAATCATCAGCTCTATTTATACCCGGCGAGCTCAAGCAGAGCTCGCCCTGGTATCGTCATATCTCCCAGACCTGAGCCTGTATCCAGACCCTGTCTTTTTGATCCTGATTTTGTGCCTTAATCTTGTTCCGTGATCCTTGATCCTGATCCCTGCCTGGACTCTTCCACCCTGTTTCCTGGTTCCTGTCTTCCCTGGATCTTACCCCGCAGCTCATCCATCCATCCACTCTCTGCTCTGTCCTGTCCCATCCTTACCCATCGGCTGACTTCCCATATGTATGACCTTGGCCTGGCTTGGTTTATGAATACGGTATCTCCCTATATATATACTGTTTGCTGTTGCACTGGTTGTCCTCACTTATTTTTGTAAATAAACACCTTTTCACTTCACTAATAATATTGTTTGGTCTCCTCTGTGCAGTCACACAGTACTGATCTCCTATAGTCTCCTGACAGATGTGAGTGCATCTTCGGATGCTTCTTTCGGCCGCAAAGTTTTACAGGCGGCTGTTTAGAATTGCAACTCCTCAGTGGAGGAGCTCTGTTGTTTTGGGGTGAAGTTTAATTTTTTTTTGCTGTTCCCATCCCTCATTTTTTGACACTGCTTAGGGACGTCCCACTAAGTCAAGATTAAGGCTGTGTCCGTCCATGAACGAAAGAGAGAATAGGATTTTATGCTCACCGTAAAATCTCTTTCTCTGAGTTCATGGATGGACACAGCACCCCCCCTCCTTTTTATGTTTGTACTACTTTTTGACGAACTGATCTGCGAGATAAAGGGGTTATACCCAGAGGGCCCGCCCCCTGGGCGGGCCTATAGGGTGTATGATAAGTTAACCTTTTATATACAGTATAAGTTTCTGCCTAGTCAACTCCTAAAGGAAGGCTAATACCCACTAAGTCAAGATTAAGGCTGTGTCCGTCCATTATCTCGGTGAAAGAGATTTTACAGCGAGCATAAAATCCTATTTTTTCGATATATTTAAGGTTTCAAAATGCTAGCAATTTTTTATATTTTTCCAAACTCCCACGGCATACCTGCAAATCTCATGCAGCACACAGTTTGAGTTTTACTGATGTATACAGTAGACCAGGCAAACGCAGTTGCTTGTTACTTTAGATACTTCTCAAACATCCCAGTGCCGGCCTGCGAGCGTCGTGATACATGGGGCCGGAGCCCTTTGGCAAATTCAAAATACATAATACATACAGTACACTGTAAGATTATATTAGTCTATCAAATAATTTCACTTTTGTCCCCAATGCTTTGTCCAGTGCTCTGCATGCACTTTCTGCCTGGAAACATGAGAATGTCCATGGCATCCAAAAAGTGTCCCTGGTTTTAGACCAGCTAGAAAACAGCGATAGTAATTTAGAACACTTGCAGAATTGAGTGATTTGTGGGGAAATAAATTGTATTATTATATATATATATTTTTTATAATTATTTATTATATTATAATTTATGATTTTTGTTTTTCAGCCCAGGTTCACACTGGGGGAATAGAGTGTGGACTGCGAGCCAGGCCTGACCTCACATATCAGTGCCTGACCTCACAAATGCGCTTCTGGAAGAATGGTCAAACATTCTCATAGACACACTCCTAAACATTGTGGACAGTCTTCCCAGAAGAGTTGAAGCTCTTATAGCTGCAAAGGGAGGGCCAACTCAATATTGAACCCTACGGACTAAGACTGGGATGCCATTAAAGTTTATGTGCGTGTAAAGGCAGGTGTCCCAATACCTTTGGCAATATAGTGTAAATCTAGGCCCTATTTTGTTTTACATTTCAGATATGACTGTGGGAGAATGAAGACATTCACATTCATAACAAAAGGAACAAGGCTCCTTTGCAATAAAAGATGAGCCAGAAACTCTATTGTGAAGATCTCCCTGCTGTGCACCAACATATTAAGAAGCAGGGTTTCTGGCACTTCCATAAAAAGAATCAGGGTTTCCAGTACTTCCTTTGTAATGCATGCTCCATTTGCCATATCCAGTGATTCCCTAGAATTACATTACAGGCTCTTCCTCCATAAAACTCTCATGCCTCGTACACACGGGCGTTTTTTCCGATGGGAAAACTGCTATGAGAGCTTTTCGGCTGGAATCCCAGCCGTGTGTATGCTCCATCGCAGTTTTTCCGGCGGGAAAACTGCCAGACAAAAAAGAGAGCAGGATCTCTTTTTTGGCGGGAAAACTGTTTGTCTGTATGGTTTTCCAACGGGCAAAAAAAACGTGCATGCTCAGAATCAAGTATGAGACAGGGAGCGCTTTTTCTGGTAAAACTAGTGTTCATAATGGAGATATCATATTTGTCAAGCTGCAAAGTGCTGAAAAGCGCGAATAGTCTCTCACCAAACTTTTACTAACACGAGGATCAGCAAAAGCAGCCCAAAGGGTGGCACCTTTGGAATGGAACTTTTATAGTGCTGTCGTACGTGTTGGACATCACCACGCTTTGGACGGGCGGACTTTTGTCTGAGTGTGTGTATGCAAGGAAGGCTGAGAGGAATTTAGGCGGGAAAACCGTTGTTTTCTTATCCAACGGAAAAACCGGTCGTGTGTACTAGGCATTAGACCTAAAAGTTATGCAAACACTTTGCTAGTGAACCCATTCCAGAGATTAAGGAAATATTTCAGCAGTGTGATTACGCTGTACCAACAGATAAAGCTTTAGTGTGATTTTTGTTTTGTTTATTTTCAAGTCTGGACATGACTGCATAATGTGGCATTCACAGAACCTTTCAAGTACAAACTACAGGTTCATCATGTTCTGCTTCATCCAAGATAGACCTTTAAAGGCTACAGTAAGTTCACCTTTGGAACTTGTTTCATGTTCCACCCGTATTTAGGGTGGAATTTATAACATGTTCCAGACCCTGCCTCCTCTCTCCTGATCCCTTCTCCCTGTGACAGTGGCCGGGAGATCTTCTCCCCACACCCCTGTCACTATTTAAAAATACAGCAATGTTGTGCTGGGCTTCGCCCATATGGCCACAGCAGCTGACGGCTTGGAGATCTCAATGAACTGCATGGGTGCTGGTGAGCGCACTCGTATTGTATAATTGATTCCTCTTGCCATTCAGTAACTGTCTGTATTAGAGGTACAGACAGTGTACTGCGAGTCTTGTACATGTGATCTGTGGATCATGGGTGCAATGCTTTAAAGGCTCCAGTGTAAAAAATAAAAATAAATAGATACACATTTTTTAACCTGCAAAAATATGTGCTTTAATTATATATATATATATTGATATATATATATATATATATATATATATATATATATATGAACTTATCCTTTTTAGATTGTGGTAATATACCTGATCCAAGTGCATTGCGGTGCTGTTCATTATTAGTTCATAGATCACCCAGAGGGGAATGTTTTTTTCTCAAAACAAAGCAGCACAATACAATATAGAGCCTGACGAAGAGGCGCGCATGCCTCGAACGCGTGCACTGCCCCGTGATCCATCCCGTAAGTGACGTCGCGCTGTTTTGCGCTCCACGGCTGCGTTCCACTGCCTAGACAAGGAAGTTACACGGCTCCCCTGCCCTCTCCCTGGTTAACCAGCGCTGGACGATCATCCAGGGACTTCCATACTAGGCACTTATGCACCTTCCCGCCCAGACCAATTTTCAACTTTCAGTGCTCTCACACTTTGAATGACAATTATTCAGTCATGCTACACTATATCCAAACCAAATTTGTATCCTTTTATTCTCACAAATAGAGCTTTCTTTTGGTGGTATTTGATCGCCACTGGGTTTTTTATTTTTTGCGCTATAAGCAAAAAAACAGCGAAAATTTGAAAAAAAACACACTTTTTTTTAGTTTATATTGTGAAATTTTGCAAATAAGTGATTTTTCTTCATAAATTTGTGCCAAAATTAATACTGCTACATATCTTTTGTAAAAATAACCCAAATTAGTGTATATTATTTGGTCTTTGTGAAAGTTATAGAGTCTACAAACTATGGTGCCAATCACTGAAAGTTACAGATGGGCTGATTTATAGGGCTGTGTGACAGGTCCTCTTTATTGGGGGGGGGGGGGGGGTAGGGTGGCTGTGTTGTATACAGTATAATATGCAGACAAACTACACTGATCTCACTTACTGATCCCTGCTCTCTCCTCACAAATCGGTGTGTGAGGAGAGAGCAGGGATCAGATAGTAACTGCCTGCTTTGTTTACACTTGTGACGGCTGTGATTGGACACAGCCGGTCACGTGGTAAACAGCCAATTTCATTGGCTGTTTACCCTGATCAGCGCTGTGTCCAAGGGACACGCGCCTGCAACGATCCCCGCTCTGCAAGCCTCTGGCGGCGCGCACGGAGCGCGCCGCCGAATTTGTTTTGAAATGTGATCAGCTGTGTCTTTGACACAGCCGATCACGTGGTAAACAGCCAATGAAATTGGCTGTTTACCGTGATCGGGGAAGCGCCGTGTTCGAGGGACACACGCCGTCCTCGATCGCCGCGCTGCGCGCACCTGCGGACACGCGCTGGGCAATTTTGCAAAAGCCGTTCCTAAACGGCATGTCACAAATCTGTAACCACTTCCCGGACGTATATTTGTCATAGACCGGGCGGGAAGTGGTTAAATATATATATATATAGTTGCCACCTTATACCTTTAAGGCCTCGTACACACGATCAAATCTGTCTGCTGGAAACGGTCTGCTAGACCATTTCAGGACATGATTTGGAAAGACACACACCTGTCTGCATAAGGTTTCACAGTTAACATTGCATGTCAGAGCACAAAACATGCCATGAAGTCCAAGAAATTGTCTGTAGACCTCCGAGACAGAATTGTGGTGCTGTTCATTATTAGTTCATAGATCACCCAGAGGGGAATGTTTTTTTCTCAAAACAAAGCAGCACAATACAATATAGAGCCTGACGAAGTGATCCATCCCGTAAGTGACGTCGCGCTGTTTTGCGCTCCACGGCTGCGTTCCACTGCCTAGACAAGGAAGTTACACGGCTCCCCTGCCCTCTCCCTGGTTAACCAGCGCTGACGATCATCCAGGGACCCACACAGAGGTTGATACCTGTACGGGCTGGAGGAACTGCTGGTCGTGTGTCCCCCCTGCAAAGAGAGTTGTTATCATCATGTCATCGCTCCAGCGGATCTCACCCACTCGGGATGCCATTCACGGATGATACTGTATTGTGATACGCCTTGATTCCCTGCAGTCTTGTGAGTACCCATCTCATAGGAATTGAATTGTTGACCCATTTTAATAAATTTAATGCTACACTTAGAGGGCGCCGCTTTTTTTGTCTCTTCAATTGCAATATCACTTGTGTCACAATTATATACACTATATTATTTTTTCTTTATTTGCTATTCTTTTCCCCACGAAAGTGGAGTTCCATACATGTGTTTTTATCTGTTGCAGTGCATTGGCAACTGATTCATAATGAATGGGTGAGAAAGCAAATTGCCACGCACAGTCGTCTTAACTTTTCTTGATTTCCATACTGTGTAAGCCTAGCTTCACAAACGTGTTTTCCAATTCTTGCGTTTTTAGTGCGATTTGGCACTCCAAATCATCTTTCCCTGAATTTGCAGTCTTTTTGGGGATGTCTCTACCAGCTTTGCACATCTAGAGAGTGACATTTTTGTCCATTCTTCTATGCAAAACAGCTCAAGCTCTATCAGATTGTATGGAGAGCGTCTGTGAACAGCAATTTTCAATTCTTGCCACAGATTCCACAATTGGATTTTGGTCTGCACTTTGACTGGGCCTTTATAACACATGAATATGCTTTGATCTAAACCCTTTCATTGTAGCTCCGGCTGTAGTTTTAGGGTCGTTATTTTGCTGGAAGGTGAACCTTCACCCCAGTCTCAAGTCTTTTGCAGACTAACATGTTTTCCTCTAAGATTTCCCTGTATTTGGCTCCATCCATCTTCCAATCAACTCTGACCAGCTTCCCTGTCCCTGCTGAAGGAAAGCATCTCCAGAACATGATGCTGCCACCACCATGTTTCACGGTGGGGAGTGGTGTGTTCAGGGTCATGTGCAGTGTTAGTTTTCTGCCACACATAGCATTTTGTTTTTAGGCCAAATAGTACAATTTTGGTCTCATCTGACTAGAGCACCTCCTTCCACATGTTTGCTGTGTCCCCCACATGGCTTCTCGCAAACTGCAAAAGGGACTTATTATGGATTTCTTCTTGCCACTCTTCCATAAAGGCCAGATTTGTGGAATGCACAACTAATAGTTGTGCTGTGGACAGAGTCTCCCACCTGAGCTGTGGATCTCTGCAACTCCAGTGCCCCATCGTTGGTGTCAGTGGAAGGAATAGTACCCCATCATTGATTTTAGAGGGAGGAATAGTGCCCCCTCATTGGTTTTAGTTAGAGGAATAGTGCCACATCATTGGTATCAGTGGGAGGAATAGTGACCCATCATTGGAGTCAATGAAATGAAAATTGCCCTATCATTGATGTCAGTGGAAGGAATAGTGCCCCACTGTTGGTGTCAGTGGGAGGAATAGTAACCCATTGTTTGTATCAGTGGGAGGGATAGTGCCCCATCGGGGTCAATGGAAGGAATGGTGCCTCATCATTTGTGTCAAGTGGAGGAATGCTGCCAAGTGCCAGATAAAAGCAAGCAAAGGGCTGCAGTTTGGAGACCCCTGCTTTAAGAGATTCAGTCATATATATATATATATATATATATATATATATATATATATATGGTTGCCACCTTATACCTTTAAGGCCTCGTACACACGATCAAATCTGTCTGCTGGAAACGGTCTGCTAGACCATTTCAGCAGACAGATTCGATCGTGTGTACGGGCGAGCCGACGGATTTGGCCACCCGACAGATTGGAAAGCATGCTTACCAATCTGTCGGCTGGGAACCCGTCCGCCCGACATGTCTGCTGGTTAGTACGCTAACCAGCAGACATGTCTTCTCGCACACACGCCGAATGGTTTCGACGCATGCGCGGAAGTGTTTTACTTCCTGGTGCGGTGACGTGGCGGCGTCAACGTCACCGCCACGTCACCGACACGTCAGCGCGCTGTCTGCTGGCGGGGATTTTGGTTTGCTCGTGTGTACACGCGAGCAAACCAAAATCCAAGCAGACAGATTTGAACAAGGCAAGACCGATTTGAACAAATGGATTGCCTCGTGTGTACGAGGCCTATAACCAATCACATATTATATACACAGGTTCTGTGGCTGATTAAGGTGGTAATTAAACTCACTTATCCTTATCTGCAATAAATTGGCCTCAGAACATGTGTAATTAATATGTGTTAATATGGTATGCTAATTATCTTACCAAGTTTAGCTACCATATCTAACTGTTATATTACCTTATAAGATTAGGAACAGATAACATTTTAATTTAAGAGATCACTATATTTCAAAATTAATATACTGTAATTGTATGGTGTATGCCTTTTACTGTATCTATCCACTCAAAATAACTAAACTGGCATTGTTAAGCTTGACTTGACTGGATAAAAAAAAATCCAATACTTTGGACTTCTTTATAGTATTCTGTACTTGTTTGCCAAAAAAAGACCACATACAGTGCGCAACTTTCGAATAAAAATGTCACGTACCTGGACGGAGTCTGAAGTGATGGGGTCAGCCTCTCTTGTATATCTGGCCCTGGTCCCGCTGAAAGTGGAGACAGGATAAACCAAGGGCCCGGAGGGACACGAGTGCCTGAAGATGAAGCTCTGGAAGCCTGAAGCAGATGATGCAATTCTTGGAAGGCAGCACGTCGCAGCAGGTCGCAGGCACGGAGTTGCAGGTACCCAGGAAGCAGAATAGAGCCAAACAGGAGACAGGAGCGTAGTCACACAGATAGCCGGGTTCGGTAACAGATGGGCAGCAAGGTGCAAAGTCATCAGGCAGGAGCAAGCTCAGAGTAGAGAACCGAGTTCAGGAACCGATAATCAGAAGTGTAACCAAATCCAGTAGCAGGGTCAGGGAAAGCCAAGGTTCAGTAACAGGTGACAGGCAGGTAAACACAGGATTAAGATACCGGAACAGCTGAGATCCGTCAGCACTAGACTGGGATCAGTGCGCCCCTTAAAGAATCACTAAAGGAAATTTTTTTTGTCCTCATTGTTCGTTTTTGCTTTGAATTAGCTGTAATACTTCTCTGATCTCCACACTTCCTGCTTGTCTGGCTCCTTATGAAAAAACTCATGCTAGCTTTTGACTGTGGTCCATGATCAAAGAGATGTGATTACTGTGTGTCTAAGACTCCTCATAACCAATCAGATTCATTTTAAAAACAAACATTGCCCTGTATTTGTTTGTTTTTGTTCTGTGTGTCTCTTTACTTCACAGAAACATGAAACCAGTTTAAAAGTGAAACTAAAACTGTAGGCACATTATATGATTGATTTTTATCTTTTTTTTAATCATTTTTAAAAGGAATCCGTTAAGTATTATGTCTCTATACCCTGTAAACAGTCATTTCAGCAAAACATTTTTTCTCCTTTAGTGACCCTTTAAATAGGCCATCTGGTGCCAAGGGAACGCGTGGATGTGCTCCCACAGACTTGCGCGCTCCTCTGCGCATTGGCGCATCTGCGCATGTGCATGCGCGTGCGCCCGGAGCATGCTGACAGTTCTCTTACAAAAAATTTACCATGGAGGATGCATTCCTTTACATTTTTAATATATAAATATACTGTAAACTATTAAGTGATTTTTATATAAGGTTATCCAGCTAAAGTTTATATACACACTAATGCTAAAGCTGGGACTTGTTACATTGCATTTGCAGCGCTTCGCTTTTTCCAACATTTTGTTATGTTACAGCTTTAAATTCATTATTTTTTTCAAACTTCTACAAACAATTCCCCATAATAACAACATGAAAGAGGTTTGTTTGAAATCTTAAAAATAAAAAATGAAAAAAATCACATGTACATAGGTATTTGCCTTTGCCATGACACTCAAAATTGAGCTTAGGTGCACCCTGTTTCTACTGATCATCCTTGAGATGTTTCTACAGCTTGATTGGAGTTCCACCTGTGGTACATTCAGTTGATTGGACATGATTTGGAAAGACACACACCTGTCTGCATAAGGTTTCACAGTTAACATTGCATGTCAGAGCACAAAACATGCCATGAAGTCCAAGAAATTGTCTGTAGACCTCCGAGACAGAATTGTATCAAGACACAGATCTGGGGAAGGGTACAGAAACATGTCTGCAGCATTGAAGGTCCCAGTGAGCACAGTGGTCTCCATCATCCATAAATGAAAGAAGTTTGGAACCATCAGGACTCTTCCTAGAGTGGGCCACCCAGCCAAACTGAGCGATCGGTGGAGAATGGCCTTAGTCAGGGAGGTGACCAAGAACCCGATGGTCATTATGACAGAGCTCCAGCATTTATCTGTGGAGAGGAGAACCATCCAGAAGAATAACCATCTCTTCAGCACGCCACCAATCAGGCCTGTATGGTAGAATGGCCAGATGGAAACCACTCCTTAGTAAAAAGGCACATGACAGCCCAACTGGAGTTTGCCAAAAGACATGCAAAGGACTTTAAGACCATGATGAAACAAAGTTCAAACTCTTTGGCCTGAATGGCAAGCATATCATGTCTGGAGGAAACCAGGTACCGCTCATCACCTGGCCAAAACCATCCCTACAGTGAAGCATTGGTGGTGGCAGTGTCATGCTGTGGGGATGTTTTTCAGTGGCACTGGGAGACTATTTGGGATTGAGGGAAAGATGAATGCAGCAATGTACAGGGACATCCTTGATGAAAACCTGCTCCAGAGCGTTCTGGACCTCAGACTGGGGAAAAGTTCATCTTTCAACAGGACAACAACCCTAAGCACACAGCCAAGATAACAAAGAAGTGGTATGGGACAACTCTGTGAATGTCCATGAGTGGCCCAGCCAGAGCCCAGACTTGAACACAATTGAACATCTCTAGAGAGATCTGAAAATGGCTGTGCACTGATGCTCCCCATCCAACCTGATGGAGCTTGAGAGGTCCTGGGAAGAATGGAAGAAAATGACCAAAAATAGGTGTGCCAGGTTTGTAGCATCATACTCAAAAAGACTTGAGACTGTAATTGGTGCCAAAGGTGCTTCAACAAACTATTAAGCCAAGGCTGTGAATACTTATGTACATTTTATTTTTTTATTTTATTATTTTTAATAAATTTGCTAAGATATCAAACAAACTTCTTTCACGTTGTCATTATGGGGTATTGTTTGAGGAAAATAATGAATTTAATCCATTTTGGAATAGGGCTGTAACATAACAACATGTGGAAGAAGTGAAGAGCTGTGAATACTTTCCAGATGCACTATATGTGTTCCTAGTCCCTCTGGACATGGCTCGTTAAGGATTGATAAATTAAGGGGACCCAGCACAAAACCTTTCTGTGTTGTACAATTGGTACTGCCCTTCAATACATATTGACCTTCAGCTAAACAATACACCATCAAAGGATGTTGGACAGAAGGGTGGCGACAGGTCCATCCACTAAGCACATTTCTTTTTGGTTCACTAGCAACTGGACAAAGTTTGCATTGTGTATGGTGAGCTACACATCAGGATAAAGCCCCCTGGCACATTCAATCACAGGTTGGGTTATTCAAGTATCTAATAAATATTGTCACTTTGGTTAAAATAAACATATGCTAGTTTGTTTTGGTAATTATGGGAAAAGAGTGAGGAATGAATCGGGATAACCCAAAAATGTTGCTGGTCTAACTCAGCAGACTGGACTCTAATGCCGCGTACACACGATCATTTTTTGTGATGAAAAAAAACGAGGTTTCAAGTGATGAAACAAAACGACGTTTTTCAAACTTCATTTTCCAAAACGACGTTGCATACACACCATCGTTTTTCCAAAATGCTCTAGCAAAGCGTGGTGACGTACACCACGTTCGACGGCACTCCCATCCATTGAAGCTCCGTCTCATAACTTGCCTCTGAGCATGCGCGGCTTTAAAAACTTTGTTTTCAACATCGTTCAACATCATTTTGCCCACACACCATCACTTTTTATGACACAAAAAACGACGTTTTGAAAAACGACACAAAAAATTCAAGCATGTTCGAATTTTTTTTTGGTCGTTTTTTTGAAGACATAAAACAACGTTTTGCCCACACACAGTGATTTTAAATGACGTTTTTGAAAACGTAGTTTTTTTTCATCACAAAAAATGATCGTGTGTACGCGGCATTATGAATGAATGATGAATGAATGAATGAAAAACTTATATAGCGCGGCACATGCGAACTGAATCGCCTCTGGGCGCTTGTTGTTTCTGTCTCTCTGGTCATCAAAAGAGCAGAGTTTTTATCTGTCTTCTGAAGGTCAGGTGGTTTTCCTCCAACCGAATGCTGGTTGGTAAAGCGTTCCATAGTCTGGGACCTTGGAAAGCAAACCTTCTTTCTCCTTTGGACTTGTATCTGGCTTTGGGTATCTTGACCAGATTTTGGTCGGTGGATCGCAGAATGCGATTGGGATTGTGGACTTCTATCTTTTCGCATAGATATTGCGGAGCCTTCCCATGGATGCACTTATGTGAAAAAAAGAGTGGTGATACTGCGCTGTCTATGTGAATGGTCTAAAAAAATGCTAGCAACTTAAAATGTGAGATACACACAAAAATAATACTATAAAACAAGAAAAAGCTGCGCAAATATAAACACTACAGTGTAGAACTCAATTGATAGTCCAGTGTAGGGTAAATGAGAGTCCCGTCAAGCAGGTAATGAAAGAATTATATATAATATGTAAAATCCATTAATCAAGTGCGGAACATGTTATACTTCTGATGGAAACTGATAGCAGAAAACAAATGTTCTTTCCTCCAAATAGATAGTGACATCAAATGCAAAAAACCTCAGAAACAGTGCATGGATAGATAAACACCTCCACCTTTCAATCACACCGCCCCTTACCAGAGGGGAAGATCCCAACTAGAGATCTTCTGACAGCAGATGGCTTAATCCCCAGCCAGGGGTTAACGTGACAGGATATCCAAAGGTCAGGTTTTCTCCAGCAGTGGACCGATGATCCGAGTTGTAATGAAATCAGTATGGAGAAGAAAAAAAGCTACGTAGTGTGAACCCATATAACTTGTTTAATAAAAAAATTAAAATCACACTTACAAGAAAGTAGATAAAATTTGCATGTGAAAAATAGCCGGCCGGCTAGCACACCCGTTCACTCCGGGACACAGTATGCGGTATGAAGGACGTCAGCACGCCGCTACCCTACGCCGTTTCGTCTCCTAAAGACTTCGTCCTGGGGCACGAGCGGCGTACTGACTCACCGCAATTTATATCTAACAAATACAGATGGTACCGCCCCCATCTGAGCTCCCAGAATCCTTGAAGCTAGTGTGGCCACCTTGGATAAGGGATGTATCCAATATATGGGAATGGCAAATCCAATAATACCTCGCCTATCTAATTGCAATTCCTGCCATTACAAAAAAGAAAAGAGAAAAGAGATAATATTGTAAATGATAAATGATAAAAACATTTTTGCCACTCACAGTAATTGGTGGATTATGGTGTCAATCATATAGGATCAGGAATCACTCGTGCAAGTCTGTCCATGTCCCTTATTTGTGGTATCTCCCTGCTCTTGGTGTCAGCCTCCATGTGTGTTATACACATCCCTATTTGCAGTGGGTGACATCTGATCATCCAGAGCGCTCTGCGCTCTACAGTATACACAGTAGTCACATGACTTCTTAGTCAGGTGAACAGAAACACCAATCGAGGCGCAGGGAGAGTGTGGGCAAACACTGCCCACACTAAACGCGTCATGTGTACAGTCCGCGCGTCCCCGGAAGATGACGCACGCGATCGCAAACACGGTGTGATTGGGCAGACACTGTGCGTCATCCGATCGTGACGCGCGCAATCACGACTTGTTTAGGCGAACATGAGCACGCCCATTCATCGTGACAACACGCCCTCCCAACACTTACTAGTCAGATCTTTGCCCATACTAGACGCTGCGCGTCACCCGATCGTGACGCGCGCCATCATGACTTGTTTAGGCGGACATGAGCACGCCCATTCGTCGGAATTGGCCTAGTCATAGGTCTGCACACCACCAAGGAAGTACAAACATCTATGACACAGGCAACGCCATTTTGGTAGAGGGAAAGATGCCCTAATAAACTGTATTTCTTTAACCAAAACAGAGTGATTAAGTCTGTTTGAAAAATATTATTACAGAGGATTCTCATCCGGCTAATGATCCCGGCGAGAGATTCCTAATAAATGGGCATTAAAAAATAAAAATAAAATAAAAATAAATAAAATTTAAAAATTGTTCCTAACCTTAGAAACAATATTCAAATAGGAGAAAACATCCCCCTAAGGGTATATATCAATGGGGAAAGAGAGTAGCCCCATTTATCTAAGGTTGGGACGAATCCCCCAACTTGATAAAATAGAACATATACATATAAAAATTCTATTTCTGGACAATATTGTATTTCTGGTATGTAAACCTGAATACAACGGGGAAGAAATTAAAATGTGGCCCCCCAGTGGATAGACTCAATATGTTCAAAGGAAAAAATGTAACTGACATTGTTTGTTGTTCGCACTAATGTATTCTGATGTTTAACCAGGATTTTAGCTGGGAACTCAGATGTGATTCACAATCAACTAGTTACTTAACTATTGTCAATAAATGCATTAACATCTATGTCGATGTTCAAACCATAAGGTATGTAACACCGTACCCTGTGGATCCAGGCCATTTCCATCTTAGATAATTGTCTGACTAATGAGTCACCTCTCCAATGAGGGCTATAGCGTTCTATGCCCAAAAAGATGGGATTGGCAGGATCCCGATTATGACAGAGATCATAGTGTTTTGAGACTGAGTGATCCTTATAGCCATTCCTGATGTTAGTGATATGTTCCCCTAAACGTACTTGCATAGCCCTTTTGGTCCTCCCTATATATTGGAGCCCACAAGGGCATTCCAAAAGGTAGACCACGCCTACTGAACTACAAGTGACAAAAGATTCTATTTGATATTCTCTCTGTGTGCTTGTGGATCTAAAAGATTCCGTTTTTTTATTTCTGATTCTATTCAAAGAACAGAGCTGACATTTCCAGCATTGATGGTAGCCCTTCAATTCCCTTTGGAAGAAAGATACCCTTTTAGGTGGTGGATCCACAACATTAGGTGCCACCCTGTCTCGAAGAGAGGGTACACCCCTAAATATTACTTCAGGTTTGGCTGGTAGAAAAGTGCTAATAACCCGATCATTGGCCAAAAGGTGCCAATGTTTACGAAAAATTTTATTAATCAAAAAATGTTGTGAGGAGTAAGTAGTAACGAAAGGGATCAGTAGCCCATCCCTCTTACGTTTAGGGCCATCCTTTAGTAGTGAGGCTCTTTCTAATTCAGCTACTTCTCTTTGAGTTGTCTCTAGAGAATCATGATTATACCCTTTTTCCAACATTCTCTTTTTTAAGATGTCAGACTGTATTTGATAGTCATTGATCTCTGAGCAATTCCGCCTCATGCGTATAAATTGGCTCTTCGGTACTGATTGGAGCCAAGACTGTTTATGACAACTTTCCATTGGAATGTAGGCATTACGATCAGTTTTTTTAAAGTATGAAATGGTTTTGAAATTTGTACCCTCTTTCATAATAGTAAGATCAAGAAAATTTACACTCTCTTGACTTGCGTCGTATGTAAAATGAATTCCTCTATCGTTCTGATTAATGGAGAGAAAAAATTCTTCTAATTGTGCAGCAGAACCATCCCATAGGAGGAGGACGTCATCAATGTATCTTGCCCAGAAGGCAAGACACGGGTTGCGGTCCCTATGGATGACGTCCTTCTCCCACTTGGCCATGAATAAATTGGCCAAGCTAGGGGCATACTTGGCCCCCATAGCTACACCTCGCTGTTGCTTGTAAAAGTTGGAGCTAAACCAGAAGTAATTGTGGTCTGCTGCATATTCCAACAATTCCATAATGAATTCCTGTTGTTCCTCAGGTATTGTGGAAAAAATATGTAAATAATATTTAACGGCTGATAGGCCCATATCGTGTGGTATGATCGTATAAAGGGACGTGACGTCCGCTGTAACTAACCAGGTCTGATTACTACACGATTGACGAGACAGTAAGTTCAGTACATGTTTAGTGTCTTTAAGGTATGAAGGTACCTGTTGGACTAATGGTTGGAGGAAGTGGTCAATGTACTTGCCCACCCGGGACGCGATGGAATCTATACCACTCACAATGGGGCGTCCCGGGGGGCAAGTCAGACTTTTATGGATTTTAGGCAGGCAGTATAGTATGGGAATTCTCGGAGCTTTAGGAATTAGAAAAAGTTGTTCCTTTTCATTTAGGATGCCTGACTGGCCACCCTTATGAATCAGTTCCCATATATTGGATATATTGGATACATCCCTTATCCAAGATGGCCACATTAGCTTCAAGGATTCTGGGAGCTCAGATGGGGGCGGTACCATCTGTATTTGTTAGATATAAATTGCGGTGAGTCAGTACGCCGCTCGTGCCCCAGGACAAAGTCTTTAGGAGACGAAACGGCGTAGGGTAGCGGCGTGCTGACGTCCTTCAAACCGCATACTGTGTCCCGGAGTGAACGGGTGTGCTAGCCGGCCGGCTATTTTTCACATGCAAATTTTATCTACTTTCTCGTAAGTGAGATTTTAATTTTTTTATTAAACAAGTTATATGGGTTCACACTATGTAGCTTTTTTTCTTCTCCATACTGATTTCATTACAACTCGGATCATCGGTCCACTGCTGGAGAAAACCTGACCTTTGGATATCCTGTCACGTTAACCCCTGGCTGGGGATTAAGCCATCTGCTGTCAGAAGATCTCTAGTTGGGATCTTCCCCTCTGGTAAGGGGCGGTGTGATTGAAAGGTGGAGGTGTTTATCTATCCATGCACTGTTTCTGAGGTTTTTTGCATTTGATGTCACTATCTATTTGGAGGAAAGAACATTTGTTTTCTGCTATCAGTTTCCATCAGAAGTATAACATGTTCCGCACTTGATTAATGGATTTTACATATTATATATAATTCTTTCATTACCTGCTTGACGGGACTCTCATTTACCCTACACTGGACTATCAATTGAGTTCTACACTGTAGTGTTTATATTTGCGCAGCTTTTTCTTGTTTTATAGGATGCACTTATGTGTCAGACAGAGTGCTTTGAAAGCAATTCTGTCTTTTACTGGCAGCCAGTGAAGGGTTCTCAGTGAAGGTGAGATTGATTCCCATGGTTTTTTCCCAGTCACCAGTCTGGCGGCCGTATTTTGAACGACTTGCAGACGAGTGATTTGGTACTTGGGGAGTCCGAGGTAAAGGGCATTTGCATAGTCCAGTCTGGAGTTCACAATTGTTCCTACCACGACTGCTACGTCTTCTTTGGGGATAAAAGGAATAAGTCTAAGTAGTAGGCGCAGCAGATGGTGAGATCCGCTGACTACTGACCCTATTTGTGCGTCCATTGTCATGTTGGTGTCAAAGATGACTCCGAGACTTTTGACTTTGGAGCTAGGGGTGATGATCTGGCCCAGAATGGGGGGGGGTGTCCAGGTTGTTGCAAGTTGACTCTTGCGACTTGCATGAAACAGAAGAAGTTCTGTTTTGGAGCTGTTGAGTTTAAGATAACTTTGTCATCCAGTTTTCTATCAAAGAGAGACAATTCTCTAAACTGAGATGATGATCCTTTTTGTTGCAGATGCGAAAGTACAGTTGCGTGTCGTCTGCATAGGAGTGGTAAAGCAGCTGTTGGCTACTGATGATTTCGAAGAGAGGGCGAAGATAGATGTTGAAGAGCACCAGTGACAGGGGTGATCCTTGAGGGACTCCACATGACACCGTGCATTTTTCTGAAGTAAAAGATCCTAATTTTACTGTTTGTGATCGGTTTTCCAAAAAGGAGGAGAACCATGATAGATCACTTTCTGCGACTTTGGCTACTTCAGCCAATCGAGTCAGTAGTAGTTTGTGGTCTACTGTATCGAAGGCTGCACTTAGGTCCAACAGAACCAGGAGACAAGATTCTCCTTCGTCTGCGGCCTCAAGTGCGTCGTCCCATATTTTCAGCAATGCTGTTTCCGTCCCGTGTCCGGGACGGAAACCGGATTGAAATGGATCAAGTAGATTATGGGTATCTAGATGCTGTTGCAGCTGTTGTACCACTGCTTTCTCCATTATCTTTGAGAGGACGTTTAGGCCTGTTATGGGACGGCGGTGAGTAGGGTCTTTGGGGTCTAGGGTGGGTTTCTTCAAGATGGGCTGGATAGTGCCCTCTTTCAGCAGGGAGGGCACTATGCCTTCCCTGAATGACTGGTTTATAAGCTGCATGATAGGTGGTGCCAGGATGTCGGCGCATTCTTTCAGCAGTTTAGTGGGGATAATATCATTAGGCGCTGTGCTGTTTCGCAAAGTGTCGATGATATTTTTTGTGGCATCCACGGAGATGGGTTCCAGAATGAACTTGGTTGATTGTAGATGGTTTCTATCGATGTTGCAAGGTTGATCAAGGGGGGTGTTGCAGGGGGTATTGTTTTGACGAATGCTTTCCCGGATTCCCTCAATTTTATTGATGAAGAAATCCGATAATTCATCGCAAAATTCTTGGGTATCTGAATTGGGGGCCTCAAGACAGCCTGGATTCTTGGTCTGAGTGACCAACTTGAAGAGTTCGCGGGGGCGATTTAAGGCGCTATTGATGGCCTTAGAAAAATGATGTTTCATGGCTTGGAAAATTTCTTTGTGATATTTTCTTGTTATTGCCTTGTAGCAGATGAGGTTCTCTTCTGAGGCGCTGCGTTTCCAGGCGGCTTCCGCCCTTCTGCGCTCTTGCTTCAGTAGTGACAGCTGGTTATTGAACCAGCCGCACTTGTTTTTCCGGATGCGGGCTTGGCTTTTCGGTGCTACTAAGTCGGCTGATTGTAGTAGGGCTGCATTTATGGCATCCAGTGTATCTGAAACTGTTCGGAGTAGTCGGAGTGCTTTTATTTTAATTCCTAAGGTAGATTTGAAGAGTTCCGAATGGAGCTTCTTCTGAGATCTAGTCCAGTGTGTTGTCACCGGCTTAGGTGTTTTTATCAATGGGGGAATTTTGGAAATTATGAATTTGATTGCATGGTGATCTGTCCATGGCAACGGTTCATTTTCCAAAGTACTTATTTCCAGATTTTGACTGAAAATTAGGTCAAGCGTGTGACCTGAAGCATGTGTGGGCCCACATACTAGCTGCTGTAGCCCTAATCCTTCCAGTTGGTCAATACAGGAGTCCGCGATCGGATCCTGTGAGGAGTTGGCCCAGAGATTGAAGTCCCCGAGTAGCAAAAGATGTTTGCTGTTCAGGGTATAAGTGGAGATAAACTCCGTCAGTGAAGGTAAAAGCTGCGATTTTGGTCCGGGTGGCCTATAGCAGAGTAGAATACGGACGGTCTCCTGGGGATTTGTTTGCAGTTGTAGAGTAAGGGTTTCCAAGAATGGAAGAGGATTTTGAATGACTGGTTTACTGATCGCAAGATGCGTCTTGTGGATCACCGCCAAGCCTCCTCCTCTTTGCCCTATTCTGTTTTCCGTTATAATACGATAGTTTTCTGGCACCAGTTCTCCTAGAATGGTGTTACAGTCGGCTGTAAGCCAGCTTTCTGTTATAAAGAGGCAGTCTAAATCGTATTGTAGTATGAAATCATGGATTTCTAATCGGTGTTTTACTGCCGATCTTGTGTTAATCAAAGCACAGGATATGTGCTTAGGTTGGGATGGGTGACTAAATTTTTTGATAGTCGATCGTCGATCAATTCTCAAAAGTTGCTCAGTTCTTAGGGCCCTTTTGGTGACGGCTGGTAGCACTGCGGCAAATCGCCTCAGACCCAAATGGTTTCTGCTGAATACCGCAGACTCGCCATAGTTGCCCGTCACCGGGGGGGGGGGGGGGCGGCGGTGGTTGGATGGTGATGGAGGGAAGATTCACTGAATCCTCTCTCCTGGCTTTGGTCCAGAGGAAGGCAAAAAAAACCTGGCCAGACTGCGCCAATATGCTGGGGCAGGGGAAAAAATTCCTTCCTGATCCCTGAAAGGCGATCGGCCAAGACCCTGGATCAAATAATGTTATGGTTTGGGGGACTTGGGGTAGGAGATGGGGTGTACTAAGATGGCCGCCGGCCTGACACAGAAACCCAGGGCGGCTGGGATTGATTTATTTGGAGGTGGATGGGGTCCTCCAGGGGTGAGGGGGGGTATACTGGGGAGATGTTGGGCCTGGGTATGGTGCGCCGCTAGGCCGCGGATGAAGCCGCGGTCTTTCCTAAGACGCGGCTGCCGTGGACCTAGCAAGGAGCGTCGAAAAAGACGGGAATCGACGACGGGGGGGTGGGGGGCGGGCGACGAGGAAGGGATGCCTCGACAGTGGAACGGGGGTGCTGATACAAGGGGAGATTCGATCGTCTGTCTCCTGGGATCCGACGCCGCGGCTTGTCCTGAAAAGGACGGCTGCCCTCAGTCCCAGGGAGACAGGCAGACTCACCTTCAAAGGAGGGGAGGAGGAATGCTGGGGGGAGGCTGGAGAAGAAAAAGGCCAGGTTCAGAGCGGTCCGTGCAGAGGCTGGAGATGGAGCTGGAGCTGGGCTGAGCAGGGCTGGATTAGACCCTGCCTGTCTGCCTGACTGCCTCCTAAGCCTGCCTGGAGCTATAGCACACACGTTCCTACTCCTAGGAGACGTGCGCCGTTGTGGAGCTCCTGCTGCTAATCCGAGGCCTCACTGATTGCGGCTGTGTTTACATTCCGGATACCAGGCGTGACGTCATTACACATGAATATGCCTTGATCTAAACCATTTCATTGTAGCTCTGGCTTTCTGTTATCACATGTCTCTCTGCTATGAAGCCTCGTACACACGCTCAGTTTTCTCGATAAACCGAGCGTGTGTACGAGGCTTTCAGGTTTCTCGTCAAGAAAACTGCCTAAAATCTCAACAAGAAAATGTTCTCTATTTTCTCATCGTGATTCTCGGCAGTTTTCCTGCCAAGAAACTTGAGAGTGTGTATACTTACCTGTCGCCGTGGAAACTCGCTCATGCTCGAAATGATTTTGACACATGCTTCCTAGGCATAGGTAAGATGCAGCAAGATGGCGGCGATGGCATCAAATGTGACAAGTGCATGCTCGTCGTACGCAATGCCGTCACCGCGTTCTTGCCTTCCAAAAAAAACACGGTTCTTTTGAAAGGAGTGTCTGTACACTCAGGTGGCAAGAGATTCCTGCCAAGAATCTCGTCAGGAAAAACATCATTTTTTTCCTGACGAGATTCTGGCCCGTGTGTACAGGGCTTTAGACTATGCTGGCTGGACACCCCCAGGGCTTTGGCTAGTGGTCAGATTCTCCCTACCTACCATTACAGAAACAAACAAAGAGGAAAGGCACCTCTAAGGCGGCGTACACACGGCCGAGGTTCTCGCTGAAAATCAGCGAGAACCTCGCTGGAATGCACATTCCAGCGAGGACCTCGGCCGTGTGTACGGTCTCAGCGAGCTTCCCGTCGGGAAGCCCGTCGAGCCGAAATAGAGAGCACGCTCTCTATTTCCTCGACGGCCCGCCCGGAAGAATGGCTGGTTGCCATTCCCGACGGGCGGGTCGCCGAATTCGACGGCCGGGAGAGAACCTCGACGGGCGGAACGATGTGTTCTGCCCGTCGAGGATCTCTGCCGTGTGTACGGCGCCTGAGTGTAGGAGTAGAAACAATTTATTATGAACCATACAATTTGTAACTCACATGTACGTGGAATAAAACAAGCACATCTGTGGTGTTGAATATCCCAAAGGATGTCACCAGTGGACGTTGTGTCGCTCCACTGACATCGCTGCATGGCGGTGGTATCCCCGCTGTTCACCGCTGATGGAAAGTCAGCCGTGCAGTGAATAGTCCCAGAGCAAGGCTTTGTGCGCAGATGGCTGGGCGACGTGGGATGATGACGTCACCGGAGTGTGATGTGTGCTGCGAATGTAATGCCAGCCACACCCCTTTGTCAAGGCTTGACAAAGGAGTGCGGCTGCCATAACATTCGCAGATGGCGACAGAGCTTTCTTTTGGGTTTTTATTTTTTCTTTAACCACTTGCCGACCAGTGCACACACTTTTACGTCAGCAAAATGGCACGGACAGGCAAATGGGTGTACAGGTACGTCCTTTTAAATTTACCGCCATGTGGGCGCACACGCGCCGCGGCGGCGCACACGCCCCTGCCGCAAGCTCCGTGACCGAGGAACCCGCAGGCTTGATGTCCGCCATTGTCATTGTGTCATGGAGCAGAAGAACAGGGGGATGCCTGTGTAAACAAGGAATCTCTCTGTTCTGCCTAGTGACATGACACTGATCGTCTGCTCCCTCTCATCAGGAGCAGTGATCAGTGTTGTGTCACAGTAAGCCCCGCCCCACACAGTTGGAATCATTCCCTAGGACACACTTATCCCCTTCCTAGCCCCCTTGTGGTTAACCCCTTCCCTGCTAGTCACATTTATACAATAATCAGTGCATTTTTATAGCACTGATCCCTGTATAAATGTGAATGGTCCCAAAATAGCGTCATAAGTGTTTCCGATGTGTCCACCATAATGTTGCAGTTACGAAAAAAAAAAAAAAAAAAAGAATCGCTGATCACCGCCATTACTAGTGAATTTTTTATTTTTTTTATAAAAATGCCATAAAACTATCCACTATTTTGTAGACGCTATAACTTTTGCGCAAACCAATCAATAAACGCGTATTGTGTATCGGCCTAAACTGAGGGAAAAATTTTTTTTTTTATATATTTTTGGGGGGACATTTATTATAGTAAAAAGTAAAAAATATTGCTTTTTTTTTCAAAATTGTTGCTCTATTTTTGTTTATAGCGCAAAAAATACAAACCGCAGAGGTGATCAAATACCATCAAAAGAAAGCTCAAGGGGGCGTGTCCTGGCTATGGAGGAGTGAGGACGCGTGTGTCTGCCGCTCCACTTCACCACCGCACTACTTCTCAGCTACAGGTGAGAGATTTTCACCAGTTGCTTCCTACCATGCCCCACAGGAACCGGGCATCCTCGCAGGCCCCCCGGGCAGACCGCACAAAGCAGGGTCAGCTGGATTCCTTCCTCACGGAGCCGAGCAGAAGCGGCCGCGAGGCCTCCAAGATGGCGCCGGCTGGGAAGACGCAGCACGCCCAGGCTCCACACGCTGCCACAACCCGGTCCAAGCTGCAGGCGTGCTCCCTGGTGCCTTCTCCATTGCTGGTGAGTGACCCGACGGCCCCGATCTCCCCAAGCTCACCCTCTTCCCTGCTGGGCCTCTCGGAGGCACTGGACCCCCTGGAAGACATGGATATCAGGCGCCATATTTGGGCCCTCCCTACTAAGGCCGACCTGGAGCGTTTTGCAGACCGGGTTGAGAGGGCCCTGAAGGAAGATGTCGCACAAATTAAGGCTGACACTGCCCACCTGGGTCATAGGGTAGAGACACTGGAACAAAAGCTGGAGGAGGTGCTCCCAGTCATCTCACAGTTGCAGGAGAGATGCTCAGCTCAAAATCACCAGATATAGACCCTGTTATGACATTTAGATGACATGGAGAACCGCAGCCGCAGGGCGAACATTAGGATAAGGGGTCTGCCTGAAGCGGCGGGAGCCAGAGACATCGTTCCTACCCTGGAGGATATCTTTAAAAACATTATGGGCCTGCCTGCCACGGCTGTGGTGGAGATTGACCGAGCGTGATGTCATCTGCAAACTCCATAAATATATGCCCAAAGACCGTATTATGCAGAAAATTCAGGGTAAACCCCATTATGATTTTGATGGTGCACACCTGTCCTTCTACCAAGACATTTCTAGGCGCACCCTTATGCAGCGACGGGCGCTGCGACCTCTCCTGGCAGCCATACAAGAAACGGGCTTGTCCTACCGTTGGGGTTTCCCCTTTTACCTTCAAGTCACCAAAGAGGGCAGGACCGTGACCCTCCTCACTAAAGATGATTTACCAAACTTCCTTTCCTCCCTTGACCTAGACCCGGTGGACTTCCCGGATTGGAGAACTTCCTCGGACCTTCCCGCTCTCACTCTCCCACCCTCTGGGCCTTGGCAGACGGCCAAGCGCAGGAACCGTAGAAGAGACCGTAATCGGCACCTCTCTGAATCCTCGCGGGGTTCTGCCCCTGCTGGGAACTGATGGTTTTTCTCATATCTATGCTTGCCTCAATGCCCTTTTTACATCTCCGGCCAGAGGTGTCTGACGGCCCCTGATGCTAGCCCATTGACCCTTGTCAGTTTCGGGCCTGACACTACTTGTGCCTTTGAATGACTGCCCTCATAGCTCCTCATCCCTCTCCCCCCGCCAACTCACATCTGATGCGGTGGAGGTGGCGGTGGCGGGCGCCCCCCTCTCTCTCTTTCTAAGTTGGCCACGTTCCCACAGTAGGCCACCCTTTCATTTTGGGTACTGATCCCCATTGGGATCTTGGACTGGGGTTCAGGGCCCCCCCTCCGTAGGATTGGGGTCCCGGAAAGGTTCCATAGTGATCTTCTTAGACTGTTTGGCCTAGGCCATTATGTCATGTCTGTTATGTTTTTTAATTTGTCTGATGCTTGTTATTTTTTTCCCCTGCTCCCCCCTCCTTCTCTCACCCTTCTGTCTTCTTTTCTCTTTTCCTTCTTTTGTTCCTCCCCCTTATTCCTAGGTGCGTTCCACAGCTCTGCCTTCCACACCGGGTGCATCACGATGCTCAGCGACTCCATTCTGTCCGGCTCTCCCTATGACCACTCTACAGGTAAGCTCTTATAATGTTAGGGACCTGTGCTCCCCACACAAACGTAGCAAGCTTTGGTGGGAGTTGAAGAAGCTGAAGACACAGGTGGTCTTCCTACAGGAGACCCACTTTACGCCACGGTCGTTGCCCAGACTCCCTAAACATCTCTTTAACCAATGGTTCCTCAGCACGTCCCCGACCCCTAAATCCAGGAGTACGGCTATTGCTATACGCAAGTCATGCCCCTTCCAGCCCATAGACACTCGAATTGACCCCTTGGGTCGCTATGTTTTTCTGAAAGGTTCCCTGGCAGGACATACATACACGCTGGCGTCTATTTACGCCCCTAACACGAATCAATTGGGTTTCCTTGACTACACTGGAGCGATTGGGTGAATTTAGAGAGGGCTTCCTGATCATCGGGGGGGATTTTAACCTCAGCCCTGACCCCTTGTTGGACACCTCCCACGCTTGGTCCCCTCATTCCTATGTGTTCCTTAAACATTTTCGCAAGCTCCTTCACTTCCTCCTCCTGACAGATAGCTAGCGACTGTTACACCCCGCTGACCGTGACTTCAGCTACTACTCCAAGGTGCATGACGTCTATACTCGCATAGACCATTTATATGTGGATCGTGACATCCTGGAACTTTTGCGGTCTGCCTCTATAGGCTCTATCACCATCTTAGACCATGCACCGGTGTCGGTTGTCTTTGATCTACCCTCCGGTTCACGACAGACTTGGACGTCGCGGCTGAATGACAACTTGCTGGACGATGTGGGGGTGGTGGGGGAACCGACAGTACTGTCCTCCAAGATTGCTGCGGGCTTTCGGGACTACTATGCTGCTTTATATGACTTGACTCCTGGACTCCCTCCCTCGGTGCGAGACGCTAAACGTCAGGCGATTCGTGACTACTTGACCTCGTCGGGCCTCCCCTCGCTTACGGACGATCAGACCTTGACCTTGGAGCAACCGATCACTCTGACTGAGCTTAGATCGAAGATTGAGTGCTTACCCAACGGGAAGAGCCCAGGCCCGGATGGGTTCACTAAGGCTTATTATAAAACTTTTATCTCTCACTTGGAGACCCCCTTGTTGAGATATTTTAATTCTATAGCGGGGGCAAGGCAGTGCCCTCATAGGCGCTACTAGCTCATATTACTGTGATCCCGAAGGAGGGCAAGGACCCCGCTGCCCCACAGAGTTACCGCCCTATTTCCCTCCTTAATTTAGATGTGAAGATCCTAGCAAAAATCTTGGCTAATAGGCTAAAACACTTGTTGCCTGGGCTTGTGCACCTCGATCAGACAGGCTTTATTCCGGGCAGGGAGGCCAGGGATAATTCCCTGAGAGCGATTCAGCTTATACATTGGGCTCGCTCCTGTTCAGACCCCCAGCCCTACCTCATCCTGTCAACTGATGCCGAAAAGGCGTTTGACCGGGTTGACTGGTCTTATCTACAAGAGGTGCTTGGCCACTTGGGACTTGGTCCTCGTATGTTGGCCTCCATCCTGGCCCTTTACTCTGATCCTTGTGCACAAGTGAAGGTGAACGGCATCCTTTCCTCTCGCTTCCCCATCAGGAAGGGCACGAGACAGGGGTGCCCTCTTTCGCCCTGGTTCTGGAGCCTTTGCTCCGCACTATCAGGGCTAACAGTGACATCAGAGGTCTGCAGGTCGGGAATACGGAACATAAGTTATCGGCTTATGCTGATGATGTTCTTTTTCATCTGGCAAATCCCCTGGTCTCGTTGCCGAACCTGTTGAGGGAACTTAACCACTTTGGAACCCTATCTAATTTTAAAATAAACTATGAGAAGTCCGAAATCCTCCCCATAACCCTGCCCCCCGGACTATGCTGAGAGACTTAGGCCGCGTACACACGATCGAATTTGTCCGCTGGAAAGGATCTGACGGACCATTTCAGCAGACAAATTCTTTCCTACGGGCTAGCGGACGGATTTCTCCGGATTTGTCCGGCGGACAAATTTCAAAGCATGCTTTAAAATTTGTCCGCCGGAGACATGTCCGTCGGATATGTCCGCTGGTTAGTACACTAACCAGCAGACATATCTGCCCGCACATGCGTCGAAGCCGTCGTATGGATTCGACGCATGCGGGTGGAAGTGTTTCACTTCCTGGTGCGGTGACGTGGCGGCGTCAACGTCACCGTCACGTCACCGCGCTGAGGATTTTGATCCGATGGTGTGTACAGCCATCGGACCAAAACAGCCCGGCAGACATATCCGATGGAAACGGTCCGAGGACCGTTTCCATCGGATATATTTGATGGTGTGTACGCGGCCTTAGGGACGCCTTCCCCTTTTCGTGGGCCAAGACATCCCTGCGCTACCTAGGAGTACAGCTTACAGCTAGACTTGACACCTTGTACAATGCTAACCCCCCCCCCCCCTGCTGACCACGATCAAGGCGGATCTTTCCCAATGGACCCGCACTGCCTTTACCTGGTTTTGCCGGGTGAACGTGATAAAAATGAATGTTTTGCCCCGCATCCTTTTTTATTTTCAGATGCTTCCGATCCGCTTGCCCGGACCTTTCTTTGACCGCCTTACTAGTATGCTGACTAAGTTTGTTGGTGGGGGTTAAGAGAAAGAGTGGTGGGTGGGAGAGAGGAGGTGAGCGAGGGGGTGAGACAGAGGAGGTGAGCGAGGGGGTGAGACAGAGGAGAGGGGGTGAGACAGAGGAGAGGGGGTGAGACAGAGAAGAGGGGGTGAGACAGAGGAGAGGGGGTGAGACAGAGAAGAGGGGGTGAGACAGAGGAGAGGGGGTGAGACACAGAGGGTGAGACACAGAGGAGAGGGGGTGAGACACAGAGGAGAGGGGGTGAGACACAGAGGAGAGAGGGGTGACACAGAGGAGAGGGAGGGGTGACACAGAGGAGAGGGGGGGTGACACAGAGGAGAGGAGGGTGACACAGAGGAGAGGGGGGTGACACAGAGGAGAGGGGGGTGACACAGAGAAGAAGGGTAAGCTTACACAGAGGACGGGGGGTGAGCTTACACAGAGAAGGGGGGGTGAGACAGAGGACGGTAGGTGAGACAGTGGAGAGTGGGTGACACAGAGGAGAGGGGGTTTGACACAACAGAGGAGAGGGGGCGTGACACAACAGAGGAGAGACACAACAGAGAGAGGGGGGGTGACACAACAGAGGAGAGGGGGGGTGACACAACAGAGGAGAGGGGGGGTGACACAACAGAGGAGAGGGGGGGTGACACAACAGAGGAGAGGGGGGGTGACACAACAGAGGAGAGGGGGGGTGACACAACAGAGGAGAGGGGGGGTGACACAACAGAGGAGAGGGGGGGTGACAACAGAGGAGAGGGGGGGTGACACAACAGAGGAGAGGGAGGGTGACACAACAGAGGAGAGGGGGGGTGACACAACAGAGGAGAGGGGGGGTGACACAACAGAGGAGAGGGGGGGTGACACAACAGAGGAGAGGGGGGTGACACAACAGAGGAGAGGGGGGGGTGACACAACAGAGGAGAGGGGGGGGGTGACACAACAGAGGAGAGGGGGGGGTGACACAACAGAGGAGAGGGGGGGGTGACACAACAGAGGAGAGGGGGGGTGACATAACAGAGGAGAGGGGGGTGACACAGAGGCGGGAGGTAAGCTGACAGAGCAGATGAGCAGGACTCACATCGTGAGGCAGGACTCCGGAAGCAAGCAGGCACGATGATCGTATCCACAGTGCAGCCCTGCCCACGCCTCCACACATGACCAGCACAGCCATTCACAGACCCCCATATCTGCTTACTGGCCCGCCCCGCACATCGCACATGGCCCGTTCGGCCAATCACAGGGCACCAGCGCAGCGCAGATCATGCGCGCCGCCCGAGACAGAAATCCGGCTGCTACAAGCCGCAGGATGATGGAATGTGTACCCGGGCAAAATAGGTGGCAAGTGGCAACCCTATGCATGGCGCCCCTGTTCCCATGGCGCCTTGTGCGGGCGCACAACCCGCACAACGCAAAGGCCGGCCCTGGGGACAGGATAAATGCTATGCTTAAATTTTCTCCCCCCATGTCACCGTTGGCCCCTTTGGGTGGCTTTCTCTGGTTCCCTCCAGGAGAACAAATGGCCTTCTTTGGATCTTGGGTGGATGATGGTGACGCCAGTTGTGGTAAACTTATGAAGGATGGTAAGCTTCTTGACTATGAGGCCCTCCCTGCGGGTCGACAGGGCACACGGATGAATTTCTGGCTCTATAGACAGCTGCACCATTTCTTTGAGAAGCAAGGCCATAGGATTAGGGACCCCTCCTCTCTTACCCCATTTGAGAGTCTTTTTGCTAATGAAGGCCCTACCCCCCACCTGTTATCGGAACTGTACCGCCTGCTGGGCTCTGCTGCCCCTCTGCCCACAACTGCCTACATAAGGAGATGGGAGAGGGAACTAGATCAGGTCCTTACGGGCGCACAATTGACCCACCTCTACCATCTTACCCATACTTCTTCCGTGGATTCTAAGACTCAGGAGACACATTTTAAACTTCTGTCCTGCTGGTACCGGGTTCCGGCGGACTTGGCATGTATTTATCCCACTCAATCCGGGTTGTGCTGGCGGGGGTGTGGGCACAGAGGCACGCTCATTCACATATGGTGGGACTGCCCCTTGGTAGAGCCCTTCTGGGCGGATGTAAAGGAGCAGATACTGACGATCACGGGGATTGACATTCCCCTCTCTCTGGTGCACTTTCTCCTCCATGTCCCAACTGTTCCTCTAAGTCAGTGGTTCTCAACCTGGGGGTCGGGACCCCCTTGGGGGTCAAATGACAGCTTGCCAGGGGTCACCAAATCGTGGGCTGTTCCTGAAGCCTGCAGCACTCTCAGCCTTTTCACAGCCATCCAGCAGGGCTGTCCCTGGAGCCCTTGCCTGCCCATTCAGTTCACAGCATGGCTGTGGGGCAGAGACTAGAGGTCAGCTGACTGGTGAGAAATGTGAAGTGGGAAGGCCTGGAGGAGACCCTATCTCCTGATTTTGGCATAGGTGCCACTGCTACGAGACACCACAGAGCTGGAGACACATTGAGTAACACTACCTGTAATTAGAGTTGCCATTTAAAGTCCCCACTACAGTTCTCAGATCAGCAGATGATTTTCATCAAAAGCATCTAAGCTGGCTGATCAGAACTCCCCCCCCCCCCCCCCCAAGGAGTAAGAGAAGGCATAAAAGTAGAGAATACATGGAAGGGAGAGGAAAAGAGGGAGAGGAACAAAGAAAAAAGGGAGAGAGAATAAGAGAAAAATGACTAGAGAGAGGGGTGGGGGGACAAGAAACTAAGATAGAGAGATAAAAGTGAAAGAAAGGAAAACAGAGAGGGTGGTACATCCTAAAATGTACCAGAAGGGGTTTTAATACTGTATGAATTTAGGGGACTTAGGGATCCCTAAATGTGCGTGGGCTAGTGTCGCAAATTACTTGTCTGGCCTTAGGTGCTGAAAACCCACGCTACAAAAATTCTACTAGAATTCTACTAGAAAAAACAACGTTTTTTTCAACCCGATCGTTAAAACGGCCTTGCCTACACACGATCATGGAAAGAAAATGCTCTAGCAAAGCGCAGTCACGTACAACACGTACGACGGCACTATAAAGGGGAAGTTCCATGACGCCACCTTTGCTGATTTTGTGTTAGTAAAAGCCGATTTGCGCTTTTCTGTCTGTTACAGCGTGATGAATGTGCTTACTCCATTACGAACACTAGTTTTACTAGAACGAGAGCTCCCGTCTCATAAATTGCTTCTGAGCATGCATGTTTTTTTTCACGTCGTTAAAGCCCACACACGACCATTTTTTACGACGTTAAAAACAACAACGTTTTGATTTTATTAGTAGTGGAATCGATTGAAAACAGTTTGAACAAATCTACAGCGCATTTGTGTGTTAAAATTTAACCCCAGATCGTGTAATCGATTGATGAAAAATATACCGTTTGTTATCCATAGATAATATGTTGATAATTGGACGACATCTATTGATACAATGTGATTGTGAAGGCCCTTAGTGCTAACTATTGGATCAATGTGAAAAAATGAAGTGTAAAAAAAGTAACTATGATAATAACCAGCTACAAAATCTGTTCACAATACACATAGTAAGTAAATAAATTAAAAGTGATCTAGCGCAGTAATGAACTGTCGCATACAATAAAATACAGTGGAACCTCGGATTGCGGGTAACGTGGTTAACAAGCGTTTCGCAATACGGGCACTGTATTTTTAAAAATCCTGACTCAGTTTGCGAGTGTTGTCCCACAAAACGAGCAGGATTCAAGCCACAGTGGTGTGCAGTACTGCGTTTAGCCGTAGGTGGGGGGTGGGTGGCACCGGAGCCGATTCGGAAATGCTCGGAAAGACTCTGTTCCTGAGCATTTCCGAGGTCAGCCGAGCTGTCCTCGTGCCTTTCCGTGTGTTCCCGAGGCTCTCCCGCGCCCCCTCTGGCCACATTCAGTATTGCATGCCATTGAAGTCAATGCGGAACAAATTATTTTCGTTTCCATTGACTTCAATGGGAAAACTCACTTTGATATGCGAGTACTTTGGATTACGAGCATACTCCTGAAACGGATTATGCTCATAATCCGAGGTTCCACTGTACGTGCAATGGTGATGTATCAAAATAAAGTTCAAATGATGTAAAAAATATTCTTGATGAATAAACTATCTCTAATAAAAAATATTTATTCAGTGTCTTCACACAACTGTTATGTGTTCCCAGAACTCTCACCTCCAAGCAATGTATATCCAGCCTCAAAGATATGGGAATATCCAGCCTTCAGGCTCCAAGCTACAGGATACAATGTATCGTCACAGGTGATGTGTTATCAGCTTCTCAAGGCACATATGGTCACACGAATATCCAATATCAAGCTCCAGATGCCAGGCTTCAAACTTTTACCATATCGCTATAGGCTCCAGTTGGCATGGAAATCAAATTACCTGTATGAACTTAAGTATTAGCCGACCCGAATTGTAAGCCGAGGCACCTAATTTTACCACAAAAAACTTTAAAAAAGTATTGACACAAGTACCCATTCGCAGCCTCACTGTGCCCATCCGCAGCCTCACTGTACCCATTTGCAGCCTCACTGTGCCGATCTGCAGCCTCATGTACCTTTGATTACGGTCTCCCACTGTGTCATGCAGTCTTAACTGTTCGGTGGCCATCCACTGTAACAAAGTCCCACCTTCTCCTCGTCCGTGATAGACTGATTCAGTTTCCCAGCATTGTATTAGTGTTCAGTGTTCCGTCTATCATATACGAAGAGGAGGCGGAGCTTTGTTACAGTGGGCAGCCACCAAACAGTTAAGACTGCACGACACAGCAGGAGACCTTCACTCGAGTATAAGCGAGGGGGGCTTTTTCAGCATAAAAAATGTGCTGAAAAAGTCAGCTTATACTCAAGTATATATGGTAATAAAAATGCCCTCCATAGTGTAGTATGTTAAAACCAAACAGTAATTTAACCCCTTCCATACAGGGCATTTTCACCCCCTTCCTGCCCAGACCAATTTTTAGTTTTCAGCGCGGTTGCACTTTGAATGACAATTGCGCGGTCAGGCAACACTGTACCCAAATTAAATCATTGTTTTTTTCCCCACGCAAAAAGCTTTCGTTTGGTGGTATTTGATCATCTCTGCGGTTTTTATTTTTTTGCGCTATAAACAAAAGAAGAGCGACAATTTAAAAAAAAACACAATATTTTTTCCTTTTTATTTAATACATCTCACAATATTTTTTTTTTAAAAAAACTTTTTTTCCCCTCAGTTTAGACCGATACGTATTCTACGTATTTTTGTTTAAAAAAAAAACGCAATAATCGTATATTGATTGGTTTGCGCAAAAGTTATAGCGTCTACAAAATAGGTGATAGATTTATGGCATTTTTATTTTATTTTTTTTTTACTAGTAATGGCGGGGATCTGCGTTTTTTTTTTTTGTGACCGTGACGTTGCGGCGGACATATCGGACACTTTTGACACGTTTTTGCACAACGATTAGTGCTATAAAACTGCACTGATTACTGTGTAAATGTGACTGGCAGGGAAGGGGTTAACACTAGGGGGCGCTGAAGGGGTTAAAATGTGTCCTAAAGTATGTTCTAACTGTAGGGGGAGGGGGACTACAGGGGGAGGAGATCGATGTGTGTTCCTCTGTACTGGGAACACACATCAGTCTCCTCACCGCTGACAGGAGGTGGATCTGTGTGTTTACACACACAGATCCACACTCCTGACGTGATTGCCGGAAATCGCGCGCGCCCTAGAACGCCGTGAAGACTGGACGTTGTGCAACGTCCAGTCTCATCGGCGAGGGGATCACCATGACGTGATTCCCCTATGGGCTGGAAAGGAAGGGGTTAAGACAAATTGGTTCTTGCATTAAAATATCATAAAAAGTGCAATAAGGTAAAATCACAACGTTTAAACGCCTTCTCACATCACTTTCGATCCGCGACTCTATCCGGCCATGCGCACTTTTTATGATATTTTGATGCAAGAACCCATTTGTCTTAAATACATTACTGTTTAGTTTTAAGATACTACACTATGGAGGGCATTTTTATTCATTTGATTTCCATGCCAACTGGAGCCTATAGCGATATAAAAGTTTGAAGCCTGGTGTCTGGAGCTTGATATTGGATATTGGCAGGGCTTTTTTTCAGCTGGAACTTGGTGGAACTCAGTTCCACCACTTCTGGCTCAGGCCCTCTGCTCCTTGCTGACCACTATTATTTGAAAACACAAAAGTCCAGCTTCTATGCTTACAAGTGACATGCAGAGGTCAGAGCTGAAGAGGGGTAAACGTGAGATGTGGATGGGGGATGCAGAGGTAAGCAGCTGTGGAAGAAGCCTGAATTCTGCTTTCTGTCTTGTAGCGCAACGCTAAACTCTGCCCTGGATATCGGTGTGACCTGAGAAGCTGATAACACATCACCTGTGGCGATACATTGTATCCTGTAGCTTGGAACCCGAAGGCTGGTTATTCCCATATCTTTGAGGCTTGGATATACATTGGTTGGAGGTGAGAATTCTGGGAGTTTTTTCAGTGACGCTAAAGGTTCACTTTAAAAAAAAAAAAAAACATGTCATACTTATCTCCACTGTGCACTTTGTTTTGCACAGAGTGGCCCCGATCCTCCTGTTCTGGGGTCCCACGGTGGCTGTCTCGGCTCTTCGGTTTCTTTGTCTCGGCTCTTCCCCGCAATAGCTAACCCCCCTCTGGAAAGCTCTCTCCCGAGGGGGTTACCTTGTGCGCGCACTCCTGTGTCACACATTCAGTGTCAATAGATGCTGAGTGTATGACTCGGCCCCCGGCGCTGTGTCATTGGATTTGATTTACAGCAGTGGGAGCCAATGTCTGCGATGCTATCAATCTATCCAATGAAGAGCCAAGAAGCGGTGAAAAGAGCGACGTGGGATCGCGCCCACTGAAATTCGGGGCTCAGGTTAAAGGTGAAGGTTAAGGTGAAAAAACACAAGGGTTTACAACAACTTTAAGCCCCATACACACTATTAGATTTTCTGCAGATTCTTTTCTTCAGATTTACAAAAAAACATCTAGTGCAAGGGCCTGCCTGATTGCATACAAATTGAAACTCTTAGACCCCTTTCACATTGAGGAGTTTTTCAGGTGGTACAGCGCTAAAAATAGCGCTGCTATACCGCCTGAAAAACTCCTGCCCAGCAACTTCAATGTGAAAGCCAATGTATAGCGCTATTTTTAGCGGCGCTATACCGCCACCGCGGCTCCCGCTCCAATGTGAAAGGGGCCTTAAGGTTTGACCTCATATTAGTATCAGTTTTGGTAAATCTGAAGACAAAAATCTGCAGAAAATCTAATAGTCTGTATTAGGCCTTAGGGCTGGTTCACACAGGAACATGCGCAGTGTTCCCACGTGGTGCGACTTTGCAGCCCATTCATTGGAACACACAAAACATAGTGCATGCATTACTTCTTCCGTCTGAAGTGCTGTTAACATCTGCATGTAAATTGAAGGGCAGTGAGGGAAACACGCATGGGACACTTTTCCCACACCATGTGCTGGTGAGAACTGGACCTTAAATTAGATAGACCAATTGTAAGTACCCCAGTCCCCATCTGGAGCCTAACGTCCCGGGGGAAAAGGGCAAGGTCCTCTGATTTTAGAGGATTTGATTACACATGTTTTTGTGTTTCACTCTTTTTTGTGATAAACTTCTTGGGGGGGTGTCGGCAACTTCTGCGCACACAGCAATGCTTCTGACAGCAGCCTCACATCTACATCATACAGCAAAGCAAATCTGCCCAGTTGCCCATTGCCAAGCTCAAGCCGACACATGTATCAGACAAAAGCTACTACAGCGGCGGCGCAAACTCCCTAACCATGAACTTGCATGTTGCCAACCAAACATCAAGCCACCACTACCTACACCAGCAAAAGTCCCAGATGGGTGCCATGGCAGCTGCGGGAGCGGCGTTTCGGTCAACTACGGCAACTATTATCAGCACTTCTCCGCACCATCCAAGTTTCCGTCGTTTTCTTTCATGCCCTAAACCCCATATGCAATAATGGGTACATCAACACCCAGCAATACAATAGCTCCTCCTTCCCTGTCATGCACAGGCCCCCCAGGTCCACACTTACCCCTCCACCCCTGTGGCTTCCCCTTCCGGCCAACCTGGTCTTCTTCAGATCTGACTCCTGCCCTGATTGGCTAGGAGAAGTCGGAAACAAATAGCGAATATTGATTCACTAGTGTCACAAGTGGGTGGCTTTGGCTTACAGCAGGGGTCCGGTGGATTTCAATCCGAATTTTCGGCTGAATTTGGACCTGAAACAAACCAGAAAACACACAGGACTCCTGTGCTATTAACGCTGAAACACTGGAACCATTCCAGAGATGAGTAAACCGGCTCTACAGAGATCCGGTCACAGTCTCCTGACATGCGAATTCGCACTAGTGTGAACCCAGCCTCAAGCTCTAATTATGTGCTTAACCACTTCCTGCCTGTCCTGTAGCAGAATAACGGCCGAGAAGTCGTTCAGTTATCCTGACTGGGCGTCATACGACGTCCAGCAGGATAAGCTGCGATAGCACGCCAAGCATGGTGATCGGCGCTGTGGTGTGTCAGTCTGACACACTGCATCCCTGATCTAGGGAAAGAGCCAGATGGAGGTTCTTTACCACGTGATCGCTCTGTCTAATCACAGCGTAAACAGGAAAAGCCGTGTATCAGCTTTTCCTCTACTCGCGCTGACAGATGCGAGTAAAGGAGAGCCGATCAACTGCTCTCCTGACACAGGGGGTCTGCACTGATTGATTATCAGTGCAGCCCCCCTGAGGATACCCACCCATGGACACCAGGGATGCCCACCCATGACCAGGTAAGCCCACTACAGCCCACCAGGGATGGCAATCATTGCCCATTAGGGATGGCACTCTGTACCCATCAGTGATGCATGCCAGCACCTCTGATCAGTGCTGCCTATCAGTGACACCTATGCTAAGGTGACCAGATTTTTAAGATGAAATCAGGGGACATATATTTTTTTTTAGTAGTAATGGTGGCGATCAGCGACTTATATTGAGACTGCGATATTGCGGTGGGCAAATCGGACACTAAGTGACACTTTGTGGGAACGGGTGACACTAATACAGTGATCAGTGCTAAAAATATGCACTGTCACTGCACTAATGACACTGGCTGGGACGGGGACAACATCTATGGCAATAAAATGGTTAAATATGTGCCTAGCAAGTGTTTTTTCACTGTGGGGAGGTGCTTTTACTAAGGAAAGGCATAGATCCCTGTACCTGCTTTGCAGGAACAGAGGATCAATGTCTTCCATACTGACAGAACGGCGATCTGCCTTGTTTACATAGACAGAACACCGTTCTGCCTTTGTACATAAAGATCAGCAGGTATCGGTGAACATCGAAACTGAAGAACTGGTCCCTCCACTCTGAGCAGCACATGATCATCAGAAAGGGGCACAGATAATGAAAAAAATACACCCTCTAAACTAGAAGGAGCGGCGGAGCGGGGAGTGTAATTCAGATTTTTTTTTATTCTGCACTGACTGTCCCATTGGTGCTGCATATATGTGCCACCTCATCAGTGCTCATCAGTGAAGGAGAAAACGTACTTATTTACAAAGTTTTGTAACAATATCGAAAAAACATATTTTTTTTTCTTCAAAATTGTTGTTCTTTTTTTTTATTTGTAGCGCAAAAAATAAAAACCCCAGTGGTGATCAAATACCACCAAAGGGAAGCTCTATTAGTGGGGGAAAAAAATGATAAAAATGTTTGAGTACAGCGTCACATGACCACGCAATTGTCATTCAAAATGTGAGAACGCTGAAAGCTGAAAATTGGTCAGGGCAGTAAGGTGTTTGTACCCGGTATTAAAGTGGTTTTAAAAAGAAAGGACAAAAAAAAAAAAAAAAACTTATAGAAAACCATGAGTCTGGCGTCCTGCATGCAAACTAAGGGGGGGGGGGTGGCACCACCCCCTATGGACTGGCCGCTATATTTTTTACTCTAAGTAATAATGGTAAACCAGACAAATAGGGTGAATCTCCCTAAGGGGGACACAAACCTGACAGGTGTTCTAATTTCCCTCCTAAGATATGTCGGTGCTCAGTGACCCCGCACCCACCTGTGACTGACAACCCGGCCAAGCTCAAGGTCAAGGCGGGAGCCGGTCACGTGACCTCTCTTCCGCCAGGCGAGAAACTTTTGTATCAGCACGCAACCTTCTATCCAATAAGCGGCCTCCCCTCCACCTTGGAAGGAGTTGTGCCCACCAGATAACTATGTGTGTGCGGGGTGCCGTGTATGAGGACGTGTCTCTCGTGTACAATTCTCTAGAGAAGTGACAAGTCAGCCGCCCCCAGCACTCCCACAGCCGCCCCGTCCCCTCTGTCACACCTGGGCTACCTGTGCTCATGGCGGCCCCGCCCCGTGCGGTCACACACACACACCTGGCTGTGTCATTAGGGAGGGGGAGGGGTGATTAGGCGGCACACACCCTGGCTGGACGGCTCGGCGGTTGGGATCGGGTGTTGTGAAGAAGGTGCAGAGCTCTCCGTCCATGGAGTCCGGACACGTACTACTACAAGGACCCCCCTCAATGTGCTGGGACCGGGTGAGAGGACTGGAGAGGGCGGGAGAGCCGGGGCTGGACACATAATATGTTCACCTTTATTCCGGGACAGACAGAGACACCACATGTCAGTGTGTCACCTTCCCTCATCACTGGGGAGTGGGGACACTTTTCCTGACCATGCCTCGTATACACCCAGGATACTTCTGTGTCTCCTAGTATACTTCTATATCTCCCTAGTATACTTCTTCTATATCTCCCTAGTATACTTCTTCTATATCTCCCTAGTATACTTCTTCTATATCTCCCTAGTATACTTCTTCTATATCTCCCTAGTATACTTCTTCTATATCTCCCTAGTATACTTATTCTATATCTCCCTAGCATACTTCTTCTTGTATACTTCTATATCTCCCTAGTATACTTCTTCTATATCTCCCTAGTATACTACTTCTATATCTCCCTAGTATACTTCTTCTATATCTCCCTAGTATACTACTTCTATATCTCCCTAGTATACTTCTTCTATATCTCCCTAGTATACTTCTTCTATATCTCCCTAGTATACTTCTTCTATATCTCCCTAGTATACTTCTTCTATATCTCCCTAGTATACTTCTTCTATATCTCCCTAGTATACTTCTATGGAACCAGATCATGTCCATATTACGTGGAAGAGATCTGATAGTATTCGTCTATAGGACAAGCTTATGTGCATATTACTTATAGGAGATCTGATAGTATACTTCCATAGGATCAGGTTATGTCCATATTACTTACAGAAGATATAGGTAGCATGTACCTCCATAAGGTTATAAGTATTCTTTCCACTGACAGTCAATAAAAAAGCATTCTTCCCATTGACCACCAATGCAATGGGCATTCTTCTTGATAGCCACTGATGTAAAAGTAAGGCCATTTCTTTCAATGGCCAATAATGTCAGCTGCATTCTTCCCAATGACCACTAATGTAAAGGGTATTCTTCTTGTCGGCCACTAATATAAGGGACATTCTTCTTGAAGGCTACGAATGTAGCTGCACTCTTTTTTTCCTCCTTTTTTTTTTTTTTCTTTACAAGTATAGAATAACATAGAGACACACTGTCGCACCGAATAAAATAATTAAAAATAGAAACGTTTAAACAAAGGGCGTTCTTCTCGATGGCCACCGATGTAAGGGGCGTTCTTCTCGATGGCCACCGATGTAAGGGGCGTTCTTCTCGATGGCCACCAATGAACGCGGCTGGATCGCTGTTCACAATAGTTGGGTCCAGCATGTGAGTGACTTTCCAATATACTACCAGGATATGTTGGCATTTTTTTTCGAAAAATTCATAGACTGGGCAAAATTCCTTGTTTTTTATGGTGTCAGTTGACACCACAGCAATGCATGAACTACTTTTTTTCTTTTTTTTCTTCTTCACTGCGATGGGTTAGGATGTGAACCACCACATGGTGAAAAATCAATCTCTGTGAATATAACATTATTACACAGCGCACACTACCAGGGAACATCACTTATATCTCCTCTGAGGCTTCCTTTACAATCTGTTACTTTGCTCAGCTGAGAACTGGTGTGGCTTTAGGCTCAGTTTACTGATGCTACAATTTGCAGCTACAAGTAGGGTGTTATAATTAAATTTTTACAGGTATAAAAAGGACTGGCGTGGCGGTACTACACGTAGTAGTAAGTGTCAAGTGTGTCCTATTACTAATAGGCGGCGCACATGTGGCGGGCCAGTCCAGAGACCGTTAATCAAGATGGCATATAACTGTGTTAGTGAAAGCTTCTATGCCAAAGCTTTCCAGGCAATAAACTCTGGCATAAGGCCTCTTACACACACATCAGTTTTTCTTCAGGTTTTTCTTTTCAGTTTACCAAATCCATCTAATATGAGGTCAAACCTCAAGAGTCTCAATTTGTATGCAATCAGGCAGGCCCTTGTACTACATAGTTTTGGTAAACTGAAAAGAAAAACCTGAAGAAAAACTGATGTGTGTGTAAGAGGCCTAAGTGTATAAATGTAGCAGGGGAGTGAAGTATGTGTAAAAATAAATGCAGGTTCCACTCCTTAAAATGTTGTTCTTTTATTATATAAACTCAAGTCACGGCTTGGCTTGACCACCCTTTGTATAATGGTCATTTTAGAAATGAACAATGGTCTTAGGATATGCAAAGCTGGCCATATAAATCTTATCGGGTGACGTTTAAGTTTTTGCATGCAGTTCATTGATATGCTTGGGGGGGGGGTATTTAATTGTAAGCTCAGAATACCTGCCCCAAGGCAAAGTAGTTCATATTATGCATATGAAAAGATTTCTTTCTTTGTCTAATAAAGTCAATAATTTGTTTTTTCATTTTTTCCAACAGGTAATGCTTCACTTTTAATGAGCAGACTGGACAAAGTTTTCCCTAAAAATGCATCCTTTTTTCGCTTTCCCATTTGGGTCCAACAGAGCTGCCCGGAGCTCCAGGTTGATATTCTTAATGTTTGTATTTGGAGTGATGCTCTTCTGTGCTGGCTTCCTCTTGTCCATCTTTGGATTTCAGACCTGCCAGTTGGAAAATTTCAACAATTGCAGTTTGACTTTTAAAGTACTGGGGCCTGCCCTTGCAGTGATAGGACTGGCTTCTGTTGTGATGGCAAGATCTAAAGCCAGGCTTGAGGCCAGCAGAAGACATTCTGAAGGCGATCAGACTGATCCGGACAGCTTCTTTTTCTGTGGTGAAAGCCGTCAGTTTATACAATTTTTAATTTTTGGATTCTTGTTTGTTGCCTGTGGAATACTAGTTAGTGTTCTGGGTGTTTGGATACCTGGATGTGGTGCCGTTTCCTCAGGCCACAATGTTAATGGGACAGGAACATCTTATAGAAACTGTGGACTTCTTTCTCTGCAAATAATGGGACCTTTAATTGTTTTGATTGGGTTGTGTTTCTTTGTGGTGGCCCATATAAAGAAGAAGCGCAGTTTTTCTGATAATAATGAATCGATTATAGATGAGGAACCACAGTCGCCAACAGATGAACCCTTTCAAATAACTGTAGGTAAGTACTCAAAAATGTAGTTGTCAGCATGCAACTTTGACTGTTTTTTTAATCTCTCATGCAGCATTTGTAATACAATGTTACATGGTTATATCAATAAAAGTAGCTAGCACTGTTGGGGATCCAGTAGAAAGATCCCCCCCCCCTTTTTTTTTTTCTGCCGACATCGGTTCTAAAAAGTGTTACACAACTAGTTTGTGTCCTGTGTCCATTCACATTTGCCAGATCTGTTAACCTGCACTTTAAAATGATCCCTTGGTACAGCTGTTGATAGTATTTTATGTTTTTTTGGCTCCATTCACACTTGCGTGACTCCAAACTTGGAAGATTTCCAGTGCAAATTTGATCTGACTTTACACTCTCTGGCACTAAGTCGCATCAAAATAGTGCAGGCATATTTTTCAAAGTGGCTGTGACTGGTCTTGTGACTGTCAAAAGTCACATGACCAGTCGCACACGTGTGAATGGAGCCTTTAAAGGATCACTAAAGAGAAATATATATTTTTTTTTTAAATAACAAACATGTTATACTTGCCTTCTCTGTGCAGCTCGTTTTGCACAGAGTGGCCCCAAACCTGGTCTTCTGGGGTCCCTTGGCGGCTGTCTCGGCTCCCCCTGCAAGAAATTTCCACCTTCATGTGAGCTCTCTCACATGGTGGAAAGTTCTTGGGGGTGCGCTCCCGTGATACAGCCGGTGGCTATAGCCGCTCACTGTATCACTTTCAATCAACCAATGAATGAGCAGAGAAGCCTGCCGTTCATGGCGCGGGACTTTTCAAAGGGTCAGGTCGCTAATGCTGATATGTTTTCTCACCTTAATGCATAGAATGCATTAAGGTGAGAAAACACGTACACCTTTACAACCCCTATTTAAAGAGAAAGTATTACCAGAAAAAAAAAAAGCCTAAATCCCCCAAGGGGCTTGTAGCTTAAAATCTGAACGGTGGATGTTAAAATAAAAATGTATTTTCTGTCATTGCTGGCTGTAGCTCCACCCTGTAAGCCTAACAATATGGGCCTTCCTATTGGGGAGGGAAGGGGGGGTAGCTAGCACTGAGCACTTTCCTCTCTCCAGTCTGTAGAGCTGTCTTCTCAGCTCTCTTGTTTAGTGCTCATGTTGTGAATGATTGTGCCTGGAAAAGAGCACTTTCTTTCACAAAAGCACAAGCTGACAATAACAAACATTGGCTACTACACTAGTTTGTCTTGGAGAAGTGTGGTAGCTGGTATGTGCTGTTGTCAGCTTGTGTGTTTGTGAATGAATATTCTTGCTGCTGACAGGAGAATGGAGACTTGCCCATGTGTGAACAGTAGCAGAGGTATTGCCTATAATGACCAATTAGAGCCAGTTAGATATATAATACCCCCCCCCCCCATCCACATCAAAAGCTTCTGTAAAAACACAAAATTATAACCCCCACACTACATTGCAGGTTTATGTACACCAGGACATGTCACTGGAAATTGGAATGTATTTCTAGACTTGCAGACTAGCTTTCCTCTTTCGGTCACAGCTCTCTTCCCGCATACCACTTATGTCATGTAATGGATGTTGTGTACGACGGGGGGGGCTTGGGACTCAGTTTTTCCCAAGTAATTATATTGTATGTGCTTTTTGTCTTTTGCTTCATCCACTGGCTTAATTTATCTAGTTATTTTTTTTTAGCACATTTTTATGGTGGGGAAGATGGGATTACTTTGATAACAGATCAGCGACATGGGAGAAGTGCAGACACAACACGGGGGAGGGGTAGAAATGGAAAAAAATGTAGATGCTCTTCAACACCCAGAAGAAATTGATGTAAATGTTCCTAATTGTTGGGACACTTGTTTATTGTGCATTGCAGTGGTGAATGTCCACTTTTGTTTTTCGTTATGTTTTCTTATGTCCTAGTGTGTTGCCAGCCCATTGATTTGATGGTGAAAAAAAAAGCACATTAACACTTCTCCAGATCAAATGGGTGTAAATCCAGCACTAAACCATTTGGAATTATATGCTTACACAATGCTATGGCCAGCCACAAATGATAAAAGCACATTCTTAATTTTTTTTTCACTCTGTGGCTGTGTACATTTTGGTTGTTGTCTTTTGACTGCAAATCAGCGATGGCATGCGTAACATAATTACTGCACAACACACCCAATGATTGTTCTTATGTAACCAACTGTTTTGTATTCAGAACTAATAACAGAAGTCAGGATATATAGAAGATAAGTACTTGGCTTTTTACACACACACACTAGTGCTTTTACTCAAATGGTCAAGAGTCACACAGACCTTGCCTACAAATACTGGAGGATGGGACATTGCAGGTTTTGCCCGTAGTATCCAGGTATATTGCACGTGCCATTTTTTTTCCCCGTACTAAAACAGGTTAATTTTACTTATAATCGCCAATGTTTTACCATTTCCCAATACACAGTGTTGTCTGTAAACATCTACATACATGGGCACTATATTATCCACATAAAGGGTAACTTCATGTCCTTTTGTCACACATTTGCACTTTAGAGTCATGTTTAGCTAGAAACCAGGTCATTTACGGGGGGGGGGGGGGGGGGGGGGGGGGGGGGTTGGATTGTGGGGGAAAACATATACAGCAAAACCTTTGGATTGCCAGTGTCGCACTACCCCCGGAGGAGCTGCTGAGTATTTTTGGGTGGCACGTTGCCTCTATCTTATCGCTGTCCAGGGTGAAAGGAGAGTCTGAAGAATTTCAATGTCCACACAGGGCATTTCTTTTTCCAAGATTTATTTGCAGAACTTCAGTGGAAAAGAAGTAAAAGTGGTGGAAGGGTAGATAGGTTCAGGTGCGTATTCACAAATGGTAAACAATCCTGCTTCCAGCAACCAGTTCTCATTGCCACTCTAGCCAGGGTGGGTATTGCTCACCCTGATAGGTCCCTCTCACTGGCCTAGAAGCCGGATTGACACACGGAATAAAGTACAGTCTCTGCCACAGACCTTCCTTTGAGGAGACACTTTTGGTCCGGAATCCCCTGCCACAGGGTTCAGCACCCAGATCTGTCCAGCTTAAAGCGGAGTTCCACCCTTTAAAATCACTTTGTTTCATTACATCCAGCATACTGGCGTCAGCATGCTGTTTTTTTTTTTTTTTTTTTAATGCACGTACTTACTTTATATAAAATCATTGAATTTCAGGCGCACCGCGGAATGTCGCCGCTATAAGGCGTCACGCCTTCCGGAAACAGCCGATTAGCATTCGGCTTTTCTCGGCGCCTGCGCACAGACCCAGGAGCTGACTGCGCAGGCGCCGAAAATAGCCGGTCCTAGTTCGGGTTTTTTCGGAGGACGTGACGCGGCTATATACGGCGCCTGCGCAGTCAGCTCCTGGGTCTGTGCGCAGGCGCCTAGAAAAGCCGAATGCTAATCGGCTGTTTCCGGAAGGCGTGACGCCTTATAGCGGCGACGTTCCGCGGTGCGCCTGAAATTTAATGATTTTATATAAAAAGTACGTGCATTAAAAAAAAATAAAAAACGGCATACTGGCGCTGACGCCAGTATGCTGGATGTAATGAAACAAAGTGATTTTAACCACTTGACCACTGGGCACTTAAACACCCTTCCTAACCAGACCAATTTTCAGCTTTCGGTGCTCTCACAATTTGAAAGACAATTACTCAGTCATACAACATTCTACCCATTTGAAATTTGTGTCCTTTTTTTCACACAAATAGAGCTTTCTTTTGGTGGTATTTGATCACCTCTGGGTTTTTTATTTTTTGCGCTATAAAAGAAAAACGACTGAAAATTCTGTAAAAAAAAAAAAAAAAAATCTTGTTTGTCATATTAGCAGGTTATTTCTCACACACAGCATATGCATACCACAAATTACACCCCAAAACACATTCTGCTATTCCTCCTGAGTATGGCGATACCCCATGTGTGGAACTTTTACACAGCGTGGCCACATACAGAGGCCCAACATACAGGGAACGCCATCAGGCGTTCTGGAACACCCAGTCCAATTCTGACATTTCTCTCCTACATGGAAAAATCATCATTTATTTGCTAGAAAATTACATAGAACCCCAAAACATTATATATTCTTTTTTAGTAAAGACCCTAGAGAATACAATGGCGGCTGTTACAACTTTTTATCTCGCACGGTATTTTCGTAGAAATTTTTTGAACGCGTGTTTTTTAAAAAAAAAACAGTTTTGTGCTAAAAAAAAAAAACCGTAAAGTTAGCCCAATTTTTTTTTCATAATGTGAAAGATGACGTTACGCCGAGTAAATACCCAACATGTCACACTTCAAAATTGCGCACGCTCATGGAATGGCGCCAAACTTCGCTACCTAAAAATCCCCATAGGCGAGAGTATTTGGGTATTGCAGAGTATTTGGAGTATTTGGGTATTTCAGCACAGGGTATTTGGAGTACTGCAGAGTATTGGGGCAGAGTGCAGAGTATTGGGTTTGCAGAGTATTGGGGCACTGGAGTTGGGTATTGGGCAGCAGAGTATTTGGGTATTGCAGGGTATGCGCACACTGCAGGTATTGGGGCACTGGAGTACTGCAGAGTATTGGGGCACTGGAGTACTGCAGAGTATTGGGGCACTGGAGTACTGCAGAGTATTGGGGCACTGGAGTATTGGGGCACTGGAGTATTGGGGCACTGGAGTATTGGGGCACTGGAGTATTGGGGCACTGGAGTATTGGGGCACTGGAGTATTGGGGCACTGGAGTATTGGGGCACTGGAGTATTGGGGCACTGGAGTATTGGGGCACTGGAGTATTGGGGCACTGGAGTATTGGGGCACTGCAGGGTATTGTGGGGCACTGGGGTAATGCTGGGTACTGGGGTATTGTGGGGTACTGGGGTATTGTGGGGTACTGGGGTAATGCTGGGTACTGGGGATTGCAGAGCTGGGATGTTTTGAGGGATGGCTGGATCTGTGACTGCATTTGTCACAGATCCAGCCACAGCTCGGCTGCTGACACCCCGCTGCCCCCCCCCCCCTCTCCTCGCACACTGTACCGAACGGTACAGAGAGGAGAGGGAGGAACCGGCGTCATCAAATGACGCCGGTTTGTTTACAAGTGATCGCGCCGTCATTTGACGGCGCGATCACGTGGTAAACGGCCGCTATCAGCGGCAATTTACCGTGATCCGTGATGCGCTGGGTCTTCTAGACCCGGCGATCACGGACACTTTTGCGAGTGCGTCCTAGGGGACGCGCAATAGCGAAAGTGAAGGACGACGTCCCAGGGACGTTGTGTCAAAACTACTCGACCGCGCTGTAGCAGTATTTTCGCTATAGCGTGGTCGGCAAGTGGTTAAGGGTGGAACTCCGCTTTAACTTCTGTAGAACTTGGACTCGACAGGCGACCACTGTCAAGCCTTTCAGTGCACGGTGCATCCTTTAATGAAGTTTCCAGGCCTACTCCCAAGATACTAGCCTCTTGCATGGTCCTCTCCAGGATAGGTCCTCCCCTGGCTTCCTTCATCAAGTGGCTTCCTCCTGCAGGACGTACGGCACAGGATCACCTCTTCAGAAAGCAGGCCCCAGTCTGACCAGTGTGCCTACCATGCAAAGCCACGACCCCGGACCAACCTGGTCCCGGAGTCAGGATTCAGGACACGCACCTCAGGCCAGGTGGGCCACAAGGCGTGAACAACTCATCTCAGTCAGTCAGTCAGTCAGTTGTCAGTGGGAGAGTAGGGCCCTCCGGCCTTCCGCACGAGTCTGGTCTCGCCAGGGACCAGACAGTCAGACAAGGACTAGGCAGGCTGTCAGGCAGGCTCCGCTCCACCCCTCCAAAGCCTCACATGGCTTCCCCCGGTTCACCTGACCCCCCCTGCCTCCCTCCATCATCCCTCTCCAGGGATTCAAGCAGGTAAGCCACTCCATGGGAACTGTAGGCGGCCGTCCTTTTTTAGGACAAGCCGCGGGAGCTTCCCCCAACCCCCATGGCTCTCCCCCTCTCCTCACCATCCCTCAGTTACCCCCGCTCGGGCGTCCTGTTCGCCACCCATCCCCACAAGTTTCCGCCATCCTCGGGCGCTTTATCTCTTTCCTCCGCGCCGGTCTGTGGGGATTCGTGGCAGCCGCGATTTAGGAAAGGCGTGCGCCGCTCCCCATCCCCGGTAATCGGCACCCAATTCACCCAATCGGACCAGAAAGCCCCCAGTAGAGCCCCCTCGCCCCCCGGTCCAGGGCTTACCTGATCGCCACTTTAGGGGTCAGGAATTTTTTTCCCTGCCACAGCATATTGGCGCAGCGTGGCCAGGTTTTTTTTGCCTTCCTCTGGACCAAGCTAGGATCAGAGGATTTAGTTATCCTTGAGAATCCTCCCCCCCCCCCACCCCTTTGTTCTACGGCTACCATGGTTAATCGGCAATACTCGACAGAGAAAATTTGGGATCTGAGTCGATTTGCCGCAATATTACCGGCCGCCACTAAAAAAGCCCTAAGAAATCTGCGACTTTTGAGAATCGATCGACGATCGACTATCAAAAATCGCAGCCATTTACCCCAGCCTAAGCACATATCATGTGCTTTGATTAACACAAGATCGGCAGTAAAACACAGAAATCCATGATTTCATATTGTAACACGATTTAGACTGCCTCTTTATTACAGAGAGCTGGCTCACAAACGACTGTAACACCATTCTAGGAGAATTGGTGCCAGAAAACTATCGTATTATAACGGAAAACAGAAAAGGGCAAAGAGGAGGAGGCCTGGCGGTGATCCATAAGACGCATCTTGCGATCACAAAACCAATCCTTCAAAACCCTCTTCCATTCATGGAAACCCTTACTCTTCAACTGCAAGTAAACTGCCAGACCGTCCGGATTCTACTCTGCTATAGGCCACCCGGCCCAAAATCGCAGCTTCTCCCATCATTGACGGACTTTATCTCCACCTATACCCTTAACAGCAAACACCTTTTGCTGCTCGGGGACTTCAACCTCTGGGCCAACTCCCCGCAAGACCCCATTGCCGACGCCTGCATTGACCACCTGGAAGGATTAGGGCTTCAGCAACTAGTATGTGGGCCCACACATGCTTCAGGTCACACTCTCGATCTTATTTTCAGACAAGATCTGGAAATAAAAATCTTGGAAAATGAACCGTTACCATGGACAGATCACCATGCAATTAAATTCATTATTTCCGAATTCCCCCCCCTTAACAAAAACATCAAGTCCAGTGATAACACACTGGACCAGATGTCAGAAGAAGCTCCATTCGGAACTCTTCAAAGCCACGTTAGGGCAAAAAATAAAAACAATTCAGCCGCACCAAACGGCTGAAGAAACACTGGAGGCCATAAACACAGCACTATTGCAGTCAGCCCACTTGATAGCGCCGAAACGTAAGACCCACATCCAAAAAAATAACTCCAGCTGGTTCAACAACCAGCTGGCGTTACTGAAGCAAGAGCGCAGAAGGGCAGAAGCCGCCTGGAAAAGAAGCTCTTCAGATGAGAACCTCTACAAGGCAATAACCAGAAAATACCACAAGCAAATCTTCGATGCCAAGAAAAACTATTTTTCTGAGGCTATCAACAGCGCCCTCAACCGCCCCCGCAAACTCTTCAAGCTGGTCACTCAAACCATGAATCCAGGATGTCTTAAAGCCCCTAATTTTGGACACACAAGAATTTTGCGATGAATTATCGGATTACTTCATTAATAAAATCGAGGCAATCCGGCAAAGCATTCAGCAAAACAATTCCCCTCCTAGCCCCCCCCGAAATTATTTACATAACACCTGCAGTAATTCACCACAGCCAGGTAAGTTCTGGCTGGAACCCATCTCCATTCAGACCACAAAAAATATCATCGGCGCTTTGCGTAACAGCACTGCGCCTAATGATATCATCCCCACCAAACTGCTGAAGGAATGTGCTGATATCCTGGCACCTCCTATCACGCAGCTTATTAACCAATCCTTCAGGGAGGGCATAGTGCCCTCCCAGTTGAAGGAGGGCATAATTCAACCCATCTTGAAGAAAGCCACCCTGGATCCTAAGGACCCACTCCACCCATAACAGGTCTAAATGTTCTCTCCAAGGTAATAGAGAAAGTAGTGGTACAACAGCTGCAACAGCATCTAGATACCCACAACTTACTTGATCAATTTCAATCAGGATTCCGCCCCGGACACGGGACGGAAACAGCACTGCTCAAGATATGGGACGACGTTTTTGAGGCCGCAGACGAAGGAGAATCTTGTCTTCTGGTTCTGCTGGACCTGAGCGCAGCCTTTGATGCAGTAGACCACAAGCTTTTATTGACTCGGCTGGCTAAAGTAGCCAAAGTCGCAGAAGGCGATCTATCTTGGTTCTCCTCTTTTTTGGAAAACCAATTGTAAATAGTGAAACTAGGACCCTTCACTTCCGAAAAACGCACATTATCGTGCGGAGTCCCTCAAGGATCCCCCCTGTCGCCGATGTTATTCAACATCTATCTGCGTCCTCTTTTTGAAATCATCAGCAGCCAAAAACTGCTCTATCATTCATATGCAGATGATACGCAACTGTATTTCCGCATTTGCAATAAAAAGGATCACCACCTCAATCTAGAGACATGCCTCTCTTTGATAGAGGACTGGATGACAAAGAGTTATCTCAAACTCAACGGAGCGAAAACAGAACTTCTTCTGTTTCACGCCAAGCGTATGAAGGAACCTGTAACAACTTGGACCCCCCCGCCCATTCTGGGTAAAATCATCACCCCTAGCGGCAAAGTCAAAAGTCTTGGGGTCATCTTTGACTCCTACATGACAATGGACACACAAATAGGGTCAGTAGTCAGCGGATCTCACCATCTGCTGCGCCTACTACGCAGACTAATTCCTTTTATTCCCAAGGAAGACATAGCGATTGTGGTGGGAGCAATTGTAAACTCAAGATTGGACTATGCAAATGCCCTTTACCTCGGACTCCCCAAGTACCAAATCGCTCGTCTTCAAGTCGTTGAAAATACGGCTGCTAGACTTGTGACTGGGAAAAAACCCTGGGAATCAATCTCACCCTCACTGAGATCCCTTCACTGGTTACCAGTAAAAGACAGAATCACCATTTTAAAGCACTCTAACGCATAGATGTATTCATGGGAATGCTCCCCATTATCTATGCGAAAAAATAAAAGCTCATGACCCCAATCGCGTTCTGCGATCCACTAATTAAAATCTGCTCCAGATACCGAAAGCCAGATACAAGTCCAAATGAGACAGAAGATTCGCGGTCCAAGGTCCCAGACTATGGAACGCTTTACCAACCAGCATTCGATTGGAGGAGAACCACTTAGCCTTCAGGAGAAAGATCAAGACTCATCTCTTTTGATTTCAAAGGAGACAGGAACAACAAGCGCCCAGAGGCGATTTACTTTGCATGTGCCGCGCTATATAAGTATTCATTCATTCACAACGGATGGCCCCCCGCCCCAATTGCGTTTGCCCCTTGAGTACCCCTCCCCAGCATGCACACCAGGGCGACCACTCCCACTGATTCGCTGCCGAAGGGGACACTCAATGCACCTTGACCTTGCTGCTGCCACCCTTGGCCTGGAGTGGTAAAGACGCCCCCCCAGGCGAACAATGGTGGGAACTCCCAGCACAGCCATGGCTGTAACAGAGGCTAAATTTGTTATTAATCACACCAGTCTGAGCCCTGGTAACGGCTCAGACCACAGTAAATTTAAAGCAGCGCCTGTTCAACAGGAGCAGGCCTCTACACAAGCATAATTGGTTCTGTAAATGTGCTTGTAATCCAAAGCACTTGTATTTCAAAGCAAATTTCCCCATAAGAAATAATGGAAACTCAAAGGATTTGTTCCACAACCATTTAGTCATAAGTCCTTCAGTTTAAAGCCCATATAAAAGGATTATAGCAATGCGATATGGTTGTACAACCCAACATTTCAATCCACAAATGGAAGCTTCCACAAGGGGATTTTAAAGCAAAATCCAGCAGGAGCTCCAGAGTATAAGAGAGGCGCCTCTAAGTGTAGCAATATGGTTACATTTAATGAAGGTACAACATTTGGCACCTCACATGGTTGAGGATATAAAGAGGCCCATTTAATCTTCCAGGCATCCGGGGTAAAGCTGCCCACATAGACCATCCACCACACCGCCGGCTCTCGCCTTTGTAAGTGCAATCGTGACTGGGAAGACTACCCTGCAGTAGAGCGATCAAACAGCTCGTGGAGCGCAGCGTGAAAGACGACGCCGATGAGGACAGTCTATGTGGACAGCTTTATCCTAGATGCTTGCATACTTAGATGTGCCTGTTTTAGCAACGCGCATGGTTGATGATTAAATGTAATCATGTTGCTACAGTGAGAGGCACCTCTCTTCTCTTTTATACTCAGTTGTGGCGTGACGCTCCTTGTATATCAAGACATCGCTTGTATATAAAGTCAAAATTAATTAAAAATTCTTGCTTGTCTTGCAAAATGCTCTCAAACCCAGGTTTTACCGTACCTAGAGGAAATCCACAAACTCAATGCAGATTCTTTTTAAAAACTGACCTTGCCTTCTGATTACATACAAATCTTCAAAATGTTATTCTCTTACAATTTAACCCAGGGCTTGACAAACCCCGGGCTCCAGCATTTGCGACCAGAATTAGCGACCTGGCACCTGGGGCGGCACAGCTGGGGGTATCCTGTCTCCGTGCACCCCCCCCTTCCAGCGTGATCGCGTTGGGCCTCGCCGGGCAGTAATTGAGGCCGCGGCTTTGCGGCCTTCTGCAGTCCTATGCCTTCTTCTGGAATCTGGTGCCCTCTTGTGGTGGCTGTTGGTATGACAAGACAACCAGCTATGCTAATGGCGCTTCCCTTGCCTGTTTTTAACTGCCCGCCCATCTCCTTCCCTTTACTTAGAACCCCCAAATATTTTGTATATATATATATAATCGCACTTTTTTGGGGGGGGAAAAATACACTTTAACCACTTAAGACCCGGACCAAAATGCAGGTAAAGGACCTTGCCCCTTTTTGCGATTCGGCACTGCGTCGTTTTAACTGACAATTGCGCGGTCGTGCGACGTGGCTCCCAAACAAAATTGGCGTCCTTTTTTCCCCACAAATAGAGCTTTCTTTTGGTGGTATTTGATCACCTCTGCGGTTTTTATTTTTTGCGCTATAAACAAAAATAGAGCGACAATTTAAAAAAAAATGCAATATTTTTTACTTTTTGCTATAATAAATATCCCCCAAAATATATAAAAAAACATTTTTTTTCCTCAGTTTAGGCCGATTCGTATTCTTCTACGTATTTTTGGTAAAAAAAAATCGCAATAAGCGTTTATCGGTTGGTTTTCGCAAAATTTATAGCGTTTACAAAATAAGGGATAGTTTTATTGCATATTTATTAATTTTTATTTTTTTACTACTAATAGCGGCGATCAGCGATTTTTTTCGTGACTGCGACAATATGGCGGACACTTCGGACAATTTTGACACATTTTTGGGACAATTGTCATTTTCACAGCAAAAAATGCATTTAAATTGCATTGTTTACTGTGGAAATGACAGTTTGGGGGTTAACCACAGGTGGCGCTGTAGGGGATGTGTGACCTATGTGTTGTGTTTACAACTGTAGGGGGGTGTGGCTGTAGGTGTGACGTCATCGATCGCGTCCCCCTATTACAGGGATGACGCGATCGATGCTGCGGCCACAGAGAAGCACGGGGAAGCCGTGTGTACACACGGCTCTCCCCGTTCTTCCGCTCCAGGGACGGATCGCCGCACTGCAGCGGCGATCGGGTCCGCGAATCCTGGAGCTTCGGGCGCGCGCGACACCCACGGCTGGGTACTAAAATTAACGTATATATACGTTGATGTGCCCAGCCGTGCCATTCTGCTGACGTAAATGTGCAGTAGGCGGTCCATAAGTGGTTAATTAAAAAAAATAAGACAACAGTAAAGTTAGTACAATTTTTTTTTTTTATATTATGAAAGATGTTACGCCAAGTAAATTGATACCCAACATGTCACGCTTCAAAATTACGTCCGCTCGTGAAATGGCGACAAAAGTTTACCCTTTTAAAATCTCCATACGTTTAAAAAAATTCTACAGGTTGTATGTTTTGAGTTAGAGGAGGTCTAGTGCTAGAATTATTGCTTTCGCTCTACCAATCGCAGCTTATAACAGACAGAGGGGAGACATTTGACCGGTAAGGATACATGCAGGAGGCATCTATATCCTTATACATCAGCACTATGGCAGTAGTTTAGAAAGGATGAGAGTGGGTTTACATCCACTTTAACATGGTTTCCTATGGAACATGTTCTGTAGTGCACATCTGCAAATGGCACTAAAAATGCATACATAAGTTTAAATGGTTATAACGACCCTGTGTACATGTACTGATAAGATAACCTAGAGTAAGATTCAGGGGCAGCTGAAAAAACTCCCAACTGCTCCTAAAACCAATTTTACAGCGATTTTTTTGCCGCATTTTTGTACAGGTCAAAAGGTCACCAATGAAAAAAAGCAGAAAACCGCCCAAATCTGCCTTAGGTTCCATGTACACTGAAGCTGATAAACTGCAGTTTATTGGCGTTTTGGCTTTTTTTTTTTTTTAAAGCCCATAAACTGAACTCTGTTAGCCTATGTGCCCATGCACACCTGGGCGTTTTTGTGTTAATGAGCTTTGGAGTTTATTGGCTTTTTCTGAACGCCCGAAATTTGCGTTCAAAGTGCAGTTTTTCGTCGGGGAAAAAACATTGAAAAACGCCAGCGCCAGCGTTACTTTTTTTTTTTTTATCCTTTGAAAAAAAAAAAAACACTAAAAAAAAAAAAGCTGATAAAAACTACACCTGAAAAACGCTGATTAAAGCTATTGCAAAAACGCAAAAAAAAATTTGCAAGGCTCCCTGCAAAGCTACTGGCTTTTTTTTTTTTTTTTTTTATAGCTTTTATTAGCTTCAGTGTGCAACTGTGCATGGAGCCCAACAGTGTCAATTTGCTGTCCCCCTCAAAATAACTCAACACAGCCAATAAAGGCTAAGTTTGCCTTTTTTTCCCCCCTATGTACCAATATAGCATTCATGTTCTTTGATTTTTTTTCCGAAAAAAAAAAAGCTTTCCATAAAATCTACAGACGTGTACCTTACTGTCCTACATCCATGATTTAAAACATATCTATAACTTCTGTCTTGCTTCCTTACATGTCCAATAAGCCACATAAAGCACAGCCCATTTAAATCAGCAGGCTGCCCTATTCATGTCACAGGAAAAACAAGCCACAAATGTTCACTCCCACTATGCTAGATGTGAATGGGGCCTGAAAGTAAAATTGGTGCGATAACACAAGAATAATGAGGCTCCATCCACATCTGTGCGTTTCCTTGTATTTCTGAAATGCGCAGCACCAAAAATCGTAGTAAAAAACGCACCAAGCTTCACTCTAAAAAAAAAAAAAGGTTCTGAAGTTTCTTTGGGGCAATTACTACGTGTAGGGCAGCCAATTGACAGCTGTGTGTTTCTGTCCACTACCTCTTATTTACCTGTATAAAGATGGCCATACACTATCCAATCTGATTGTATATTGTGTATTTAGTAAGAAGGGTGATCACTGATTGCAGCTAGGAATGGGAGGGTGGATGATGCAGGGTGTGTGCTAAGGAGGTCAGCTGGTCAACTCCTTCCTGTGTCATGACCATACATTTTGAATCATGGATGTAGTACAGTAAGGAAGGTATGTGTCTGTAGATTTTATGTAAAGCTTTGTTATTTTTGCAAAAAAGGTACATGAATGCTATATTAGTACATAGGGGAGCTGGAATTTAGAAAAAAAAGGTAAACTTGGCCTTTAAGGTCTAAACCACTGGCAACAAAAGTGTCAATATTTTGTGTGGCCACCATTATATTCCAGCGCTGCCTTAACCCTCTTGGGCATGGCATTCACCAGAGCTTAAAGGGTTGCCACTGGAGTTCTCTTCCATTCCTCCGTGATGATATTTTTTGTCCCTCAGACCGTCATTTTTGTTGCATGTCTCTGAATTTGTTCTATCTTGTCAGTATGTTTGTGTAAGTGATGTCTCCAGAACTGGACACAGTATTCTAAATGGTCTCACTAAAGATCTATATAGGGCAGGGGTCAGCAACCTATGGCCCACGGGTAGGCAACCTGCGAGTTGCCGCAAAGTTCCCGGCCTGTCAGTGCACGTGATGAATTCACATGCACCTGGCCCACAGACGTTTTAATCCCTTCACGCTGTCCTTTACAGGGTGATGCTTGCAGCTGCAGACACCACCCCAGTACCGTTTTTTTTTAGAGCCAGTGGCTGGCTTTCTTAAGGATAACAACCAATGCGTCCTGACATCACTTTCGGTTTACAAAAGACTTAAAGGTGCCAAAGTAAAAAGAATTACAGTATTCAAAACATATTTGCCATTTTTGAAAGCTTTTTGGTACAAAGGGGGGATTTGGGGTCTCATAAATCCCCCCCCCCCATTTCCCTCCATAGAGAGTACTTTTCACTGCCTATTCCTGTCACAAGGTATGTTTACATTCCTTTTGACAGCAATAAAAGTGATCAGAATTTTATTTTCCAAAGGGTTGTGCACTCCACAAATTTGTTTTTTTATGGCAGAGTGGCAAGAAGAAAGCCATTGTTGAAAGAAAGCCATAAGTCCCATTTGCAGTTTGCGAGAAGCCATGTGGGGGACACGGCAAACATGTGGAAGAAGGTGCTCTGGTCATATGAGACCAAAATTGAACTTTGTGGCCTAAAAGAAAAACGCTATGTGTGGTGGAAAACTAAGACTGAACACACCATTTCCACCATGAAACATGATGGTGACAGCATCATGTTGTTGGGATGTTTTCTTCAGCAGGGACAGGGAAGCTGGTCAGAGTTGATGGGAAGATGGATGGAGCCAAATACAGGGCAATCTTAGAAGAAAACCTGTTGGAGTCTGCAAAAAACAGGACACTGGGGCAGAGGTTCACCTTTCAGCAGGACAACAACCCTAAACATACAGGCAGAGCTACAATGGAATGGTTGGGGTCGAATCATATTCATGTGTTGGAATGGCCCAGTCAAAGTTCATACCAAAATCCAATTGAGAATCTGTGGCAAGACTTGAAAATTGCTATTAAGGCACTCTCCATCCAATCTGGCAGAGCTTAAGCTATTGTGTTACAATGGTCAAAAAGTCACTCTAGATGTGCAAAGCAAAACATCCCCAAAAGGACTTGCAGCGAATGGTGGTTCTTCAACAAAGGGGGCTGAATATAGATACACACGCCACACTTTTCAGATATTTATTTGTAATGGATTTTGAAAACCATTTATCATTTTTCCTTCCACTTCACAATGATGTGCCACTTTGTGTTTGGTCTATCACATGAAATCCCAATAAATTACATTTTATGTGTTTGGCAAAATGTGGAAAATTTTAAGAGGTGTGAATACTTTTTCAAGACACTGTACATCTGATTGTATATTGGCGCAAAAGGATAGATCTGGTGATCAGGGCCGGCCTTAGGCCTTTAGGCGCCCTGTGCGAGAAAGCTTTACAGCGCCCCCTAGTGACCACGCCCCACAGTAACCACGCCCCTCAGTAACCACGCCCATTAATAACCACACCCCTCAGTAACCACACCCTTTCAGTGTCCACACCCATTTCTCCAATACTGGCTCCATTTAAAGCCTTTCATTCTGTTAAGTTCCCAAAAACCAGATTACAAGCTATGATAAAAATACAACTTTTATTCACATGGTATAATAACGCCACCTATACTGCAAATCACACGCTAAAAATAACGCCACATATACTGCAAATCACACGCTAAAATAACGCCACATATACTGCAAATCACATGCTAAAATAACGCCACATATACTGCAAATCACACGCTAAAATAACGCCACATATACTGCAAATCACACGCTAAAATAACGCCACATATACTGCAAATCACACGCTAAAATAACGCCACATATACTGCAAATCACACGCTAAAATAACGCCACATATACTGCAAATCACACGCTAAAATAACGCCACATATACTGCAAATCACACGCTAAAATAACGCCACATATACTGCAAATCACACGCTAAAATAACGCCACATATACTGCAAATCACACGCTAAAATAACGCCACATATACTGCAAATCACACGCTAAAATAACGCCACATATACTGCAAATCACATGCTAAAATAACGCCACATATACTGTATATCACACGGTATAATAACACTACCTGTAAATTTACAATCAAATATCAAACATAATTACAATAAAAAAAATGTAACTTTTGAATTTACTGTTCCTTTAAGAAACACCCTATTTAAATAAGAAAATACAAAACAGACATTAAGCAGTACATTGCATTTATAAAAAAAAGAATTTACTTACAGAAAAAGGTTTTTACATTTGCTGCCTGCGTCTGTGGATTCATGCCCTCCTTTGTCTTCTCAGTGCGCATGGCATATGAGCTCCTCATCCCTGCTCCTCATAGCAAGGCAAGGACAGCCGCCCACGCTGTCTTTCCGGCAGAATCCGCCTGTGGCTTGCCAGGCGTACCTAGAGCATTTGGTACCCGGGGCGGATCCTATATCTGCCCCCCCACGGTAAAATGAAAAAAAACACCCCACTGTGCCCCCTGCATCCTTCAGTATCGCTGTCACTACTGTGTACCCCTCTCCACAACTGCATTTCTGGCCCCCTCTACATTACACAGCACCCTGCACCTCTGGACCCCTCTACATTACACAGCCCCCTGCACCTCTGGTCCCCTCTACATTACACAGCACCCTGCACCTCTGGTCCCCTCTACATTACACAGCACCCTGCACCCATTTACAATACAGAGCACCCTGCACCACTGGACCCCTCTACATTACACAGCACCCTGCACCTCTGGTCCCCTTTACATTACACAGCACCCTGCATCACTGTACCCCCTTACATAACACAGCACCCTGCACCTTTGGACCTCTTTACATAACACAGCACCCTGCACCTATGGGCCCCTTTACATTACACAGCACCTTGCATCACTGGGCCCCTTACATTACACAGCACCCTGCACCTTTTGGACCCCTTCACATTACACTGCACCTCTGGGCCCCTTTACATTACACATCACCCTGCATCACTGGACCCCCCTTACATTACACAACACCCTGCACCACTGGGCCCCTTTACATTACACAGCACCCTGCACCTCTGGGCCCCTGTACATTACACAGCACCCTGCATCTCTGGGCCCCTTTACATTACACAACACCTTTGGCCCCCTTTACATTACACATCACCATGCATCACTGTACCCCCTTACATTACACAGCACCCTGCACCTTTTGGACCCCTTCACATTACACTGCACCTCTGGGCCCCTTTACATTACACATCACCATGCATCACTGTACCCCCTTACATTACATAGCACCCTGCACCTTTTGGACCCCTTCACATTACACTGCACCTCTGGTCCCCTTTACATTACACAGCACCCTGCATCACTGTACCCCCTTACATAACACAGCACCCTGCACCTCTGGACCCCTTTACATAACACAGCACCCTGCACCTATGGGCCCCTTTACATTACACATCACCCTGCATCTCTGGACCCCTTTACATTACACAGCACCTTGCATCACTGGGTCCCTTACATTACACAGCACCCTGCACCTTTTGGACCCCTTTACATTACACTGCACCTCTGGGCCCCTTTACATTACACATCACCCTGCACCTCTGGACCCCTTTACATTACACATCACCCTGCACCACTGGTCCCCTTTACATTACACAGCACCCTGCACCTCTGGGCCCCTGTACATTACACAGCACCCTGCACCTCTGGGCCCCTTTACATTACACAACACCTTTGGCCCCCTTTACATTACACATCACCATGCATCACTGTACCCCCCTTACATTACACAGCACCTGCACCTTTTGGACCCCTTCACATTACACTGCACCTCTGGGCCCCTTTACATTACACATCACCCTGCATCACTGGACCCCCCTTACATTACACAACACCCTGCACCACTGGGCCCCTTTACATTACACAGCACCCTGCACCTCTGGACCCCTTTACATTACACTGCACCCTGCACCTCTGGACCCCTTTACACCACACAGCACCTTGCATCACTGGGCCCCTTCACATTACACAGCACCCTGCACCTCTGTACCCCTTTACATTACACACAGCACCCTGCACCTCTGTACCCCTTACATTACACAGCACCCTGCACCTATGGACCCCTTTACATTACACACAGCACCCTGCACCTCTGGACCCCTTACATTACACAGCACCCCACAGCTCTGGACCCCTTTACATTACACAGCACCCTGCACCTCTGGACCCCTTTACATTACACAGCACCCTGCACCTCTGGGCCCCTTTACATTACACAGCACCCTGCACATCTGGACCCCTTTACATTACACTGCACCCTGCACCTCTGGACCCCTTTACACCACACAGCACCTTGCATCACTGGGCCCCTTCACATTACACAGCACCCTGCACCTCTGGACCCCTTTACATTACACACAGCACCCTGCACCTCTGGACCCCCCTTACATTACACACAGCACCCTGCACCTCTGTACCCCTTACATTACACAGCACCCTGCACCTATGGGCCCCTTTACATTACACAGCACCCTGCACCTCTGGACCCCTTTACATTACACACAGCACCCTGCACCTCTGTACCCCTTACATTACACAGCACCCTGCACCTATGGGCCCCTTTACATTACACAGCACCCTGCACCTCTGGACCCCTTTACATTACACACAGCACCCTGCACCTCTGGGCCCCGTTACATTACACAGCACCCTGCACATTACACAGCACCTCTGGACCTCTTTACACTACACAGCACCCTGCACCACTGGGCCCCTTACATTACACAGCACCCCACAACTCTGGACCCCTTTACATTACACAGCACCCTGCACCTCTGCACCCCTTTACATTACACAGCCCCAGACACCTGTATGTTACACAGACGCCCCCCTAACAGTTCTGGACCCCCTGCATGTTACGCAGACCCCCCTACAGTGCAGACCCATCCCCCTACAATACAGACCCCTCCTTACAATACATAACCCCCCTACAATACAGAACCCCCCCCTACAATACAGTACCCCCCTACAGTGCAGATCCCCCTACAATAAAGAACCTTCCCCCACAATACAGAACCTCCCATCCCCCTTCAATACAGAACCCCATCCCTAAAATACAGATCCCCCGTCCTACAATACAGACCCCCCTAAAATACAGAACTCCACCCCAAAAATACAGAACCCCCACAATACAGAACACCCCCCCAATAAAGAACCCCCTAAAATACAGAACACCCCCCCCCTTCAGACCTGTAAAGCAGGCACAGATAAATTATGTACTTGCTGCGTGCTGCACACACAGCACAGTGCAGACAAGGGGGAGGCGGCTTCACTGCTCGGCTGCCTGTGACTGAGACAGGCACAGGCAGCCGAGAGTCGAGACTCCTCAGACGTGCAAAGCTGCCACAGAGTAGGGGGATCGCTGCGGCCAGGTCCCGGGTGTGCCGACGGCACCGCGCCATGCCATTGTCACCCGCCAAAGTACTCTGCAGTCGCGCGCGGGGGGGGGGGGCGCCGGCGGCGCGCAACCCCCCCCCGCCCACTAATAAGTATGAATTATTGAAGAATCTGTGTCGGTCGCAAGGCGCCCATGTTGCTATGGCGCCCTGTGCGACCGCACTTCCCGCACAACGCAAAGGCCGGCCCTGTTGGTGATGATTCAAAATAAAGCCATATGCAACATATCGATCAGGAGATTTGAAAAAAATCTAGGTAGCAGTAATAACATCAGACCACAAGGGGGCTCAAGCAAACAGACCCATGGGTTTAGATACATCCTGGGGCAACAGGATAGTATATTCTGCCGTTCAGTCATGTTCGAAGGCCTAAGCTGGTTCTCTCCAAAGAAGGTCTAAATCAGATCAGATTGGCTGCTCATCCAGTTCACCAGAGATTACATGTCCATATACCTGCAGACATGGTCGGCAATGCAAGCATGGAGCAGCAATTTCTAGAGGATATGCATTTTAAAGTGATTGTAGAGTGCAGTTTATTTTTTATCTTGATGCATTCAGCCTACAGCAGTTTTTCTTTAGGAAAGGTAAGAATTTTAATAGAAATTTGAGCACTACTTGTCTATCGCATGTTGTTCAGCACTATGCAAACTCAAAATTCTTGTAATTTGTATAAGCATAGCTTTAATCTTTAATTTTGTTCTTGGTATGGATTTCTGCCTAATGGTGTACATCTTTTTTTTTTTTCTTTAGTCTTAAGTGGAAATGTGTCAGACTTTGTAACTTTTTTTTCACCTCATTACTTTTTAGGTGATGCTATTATAATTTTCCCGCCACCCCCACCTCCCTATTTTGCTGATCCTTCATCATCAGGGACTGGCCAAGGAACTCCTTTACCCAGGAGTGACAATCCACCTTCTTATAACAGTATTTTTAACATAAGGTAAGTATGAGCATATGAGCATACGGGGTATTTGTAAACTCATATCGAGGTAAAGTCTTGCTCTACAGTAAGTAATGTATACCAGGCCCCCTTTGTGTTTCCAGAGTGTGGTTGGTATTCTGCCTCTGAGAAGGACTTCCTTTTTGCTTTAAACCTGAAGACTGTTGGATTGTGTTCTATAAATTGGTGCTCCTAAAGTGGTTGTTAACCCACTCCTTTAGTTTTATATAATCCTGTGTGTTCGCTAATGATGGGTGCTTCTGTCTCTGTGTTTTATAAAAAAATATTGCTGGCTATACCTGATTTCAGAGCGTTCATGTGACTGGTCGGCTCTCTCCTCTTCCCTTCTGACAGCTAGTACGGGGGGGGCCGAGATTTCCCTGCTGACGTCAGTCGGGACGAAAGGAGAAGAGAGCTGGCCAGTCACGTGAGGAACGCTCTAAAATCGGGTATAGACATCATGTAAAAAAAAAAAAATAGACAGGAGCACATATCATTAGCAAGCACACAGGATTATATAAGATTTAACATGTTATTTCAGCAGCAGCAGGAGGTAAGGGGGCGGCACTTGACACAGAGCAGACAGGCGGGGGGGACAGGGGTAGACAGAGCTGCGGATGACATAGGCACGTAAACTGACCACGGTGTCTGTGTTCAGCAGCCATGATAAACCATGGTCAGTTTACAGGGGGGAGGGCAGAACCAGGCAGGATCAGGCAGGATCAGCCAGGTTTTTCAGGTGTTAGAGGGCAAAAGTGCACAGCACAAGCACTGTTCTATATAATATAACATGCTTTAAAAGGAACAGGATATTCTCCCCCCCCCCTTTTTTTTTTTTTTTTGGTAACAAACCTTTTAAGTGTATTGTGGGAGGTTAAATTAGAGTAGGTGAGGTTGAAGAGAGACACAAGTCCAACCTATGTGTGTGATTATATGTCAATATTACATTGTATATCTCTGTATGTTGTGGTCGCTCAGGTGCTTATCTAATAGCTCCCCGCTTAAACCACCCCCTGTGGAAGGGAGTTCCACATCCTTGCCGCTTTTACAGTAAAGAACCCTCTACGTGTTTTAAGGTTAAACCTCTTTTCTTCTAATTTTAATGTGTGGCCACGTGTCTTGTTAAACTCCCTTCCGCGGAAATTTTTTATCCCTATTGTAGGGTCACCAGAACAGTATTTGTAAATTAAAATCAATTCATCCCCTACTTGCAATTCACTATTACCAATGCTCTCCTCATTACCTAGACATATTTTATATTGTTTATATATCGATTTATAAAGCTAATTTAGTCAACTAAACTGCATAAAAAATTTTCATTAAGTGCTGGTAGTTTATAAATTATAAAGATTCAGAAGTGTTAAACTAGCTCATTCTACTACGCAGTCCACATTTGCATATCCTTTCTTCCAAATGTAACTTTACTTTAAAATACCCTTTTAGGAAACACATGACCGACTTAAGATTTGAAGTAAATGACATTTCAATTTTTTATAGCTTTGATTGATTTGAAATGGGCAGCACAGTGGTGCAGTGAGTAGCACTTTCGCCTGGCAGCAAAAGGGTCGCTGGTTCGAATCCCGACCACGACACCATCTGCCTGGAGTTTGCATGTTCTCCCTGTGTCTGCGTGGGTTTCCTCCGGGTACTCCGGTTTCCTCCCACTTTTAAAGACATGCGGGTAGGTAAATTGGATCTCGTCCAAATTGGCCCAGTATACATGTATATCAAAAAGAATAAAGGCAAAGCCCCCTAGTCGGACTTTAAAGGCACTGTGGTGTGTCAGATGTAGTTAGAGAAAACATAGTATTACAATATAATTTATTGTAGAAGTATCAGGTCCAGGGCAGATAATCTGATACTTCTTCAATAAATTATATTGTAATACTATGTTTTCTCTAACTACATCTGACACACCACAGTGCCTTTAAAGTCCGACTAGCGGGCTTTGCCTTTATTCTTTTTGATTTCTCATTTGGATGTGGCACTTTAGAAAATCAACTCTGATAATCCTCTTCTTGAAGTATACATGTATATATGTGTGTATGACTGTGTGTCCCTAGCGTGTCAAGATCCTACGGGGTAAAAATGACCGCACCAGCCAAGCAGACACTGGCTGGAAAAAGCGCCCAGAGGCGATTCAGTTCGCATGCGTTGCGCTATACAAGTCAGTCATTCATTAATTCATTCATTCATTCATTGATTGCTCACTTGCAGCAATTTTTCTTAATAGTATTGTATGTGACCATGCTGTCATCACTAAACTGTGGTGGAGGTCTCCCAGGTGACACAATAGGCAAGCATTTCACCTGAAGGCTGTGTTCCCGGTGTGTGCTGAGAGTATGAAACACTTGGCATCAGTCACTAATGGTGGAGTTTATACAGCATCTTATTGAAAGGTATTGATAGGGCACCAGATACCCTAGGAACCGTACAGACTGAAGACTCTTCTCGCATCAGTACAGAACAGAAACCTTTAGCTCTGTCCAGCATTCTGCAACTTGCAGGACCTTCGCGGATGAGCAGATAAAAGAATAAAGCGATCTGCCAGATAAGATATCAGCCTTCCTGCAAGGCTCCAGATTCACACAGCTTTCCAGGACCCCTCTAATGTTAGCGTTTCTTTCCTGGTATACCAGCTTCTCTCCTTCCATGCAGGGCAAGCTTTAGAGTTTAGACCTAAACCTAGGTCTAGTTACCTAAGCATAATGGGCTTAACGGTGATGCTGACACGGCTCCTTCCCAGGCCAGGGCCTGTGGGGTATAAACACCTTTTCAAGGTCGATCCAAATGGTTGTATTTTTCCCCAGCATGCAACACTGCCTTCAAATCTCCTACTTGTTGGCCAAGGAGGGATATAAATATTCATAAGCCAGCTTTCTTGTCTTTGTCCAACAAGGTGCATGCCACCTCATGGACTTATTTTTACAATTTATTTTTATATTTTTACTGAGTGCCAGGAGCAAAGCTATTGCTATACCTCTGACACTGGACCTTCTGGCCTCCTCTCCAGCAGCTAATGTGTCTTATATAACCGCTCTGTCTGCCCCTTTAATCCTGTTCCTCCTAGACATGTCAATGTACATATTTTTGGTTAGAGACACCAACTGTGAGTTGCTTTTTTAGAATTTTGAAGATTGAGTTTGAACACTAGGAATATGTACTCGTTCTAAGGATTCAGTATCGGTTATTCAGCAGTATGGCATGCCATCACATTTATGCTGGAGATTTATTATGGCCCTTGTCAGTGGGCTTTGCACTTGTGTCAGTGGCATTTTGCTATTGAGACATTTTTGGGATCATTGGAAGTCATTGACCAGTGCATCTGACTTGCAGTTGGGCTTGTTTTGACCATCTTCAAGTATGTAGACTGGAGCAATGGTACATGATCACAATTTCTCCCTTTCCCAGCCACATGACTCATCTCAGATGATCGTTACATTTTAAAGACTGCTAGAAATATTTGGGGATGATGCAGCATAAATGGATAAGTGGATGTAGTGTAGTATTAAAACATGTACAGTCAGTGGTATGCCTTGTCCTGATCCGGTTGGTCACTGCATTTGAAACCTTTTTAGGCTTGGGAAAAAATAGGATGTCATGTAATGGCCCTGCAGCTTCATACTACTTTTATTTATTCATCTATAAATCCATAACATAATTTTAACCTGGAGAAGATGGCACTGCCCATTTCCTGCTGACATGACTTTGCACCAAAGTTTCAAAATCAGATCTATCAGCCTGTGCTTTTTACAAGAGATGCATTTAATATCACCTGAAATTTAGTTTTCTATCCTGTAGAGGTTTACTTCTATTACTTTTTTTTTATTTTTATTTTTTTGTAGGTCTCGTAATATTGGCCAAGGAAGCATTGAAGACCAAGAAAGTATATACACCATTTCACTGCCAAGTGAACCCCCTGAGGCTTATACTAACCCTTACTTTTCATCGGACCCTCCACCAAAATACGAAGAGAAGGATCCCGCTGTACCTGATCCAGAAGCCACATCATCGCCATCAACTATAAATGACTCTGCAGAGTCTTCCCCTAATCCTTCTTCCCCAAATCCCTGAAATGGAAAAAGACTTGGCCATGTTTTTTTTTTTTTTTTAAATGCATAGTATATTTTTATAGTAAAGACCATCTAAATATATTCTTTAAAATTGAGGTGTTCTCCAGACTTCTCATTCTTGGATGCTTGTGTTGTAACAGGAAGTGGAATCCTAAGGATGACATCAGACTTGTGTGCCACATCTTGGTTATGAACCTCTATAATAAGGCCTATCAAATTTGCTTAGGCACTCGCCAGTTTCTAGTATGATGTGGAGACTGAAAGTAAGCTCTATGCACCGGTGTTTCCAGCTCCCCCCTTAAAGCCAATATGAGGACTAGCTGTTCTAAGAACACTTGTTGTCCACCAATGTGTTCTGACTCTTAAAATGATGCAGTAGATTTATGTGCAATAGAGATTTATACTATGTATGTCCTGTCAAACTGGTTTCCTTTTTCACATTGGAACACTCACTGAGTCAGCCAAAAATGTCCACACCTGCAGTGTGACTTGCAGACCATCTGCCTGTATCCTGAAACATTCAGCATTTCAGGACGATAAAAACACCATTGTTGTAAATAGTATTTATTACCTGCTGTAGTTATTTCAAATGTGCATTCTTCATTTTCAGGTTCTGTTTACCTGTCTTTTAGCGTTTTCATGATTCTGTAAGTGTGTGTATATATATATTTTTCCAAATCTTATTCTGTGTGAACTGTGCATGCATACAGCCCTTGCATTAATACAATAGAAATGCTTCATTGTAGCTCATGAGAGCTGCACAAACTGACAGCCAAACAATATGTGCACAATTGTCCTTTTACATTTTAGAGGCTGCCGTTGCTTGCCATCTTTTGACAATGCCAATTCCCAGACAGTATTGCTGATTTTTAATGTATTATGAGACTGTACCCTAATAAAAGCATGAAGCAAATGAATGCTTCATGATTGTTGCAGAAAAAATAAATCTCACAATCAAGCAAGTAGCATTTCCAGCATATGTCTCCTTGAAGGTTCCCCATAAGTGCCTTTTCACATAAGAGGTCTGATTAGATTCAGCTGTCTGGTTTTCGGGGAGACTAAAGCCCCATACAGACGTTCTGAAATTTGTACGGTAATTTTCATGACGTCCGATAACCTTACTGTTAGTATGGTCCTTTCGATGGTTGATTCTGAGATTTCGGCCGAGAAAAATCCTGATGTGCAGGCTATATAACTTTTTTTTTTTTTTTTTTTTTTCATATCGCCAAAAATGAAAAATGTCTGTAAATGAAATCAGTTACTGCATTTTACAAGCAGTTACAGGCATTTTGGCGTTTCAAATGTCTCTGAATGTATTTTTTTTTTTATTTTTTTTTTTGCTTTCCAAAAAAACTCAACTGCCTAGAAATGACCCTGTGTACATGTACTGATAAGATAACAGAGGAGAGTTGGGGGCAGCTGAAAAAAGTGCCAACTACTCCTAAATGTGCGTTTTTCCAGCAGAAGTGTACATGAGACCTAAATGTCTACAGCAGTATAATGTAGTACAGCCATCAGAGTTAAAGGGTCACTAAAGGAAAAAAAATGTTTTGCTGAAATGACTGTTTACAGGGTATAGAGACATAAACGTTAACTGATTCCTTTTACAAATGATATGATTGATTTTTATCTATTTTTAATGTGCCTGCAGGTTGGTTTCATTTTTAAACTGGTTTCATGTTTCTGTGATGTAAAGAGACACACAGAACAAAAACAAACAAATACAGGGCAGTGTTTTGTTTTTAAAATGAATCTGGTTCTGAGGAGTTTTAGACACACAGTAATGACAGCTTGGACCACAGTGAAAAGCTGCCATGAGATTTTTCATAAGGAGCCAGACAAGTAGGAAGTGTGGTGATCAGAGCAGAATTACAGCAACTTCAAAGAAAAAACGAACAATAAGGACATGAAACCAGGACTGCAGTAAGGTAAAGGAATCTATTTGGCAAAAAAAAAAAAATTTCATTGATGGGCACTGATAGGCGGCATAGATGGACACTTATATGTGGCACTAATGTATGTGTTGTACTAATGGATGCCAATCAGTGCCAAACAATGGCTGGCAGTCAGTGATGCCCATTGTGGGCACTGATTAGAATCCTTTTTTTGTGATTGTCATCCCTGGTGGTCTAGGGTGGCATACCTGTGGTGGGCATCCCCGGTGGTCTAGTGGGATCCCTGGTGGTCCAGTGTGTGCATCCTAGAGGGGGGCTGCGCTGATAATCGATCAGCGCAAACCCCCCCCCCCCCTGTCAGAGGAGCAGCCGATCGACTCTCCTCTACTCGCGTCTGACAGACACGAGTGAGGAAAAGCTGATTACCAGCTTTTCCTGTTTATATCGTGATCAGCCGTGATTGGACACGGCTGATCTCGTGGTAAAGAGTCTCCGTAGAAGACTCTTTACCTAGATCGGTCTGACACCCTGCAACAATGATCGCCGTGATGCACGCCCCAATATCCTGAGGACGTCATATGACGTCCAGTCAGGATATTCAAACCACTTTGCCGACGTCAATCTGCAATTGGTGGGCGGCAAGTGGTTGAATACCAAAATTGGTCCAAATGTACATCTCAAGTAAGAAGTGGAGTAGCGGTATTGAATTATACCCATAGATCCGAGACTGTGTCAAATATTTTAGGGCAAGTGTACAGAACTTCTCCAGGTTTCCACATTGTATTGAATTTTACAGAAAATTACAGAGCTGCAGACTAAAAAGCAAAGGTGTTTTTTTTAAAACATTCAATTACAATATGACCTGTATAACAATTGTATATGCTATATTATGTTGTTTTATGTGTAAATTTCTTCCCCACGAAAGTGGAGTTCACCCCTTAACCACTTAAGACCCGGACCAATATGCTGCCAAATGACCCAAGGGGTTTTTGCGATTCGGCACTGCGTCGCTTTAACAGACAATTGCGCGGTCGTGCGACGTGGCTCCCAAACAAAATTTTCGTTCTTTTCTTCCCACAAATAGAGCTTTCTTTTGGTGGTATTTGATCGTCTCTGCAATTTTTATTTTTTGCGCTATATACAAAAACATAGCGAAATTTTTGAAAAAAAAATCAATATTTTTTACTTTTTGTTATAAGAAAAATCAAACTAAATTTTAGTCAAACATTTAGGCCAAAATTTATTTAGCCACATGTCTTTAGTAAAAAAAAATTAGCTACCTAGCGGGAACAGCGACACTAATACAGCGATCAGAAAAATGATCGCTTAGTGATGCTGGCAATAGTGAGTGAAAGGGTTAACTAGGGCGGTGATCAAGGGGTTAAAACTTTATTAGGGGGGGTACGGGGGCTGCCCTGGACCTAACCCTAACTGACTGTCACACTGACACTAAATACAGTAATCATACATGTATGATTACTGCATTCAGTGACACTGTGACGGGGAGGGGCGATCGCGGGGGTTAAATGTGTTTATGTGTAGTGTTAGTGCAGTGTAGTGTTAGTGCAGACTTACTGTGTTGTGATCTCTCCTCAGCGGTGGTTGAAAAAAACGCAGAGGGAGAGATCACATCGCTTCCTCCTTCCTGTGTTTACACAGGAGGAGGAAGTGACAGGGCGGGCGGGCGCGTCCGCGCATTGGCTGGGAGTGATTTGGAGGGGGCGGACAAAAACGAATAGCCGCCCCCTCTTGTCGGATCGCTCCTGCAGCCGCGCGGACTGCCGCATGTACGGGGGGGTGTCCGACCCCCGAACCCCCCCCCCCCCAAGGCACCAACGTGTATATATACGTTGATGTGCCTGTTGGTGCTATTACGCCGACGTAAATGTACATGCGGCGGTCCTTAAGTGGTTAAAGAGCACATTTGTACTACGTTTAGAAACATGTAAGTATTCAAGGAGTTTTGACCCAAATGAGTATCGGGCCATTATTATTAAATGCATGCAGTATCTGAATGCATGGAGGACTTAATAGTCTGTGCATCAAAATGTTATGTTTGGCTTAAAAAATTGTGTTCTGAAAACGGCTACTAAATATGTGACAAGGAAGTCTGTAGGGCTTTGTTTTTTTTTTTTTTTTTCTGAAAATATAATGTCTTCAAATGGACCATTCAGTAACTTTACACATCTGCAGTTATACATTCCTGGCATGTCACATAATGCAGTAATAATATTTTGTACAAAAAGTGATACATTTTATGCCTTTTTCCTAGGCTAAGAGGATGTTATAATGCTGCAGGCAGTGAGTTACATTTCTTCAGTCTCCTCTCCCCCAATGATCAATAAATGTGTGTTTAATAACAAGGTGGTAGGCTGCAGCAGGGGCCGATCTGTGTCAGACATGAATGAACACAGACAATAACTAAACAGGCATCAGGATTTACATGATTGTGTTATCCCTGAGTCAGAATCTTAGTCCTGTAAGTGTATGGTGGCCCTGGATAATGCCTGAATAAAGATGGTATCTAGGGCTGTCAAATTTAATCGGGGCATCGGTGCATCGCGATTCGGGTGCCCCTGATGCGATTTCGATGCATGCGATTGTATTAATCGATGTTTGGCCCCGCCCCGTCCCCGGAGAGCGGTCCTTCGTTCAGACGTTGCCTTGTGTGTGTGTGTATAAGGCGCGCTCATGTAACTGCCCAGCCCGTCTCTCTCGTTTTACGTCTCGCGTCCCTCCTGGTGTCAGCCCCGCCCTCCTGGTTGTCACAGCTGTCTCTCAGTGGCTTGCCCTGGCGGATGGGCGTGTCGGGGCGGGGTTTGGCATGGTTGGTGACTGGGAAGCTGGCTGTGTCAGGGTTTAGGGAGAGGGGAGCTTGGACATGTACAGCGCCACGGCCTCGGTTAGCTTTTTCCTGTCCGGCTGTGTGTGACCGTGCCCGCTCCGTCCTCTCATAGTTCTCACGGTACCAGGGACATGAAGGTGACGGTGGACTTCGAGGAGTGTCTGAAAGACAAGCCCCGGTTCAGGTAAAGTCAGGGCTGGTCCTGTAACGTGGGGGGTTTCTGAAACTGAAAGTAGTCCGGCGGTGCCATGGAAGGCTCGGGGCACTCCAGGGTAGCCGGACACAGTGCTGAAGGGAGCAGCTTTGTATGTGTATGAGGGGGTCAGGACTTCTCACACTGGGCTGGGAGCAGGAAGTGTGATACTAGGGAAGTACTGATCTGTGGAGGACAGCATACTGTACACAAGGCTGACATCAAGGCTGACATCTACTGACTTGTCCTATACATGGATCCCACCCACCAATCACATACTGGGGGGGGGCATCATCATCAACTACTGACCTGTCCTATACATGGATCCCACCCACCAATCATACATACTGGGGGGCTTCATCATCTACTGACCCTTCACCACATCCCACCTGTCCTACACATGGGTCTCCTCCACCAATCACACATACTGGGGGCATCAGATCCATGACAGAACACATGCTGTCTGTGCTGCCTGTGTGATTTTCATAATGCTGGTGAAGATACAGTGAGATGATGCTTTACACTTGCATTTGGGGGGGGGGGGCAGTAAAGATGTGCCCCCCAACCACTTCCTGTTCAGCGACGTACTGGTACATTGCTGGATTGTAAGGGTGATATCTTGATCATCGCTACAGCGAAATCCACTCCTGTACTATGCCCGCAGTCTCTGATCATCTCCTGTACTATGCCCACAGTCTCTGATCATCTCCTGTACTATGCCCACAGTCTCTAATCATCTCCTGTACTATGCCCACAGTCTCTGATCATCTCCTGTACCACGTCTGTAGTCTCTGATCATCTCCTGTACTATGCCCACAGTCTCTGATCATCTCCTGTACCACGTCCAGTCTCTGATCATCTGTACTATAGTCTCTGATCATCTGTACTATGCCCGCAGTCTCTGATCATCTCCTGTACCACGTCTGCAGTCTCTGATCATCTCCTGTACTATGCCCACAGTCTCTGATCATCTCCTGTATTATGTCTGCAGTCTCTGATCATCTCCTGTATTATGTCTGCAGTCTCTGATCATCTCCTGTACTATGTCTACAGTCTCTCATCATCTCCTGTATTATGTCTGCAGTCTCTGATCATCTCCTGTACTATACCCACAGTCTGATCATCTCCTGTACTATGCCCACAGTCTCTGATCATCTCCTTTAGTATTTTGGGGGGCGAGCCATGCGCACTTGCACTGCAATCGTGATGCATCGCGGAATCGAATCGAATCGTGGACTTGATAATCGTAATCGCATCGAATCGGGAGACCGGTGAAGATGCGCAGCCCAGGGCTTTTATTTTCAAAGAATAGGTGCAGGTCTTTCCCCTTCCCAGTCACCCCTTGTCTCTGCCCCCTGCCCACCTCCAAACACCTTCCCTTGGTTTCTCCTACCCATCTTTCAGTACTGCCCCTTTTAGGGAATACAGAACCAAGTAAGCTAAGTATTTTTTTATGGAATTTGTTAATGATAACAAGGAAAGCAATACAATAGATCCCCTTCAGCCAGTAACAATAGATCCCCTGTAACAAAATACCCCCCAGCAACAATAGATCAGCCAGCATCAATAAACTCCTCAGTAGTCTTCGACACATGACCCCTTCCTCAACAGTACATCCCTCCCAGCAACAACTGGTCCTTCAACAACAGCAGACCCCCCACTAGCAATGATAGACCTCCCCAGCAACAATAGACCCCCACCAGCAATAATAGATCTCCCAGCAGCCAGTATCAATAGACTCTCCAGTAGCCACAAACACTAGACCCTTCCCTCAACAATAGATATTTCCCAGCAATAATTGACCCCCAATCAACCATAGATATCCCACCAGCAATAACGGCTCTAACCAGAAAAAATAGATCCCCCCACAACAATAGATTCTTGTATCACCCAGTAGCCAATATCAATAGACCGTTCAGCAAACCCAGCACCCCCTTGCCATGAATTTAGTGGTGGAAGTGCCGGAACTGCGCTCCCCCACATTCCCACTTAAAAAAGGCCTGATGGTACCCTACCTTCAAGAGAGAAATTTGTTAGTGAACCCTCGTGGACTCTATAGGCACCAAAGTACACAATTGTATTAAAATAGTTTATATTTTGCTTCTAAAACATAATAATACAAGTTAAAATTCTCACTACTTAAACTAGAGCATGAACATCAACAAAACCAGGGGCTGTGCCCCTATTTCCTGATGGCCATGGGTTCCTGCACCGGCCGGAGAAATAATGACTTATATTGTATGAAACATTGTTGATTGTGTAATGCTATGCTATTATGTTTATACTCCTATACCATACTACTTTTCATCCACTTAGAATACTTACCCTAATCTCCCGAAGAAGCTCAATGGCACGAAACATGTAGAGCTTGAATGTGCTGCATCAACTTGCTCCAAGCCTGCCCAGACATTGCCGGCCGTAATCTATTGGTGCCTTTTTGGTGGTTTTGTCGATGTTCATGCTCTAGTTTGGGTAGTATGTTAATGTGAGAATTTTAACTTGTATTATTCTGTTTTAGATGTTTTGTAATAAAATATATACTCTTTTAAGGCCCCTTTCACACCTGCGGACCGTATGTCCGCTCTTTCATCCATCCGTTTACGGATGAAAAAGGGACATACATGTATCCCTATGGAATAGCAGGTGTCAGAGGATGAACATCCGCTGACACCCGATCTCATCCGGGTCCGCAATGCTCCAATTCTTCAGACGAAGGAAATCCTATTTTTCCCTCCGTCATCGGATCGGGGGAACACGGACAGACGGTCCATGTTCATCCGATCCCCCCCATAGGGAAGAGCTGAGATCTGACAGGTTGGTCCCTGCACAGTGTGCGGGGACTGTCCTGTCATCTGCTTGCTCATCAGGGATCAACGGAGGTTCACGGAGCGGATCATCACGGATCCATCCCGTGTAACAAGGGCCCTTAATACAATTGTGTACTTTGGTGGCTATAAAATTCATAAGGGTTCACTAACAAATTTTGGGACGTGACACTTTGCTAATTATACCCGCATCCAAAATGCCACCCTGTGAGGATGCACAAATTCTTTACCTTTAAGAGAGAACCACAAATAAGGGGTTGTACTGTACACATCACTTTACTACTTCAAGCATTCTTTCAGTGGCGGTGCGTCCATAAAGGGCACAGGAGCACCACCCCCTTTTTCCTGTCACCCCTCTATCACCATAGATAGATTCATGCATTGCATGAATCTATCTATGGTCGCCCCTGCCGCCCCCTATTCAGGCGTCCGGGCCCTTGTCGGGCGGTGGGCTTCTGAATTACAGTGGCATTTCTTTTTTTTAAGTGCCTGATTAGAGCCATAGGCTTCCAAAATGGTAAACAGCGACCGCAATGCTGTGCGTTCGCTGTTTACCCAGTGTTGTGTTAGGGAAGCTTATAAATCGCTTTCCTAACACTGACCCAACTGACCCTGCTTACCTGTCACCTGGTTGGCTGAATCGACAGGCGCCGTTATTGGATTAGGCATCAAATCATAGCAGAGGATGGGAGAAGACATTGAGGACTCGGAGCGTGGAGGACAGCGTTGTGACCCGAGACAGGAAAGTGCTGGGCTGGGGATGCAAACTGTCAGCATTTGATGGGGCACATTAGCTGCAATTGATGGGCACACTGGCAGAAATTTAAGGGGACAATAGCTGCGTTGGATGGCACAGTGGTGGAAATTTTTGGGTACAATCGTTGCATTCGATGGCACAGTGGCTGCGTTTGATGAGTACAGTGGCTGTGCTTGATGGGCACAGTGACTGTGTTTGATGGGCACAGTGGCTGCAATTGATGTGGTTTTTTTTTCAGTTTGTTTGCGCTCCCCCAAAAATGTTAAACACCAGCTGTCACTACATTCTTCTGTGTAAAGTATCCTGTTGTACTTTAGCTGAAGCTAAAAAAAAAAGGTAACTTACAGGGCAACCTACTACAGGGTGCTTGCAAAGGTAACCCTTATAAAATGTGTTTGAGTTCAGAATTGTGTGATGTACCCAGTTAATTGCAGCTGTACGCTACAATTTATCAATCAGAATCAGAAATCAACTGTGTTTGTAGATTGTAGCCTTACATGTATGACGGGTGTTTGTTCTGCAGGCAGACAAGGAAGTCTTCTATAAAAATCCATTATACTTAATGGTTAATAGTGATCCTTTTAAACTGAATGATGAATCATGTATAATAGTCAGTCTGTGTATGCACTACAGCAGAGGTTCTCCACTCCCGTCATCATTGTCCACCCACTATTTGTTTAATTAGAGCTTTTCACTGAACCACATGATGATTAGCAAGCTGCTTTTAACATGTTTATAGTGCTGCATCATCATTGATGTATTTTTTTTGTTACAAATGTGCTACACTGAAACATGTCCACCATGTCACGGTTATTCATGCAGCGTGTGCAGCATAGAATATAATCCCCAAAACACATTGGGGCAGATTTACTAAAGCCGGAGAGTGTAAAATGTGGTGTAGCTCTGCATAGTAACCAATCAGCTTCCAGATTTTATTATCAAAGCTTAACCGCTTCAAGCCTATTTCTGAGATTTGTTGCTTACAAGTTATAATCAGTATTTTTTTCTAGAAAATAACTTGGAATGCCCAAACCTTTTATTTATATTTTTAGCAGAGACCCTAGAGAATAAAATGGTGGTCATTACAATATTTTATGTCACACTGTTTTAACGCAGCGGTCTTTGAAACGCAACTTTTGGGGAAAAAATACACTTCAATTAATTAAAAAATAACTAAACAGTAAAGTTAGCCCAATTTCTTTGTATAATGTGAAAGATGATGTTATGCTAAGTAAATAAATACCTAACATGTCCTGCTTTAAAATTGCACACACTCGGGGAATGGTGATAAGCTACGGTACTTAAAAATCTCTATAGGCGTTGTTTTATTGTTTTCTTCTTGCACTAGAATTATTGCTCTCACTCTTAAGGCCCATACACCCAAGCGGAATTAACGACAATAATTGTCTGATGGACATGTTGTGTCGGATAATCCGACCGTGTGTATGCTCCATCAGACAATTGTTGGCGGAATTAACGACAAAAAATGTTGGCTGTTCATCCTCACCAACTGGCTGACAATAAATCTGTTACGTCCAATTATCCGATTGTGTGTACACAAGTTCGTCAGACTAAAATCCGATGTACAAACACGCATGCTCCAAACCAATGGTAACCATCAGACAACATTAGCAGAAGTTTTCCAAAGGGTGGCGCTAAAGAGCAGAAAAACCACATAGTTCCGTGAATGATGGGCTGTTTGTATGCAGAACAAGTTCACGGCCAACGCCCTTCGGACCAAAATCCTTGGTTTGGTCTGACGGATATCCAATCGAGTGTATGATGTATTTCAGTGATACCTTAGATGTGTGGTTTGAAAACTGTTTACGTTTGCGGGCGTGACTTATGTAAGCATTTGCTTTGGCACACGAGCACAGATGGATGGGGCACGTTAAAAATATATATATATATATATATATATATATTATATTTCTACACTGTCCCTTAAAAAATAAATAACAATTCTGATCACTTCTATTGCTGTCACAAGGAATGTAAACATCCCATGTGACAGGAATACGCAGTGACAGGTACTCTTTATTGAGCAATCTTGGGTCTGAAAGACCCCTCCTCTGCACTTGAAAGTATTCGAAACACCAAGATCTGCGCTTTTGAATACTGTTCATTTTTTTTAAATGGCTTCATTGGCTGCCAAGTAAACCGGAAGTGACGTCGCTTCCAGGTTACTACCTCGGAGGTCTGATCAAATCCGATCGGCTTTGTTCAGGACTCTGGCCAGCCAGACCCGGGCAGAGCAGCAGAAGGCGGCGGGAGGGGGGGACGTCCCCTACCACTGCTAGTGATAACCGTCAAGCTGCTGATTAGCCGCATTGGTTGTTATTAAAAGAAAGCCGACCCTTCGCTCTAAAAAAAAATGGTATCGTGGTGATGCCTGTAGCCCACTTGAGCAAAATGACGTACAGGTATGGTCCCTTTCAGACTGGGACGGGAGCTGATTTGGCGGAATGACGCCGCTAAAATTGCAGCGAAAGTCAGCCGCTAGCGGTGCGAGATTAACCCCCGCTAGCAGTCGATAAAGGGTTAATATCGCCAGCAATGCGCTTCTATAGAGGCGCATTGTGGGCGGTATTGCCGCGGTCTCCCATTGTTTTCAATGGGAAGGAGCGGTATACACACCGCTCCAAAGATGCTGCTGACAGGAGATTTTTTTCTCTCCCGCCAGCGCATCGCCTCAGTGTGACAGCCCCTCGGGCTTTCACATTGAGGTTGCTGGGGCAGGAGTTTTTCAGGCGGTATAGCAGCGCTATTTTTAGCGCTGTATCGCCTGAAAAACTCCTCAATGTGAAAGGGGCCTATGTGATTTTGCGGCAGGTGGTTAATTGAACAAGCTGAAGTTAGAAGCTGATTGGCTACCATGCACAGCTGCATCAGGTTATGAGTGCTCCACCTTTAGTGAATATCCTCCCAATGTGAGAGCCACTGTGACTTTTTTATTTTATGTTTGTTTTGAATAGTTTGTGCATTTACAGATACTTAAAGGGAAGTTCCACCCAAAAATGGAACTTCCACTTTTTGGAATCCCCCCCCCCTTCGGTGTCACATTTGAAACCTTTCAGGGGGGTATTTGCTCCCACTTCCTGGCATAGATCACTGCGGTGATCGCCGTGACCTACGCCACTTCCTGCGCCTACACTGTTCTCCCCCGCTGTCTTCTGGGAAATACACAGGTCCCAGAAGACAGCAGGGACCAGTGAGGACGTGCAGCGTGACTTGCGCATGAGCAGTAGGAAACCAGGAAGTGAAGCCTCAAGGCTTTACGTCCTAATTCCCTCAACGGGGATGGCAGCGGGGACAGCCGAGCGACTCATTGGCTTTAGCTGCCGGCATTGCGGGCACCCTGGTAAGTGTCTATTTATTTAAAGTCAGCAGCTGCAGTATTTGTAGCTGCTGGCTTTTAATATTTTTTTTATTAGGTGGACCCTCACTTTAATATCCTTTAAAGTAAAACGTTGGTTTGCGAGCACAATTCGTTTCAGAAACATGCTTGTAATCCAAAGCACTTGTATATCAAAGCATTTTTTCCCCAGGGTATAAAAGAGAAGAGAGGCACCTCTAAGGCCGCGTACACACGCGGCCAGTTTCATCGGTCCAAACCGAGCGTGTGTACGACCCATGGGACCGTCGTCCATCAGACCAAAGTTTTAAAACTTGCTTTAAAATCGGTCCGATGGACGCCTGACCATCAGACCAAAACGATGGTTAGTAGGCAAAAGCATCGGACCAAAAACCCGCGCATGCTCAGAATCAAGTTGACGCATGCTTGGAAGCATTTTTTCAGCCTGTCGTTGTTTTCTACGTCACCGCGTTCTGACCCGATCGGATTTTGGACTGATGGTGTGTACGCATATCAGACCATCAGGCCACTTCCGCGGTGAACCGATGAAAATGGTCCGTCGGACCATTCTCGTCGGCTTGGACCAATCGTGTGTACGCAGCCTAAGTGTAGCAATAAGATGCTAAATGTTGTACCTTCATTAAATGTAACCATATTGCTACACTTAGAGGCTCCTCTTCTTTTTTATAGTCAGTTGTGACATGACGCTACTCTTATATCAAGACATCGCTTGTATATCAAGGCCATATTTATTGAAACATTTTGCTTGTCTTGCAAAACGCTCTCAAACCAAGTTACTCTCAAACCAAGTTCTTACTGTATTTCATGGCTTGTACCTCATAACATCTCCATTTTGTAAATATTGTACACGGAGTGTTTGCAAAGCATGCCAGACTGTATAATAAGAGAGTCCAGCACTGCCACTGCATTTATTTACCACTTTGCACACTGGCAATGTAGATGGCATAGTCTCTACTAAGGTGGGGGGGGGGGATGCCCCCCTTGATTCTTTAAGCTGTGCCCGTGTAACCTGATAACTTTCAGGTCACAACACAGGCTATTCACATCTTAGTAGCAAACTAAAGCAAGGAAAGTCCCACAGGGCAGTTGTACAGACGTTGATTGGTATATCAACGTCTGTACAACCTCCCTGCCCATACATGGATTGACATTTGTCTAGTCCCAGCTAAGCTTGTGTCACATACCTGGTGGAGATTGAGCGGGGGGGAGGGGCTCCTCTTGCACTTTTTATCCAACACCAAGGACACAAAATGGCACGAGAACTGGTGTAGCAGGCAGCACCGGCTGGTGTTCGAAGGAAGCAGATAACCGTAGATCACCAGGCAGAAACTAGGCACTGGGACACGGTGACAGTTGATTGGCAGACAAGAGCATAGCCAGGACATAAGCCACAAGCACGAACTGAGCTTTTCTTACAACTGGCCACATTCTGATCCATGTATGGTCGGATTCGTTTTCCTATCTTCCTATCTATCATGCTGACCTAAAGGTCTTAGTACTGACCTGAAGTAGATAGAGTAGTAAAGTCACAGATACACTATATTGTCAAAAGTATTGTGACACCTGCCCTTACACACACATGAACTTTAATGGCATCCCAGTCTGTAGGGTTCAATATTGAGTTGGCCCAACCTTTGCAGCTATAAAAGCTCCTCTGGGAAGACTGTCCACAAGGTTTAGGATGTGTCTATGGGAATGTTTGACCATTCTTCCAGAAGAACGTTTATGAGGTCAGGCACTGATGTTGGATGAAAAGGCCTGGTTTGCAGTCTCCGCCCTAATTCATCCCAATGGTGTTCTATCAGGTTGTGGTCAGGACTCTGTGCATTCCAGTCAAGTTCCTCCACGCCAAACTCACTCATCCATGTCTTTCTGGACCTTGCTTTGTGCACTGGTCCAAATCATTTGGTGGAGGGGGGATTATGGCATGGAGTTGTTTTTCAGTGGTTGGGCTTTGCCTCTTAGTTCCAGTGAAGGAAACTCTTAAGGCATCAGCATACCAAGACTTTTTGAACGATTCCATACTTCCAAATTTGTTGGAACAGTTTGGGGATGGCCCCTTCCTCTTTCAACATGACTGCGCACCAGTGCACAAAGCAAGGTCCATAGAGACATGGATGAGCGAGTTTTGGGTGGAGGAACTTGACTGGACTGCACAGAATCCTGACCTCAACCCAATAGAACACCTTTGGGATGAATGTGAGCCAGGCCTTCTCATCGACATCAGAGCCTGACCTCACAAATGTGATTCTGGAAGAATGGTTAAACATTCCCATAGACACACTCCTAAACCTTGTGGACAGCCTTCCCAAAAGAGGTGAAGCTGTTATAGCGGCAAAGGGTGGGCCAACTTAATATTGAACCCTACGGACTAAGACTGGGATGCCATTGAAGTGCATGTGCGTCAATTCTTTTGACAATATATTGTAAGATCGTACTCCTTATCTGTTTACTTCCTCAGTCCTCAGTGACTCAGACAGTATTTAAAAGCTATGGGATAAGCATTGATAGCCAAGCAACTAGCATTTTTAGGAGAGGTTGGACAGTATTTTTGTTTCTTTTAATTTTGGGTTTCCTTGAGGACCCATTCCTACATGTGCATCCCATAACACGTGATGTAAAGCTCCTCAAAGCGTGCTTTGTAGAAGTATGTGTAATGCTTTGTTACATATTAATCATCCCTGAAAAAACTGCTTACAGTAGGTATGCCTACACCATTTAAACAGTTACTGTATATATTTCATACACTACCAGTGAAGGATGGATGATTAGACACTTTAGAATTCAGGCACAGTTCAGCAGTTTCAGAAAGTGGAGTTGAGACTCCATAGAGAAAAAACAAAAACTATAGCCTTATGCCGTATACACACTATCGTTTTTCGGGTTCTTTTTTTATGTCATTAAAAACGATCGTGTGTGGGCTTCAAAGCATTTTTCCTGATCTAAAAAATGGGCAATTTTTTTTCCGAACATTCTCTATTTTTTCACAACATTTTTAAAATTGTCGTTTTTAAGGTTGTAAAAAATTGTCGTGTGTGGGCTTTAACGACATGAAAAAAACATGCATGCTCAGAAGCATGTTATGAGACGGGAAACAGACTGAAAAGAGCAAATCGTCTTTTACTAACACAAAATCAGCTAAAGCAGCCCAAAGGGTGGTGCCATCCGCACGGGACTTCCCCTTTATAGTGCCGTCGTATATTACCGCGCTTTGCTAGAGCATTTTTTTTCACAATCGTGTGTAGGCAAGGCCAGTTTAATGATCGGGTTGAAAAAAACTTCGTTTTTTTTCTAGACCCTTTAAAAACATCATTTTTTAGAACCCAAAAAACGGTCATGTGTATGCGACATTAGAATGGAGAAACGATGCCCTTACTTTAAATAATTATGTGCTGCAGCACTTATAAGTGCAAGGCATTTACAGATTTATCTTAACCACCCTACATATACCTGTGAATCCTGCCAGTAAAGCCCACTTAATGCAGCTTCCTGTGATCGTGTGGCAACAATGCTTCACTGTTCCTGAATCTAGAGCAGAGTTGGCATTCTCTTGTAGGCTGTGTCTGCAGGGCGTGTGGCTACTAGCATTGTCACTGCTGATTTACAAGCTTGTAGATTGTGAGTCAGTACCTAGCCACGCCTAGTCCTGCCCACTGCTTTCTGGATTGGCAGTATTGTCTCTACTACTGAAACCCTCCCACTGTAGGCTGCAGTGCCTGGAGGGGGAAGCATGTAAAACCCAAATGAATTTGGCGGATTTGGCTAACCCGAGGAAGCTATAGGAAGTTTTTTTTCTTTACTTTATGGGGCGTTTGCATTGCATAGTAAATTAATTTTAGCGTTTGTTTGACTCGAGCCTTTAGGCACCTTTCACACTACCGCGACTTCAAAGTCACACGATTTTTCCACCATTTTACATCGATTTTTACGCAAATTTCAGGTCTATGAACCTGAACTTGCATCAAAGTCGGACCAAAGTACTGCAGGAACTACTTTGAAGTCGGCACAAATTGAAGTCGTACTAATATGAATGGTTGTCATTGGAAATCATGGGGAACGGCTTGCCATGCGACTTTAGAGTCCCATGTCGTAGGAAAAGTCGTACAAGTGTGAAAGGGGCCTTGTATTGTAAGACCATCTTTGGAACAGGTATAAAATGAAAATCTTCCAATGGGTAACAACCAGAGGTGTATTTAGGTTTTGTGCTGCCCTAGGCCTAACTAACCTCGTGCACCCCCTAATTTAAATATGACCCACCCTTTCCTGTTACGGCCACACCCTGTGTTGTTTAAGACCCGCCCTGAAATTTTCAGGTGAGGACACTAGTTCTGAGGGCCTGGGGGGGGGGGCAATGGATTCCCTTAAATTACTTAGATTTCCTCTTACTTCCTGGTTGCCCATAGAAATCTTTGCAATGGGACAGGCATGTTAAAAAATAAACTGACAAGGGCTATAACTAGGGTTGTCCCGATACCACTTTTTTAGGACCAAGTACAAGTACCGATACTTTTTTTCAAGTAGTCGCCGATACCGAATACCGATACTTTTTTTTAAATGTGTCCCCAAATGCAGCCATGTCCCCCACATATGCAGCCATGACCCCCACATATGCAGCCATGTCCCTCCAGCCATGTCCCCCACATATGCAGCCATCTCCTTCCAGCCATGTCCCCCACATATGCAGCCATTTCCCCCCAGCCATGTCCCCCACATATGCAGCCATGTCCCTCCAGCCATGTCCCCCACATATGTAGCCATGTCCCTCCAGCCATGTCCCCCACATATGCAGCCATTTCCCCCCAGCCATGTCCCCCACATATGCAGCCATGTCCCTCCAGCCATGTCCCCCACATATGCAGCCATGTCCCCCACATATGTAGCCATGTCGCTCCAGCCATGTCCCCCACATATGCAGCCATGTCCCTCCAGCCATGTCCCCCACATATGCAGCCATTTCCCCCCAGCCATGTCCCCCACATATGCAGCCATGTCCCTCCAGCCATGTCCCTCCAGCCATGTCCCCCACATATGCAGCCATGTCCCTCCAGCCATGTCCCTCTAGCCATGTCCCTCCAGCCATGTCCCTCCAGCCATTTCCTCCTTAGCCATGTCCCCCACATATGCAGCCATGTCCCTCTAGCCATGTCCCTCCAGCCATGTCCCTCTAGCCATGTCCCTCTAGCCATGTCCCTCTAGCCATGTCCCTCCAGCCATGTCCCCCCCCATACCTAGCCGCTGAAAGCCGCCGCCGCCGCCGCACGGAGAACATCACAGCATTCATTTGAATAGCTGTTTTGCCCGTGCGTATAGACACTCCCCCTTGCTCGGGATTGGACAGATCACCAATCCAATCCCGAGCAAGGGGGAGTGTTTATACGCAGCGGGAACACTACAGCTATTCAAATGAAAGCTGTGATGTTCCCGCACGCCGTTTAACCCATGCGGCGGCTTTCGATGCGGCGGCTTTCGATGCGGCGGCAGCAGCGGGGGGGGGGGGAAGTATTCTATTTAGGTATCGGGGGTATTTGCGGGAGTACAAGTACTCCCGCAAATACTGGGTATCGGTCCCGGGACAACCCTAGCTATAACCCTCCCTAACTCTACCCAAAATGAAAAAAAAAAGTGTTGCCTATAGTTCTACTTTAAGTAGATGGTGCAGCAGAAAAATATAGTACAGTGAGGTAGGTTTGTGGTCCAGGATGATAAAACAGTCAAAATTGGTATTGCCCCCCCCCCCACAGTTGCGGAATGCCGGCCGCCCGCATACCAGAAGCAGCGCGGTCGCTTTTTGGGGGCGCTAGACTAGATTTCATAACAGTGTAGCGAAAGCCGGCGGGGACTCTTTTCGTGCTGCCCCCCTGCAAAGTGCTGGCCTAGGCCTGGGCCTTGTTGGCCTAGGCCAGGATACAGCTCTGGTAACAACTGTCTAAAGTCGGCTATACATGGATAGAAACTTTAGCAGGGACCGGTTCGAACCTTGATCCATGTATGTGGACAGTGTTTATACAGAAGTCAATTTTCCAATCATCTTCTATACAAACCGGCCTGTCAGATAAATGCTGTTCGATCAGCACCACCAGCTACAGCCGGCATCACCGATCAGTGTACTCTGATGGTGGGGAAGTCTCCCTGCTGTCAGAATACAATAGGTCAGCAGAAGTGATTCCCCCATCAACCTCAAATGTGTGAATGGGGGATGCAGGTCAGTTTTTTTCATTCAAACTACTGACTGAACGAAAAAAAAAAAGAATGGAACCACCTATAAGACAGGAATAGAGGAAAAATATCTTCAATTGAATACAGACAGCCTAGGCTTTGTGAGGTCTTAGGCAAATTTGAGACATGAGGCCCCATTCACATTCATAATGGGAAAAATAATTCAAGCGATAAAAAATAAATTGTATAAATTGCATATATTAAGAGTTTTAAATTATATGAACTATGAATTCACAGTTTATAGAATTTTCTCTAACCAATACTATAGGCAAATTAGGCCTTGCCCCCACAGGGGCCTTGCGGCCGCCTAAGGCGACTGCCTAATTTGCCTAATTAGATCGCCGCCTCTGCAGACAGCAAAAAAATATACATCAAAGTTAGGTAAAAGTAAAGTAGTATCAAACCCTCAGCTTTTCTGTTTAACACATTGAGCACAATAAAAAAAAGATTCCATTTGTTAAAATTCCTACCAAAGCACTTTCAGTTTACAACTGTCAATCCTGCAATCCTTAGAACTGTCAGGCCTTGTACACACGAGGGGATATTTCCGCTGAACATGGTCCGACGGACCATTTCAGCCGAAAAATCCCCTCGTCTGTAGGGGCAAACGGACGCTTTTTGCCGGATTCATCCGGCGGAAAAATTTCAAAGCATGCTTTGAAATAATTCCGCCGGATAGCTGGCCGTCAGATATGTCCGCTGGTTAGTACGGCAAACCAGCGGACATATCTTGCCGCACATGCGTCGTATCCTGTGAATGGATCCGACGCATGCTCGCGGAAGTGTTTACTTCCTGGTGCGGTGACGTGGCGGCGTCAACGTCACCGCCGCGTCACCGCGCTGTCCGCCGGCGGGGAATTTGATCCGATGGTGTGTACAGCCATCGGATCAAAACACACCGGCGTAAATATACGCTGTAAACGGTCCGGGGACCGTTCACAGCGGATATATTCAGCCGTGTGTACAAGGCCTCAGTGTTGCTTCCCCGAACTTCCAGTCTTCACAGGAAAGAGTTAGCAATGGACAGTGCAGTCTCCAATCAGTCTGTTCGTTTGGTGAAGGTATGAAGGATAAGGAGAGAGGGGCAGGGCAGTGATTTTTCATCCTGGGCTATGGGGCTACAGAGCTGTGAGTTTCTAATGATGCACACTTTGTAGCGAGACACAACCATAGTCTAGGGTTGCCACCTTTTCTTCAAGTCAAACCTGAACACTTTAGTAATGCACAGCAAATTTGTTTTCTATAAACTATACATATATTTTACTATTAAATACCATTTCTAATCATATGAAGTTAATAACAAGAATCCCCCTTTACATCAGAGTCCACAGATTTCCCCTTTTACATCCGAACTCACAAAGTTCCTTTACACTGGGGGGGGGGGGGGGTGACTCTGCAGACTCTGATGTAAGGGAAAACTCTGGGGACTCTAACATAAGGGATGCTCTGGGAACCCAGATTTAAGGGGGAACACTGAGAACGCTGATGTACGGAGAGGACTCTGATGTAAGGGGGAACACTGTGGCGTGTGGTGTAAAGGGGAACTCTGATGTAAGGGGTGCTCTGAGAACCCTGATTTACCTTAGTGTAATCACTCAGAGATGGAGAGAGAAGGGGGAGACGTCAGTCACAGACAGGGATGGATGGTGAGCTCAATTACCCCTTGGCAGTTAGAACCTCTCATCCAGATGTATCTGAGGCTGCTGCACTTCAAATTTTCAGCCCCCGCTTTCCTTTTCTGAGGCACAGTGTCGAGGATTGGAGTGTCGGCAGACACAGAGGGGTAGGGGTGGGCGGAAGAGGAGCAGATGGAGCAGATCGTGCCCTTTCTCCTCTCCTGTGTGTGTGTGTGTGTGGGGGGGGGGGTGGACTGTAAGGTTTGGCTTTGGACAGCGTGAAAGTGAGTGTAACAGACACTCTTAGCTTACTTAACTGCAACAGCAACCCTGCTTGGAAGCCATAGTTCAGGCAGAATGATGTGTCCGGGTTTCAGAGAGTCTGAAACTCGCACGCATGTTTCCAAACCCGAACTGTCCACGTGAATCCCGGACAGGTGGCAACCCTACTCTAGTCTCTGCATTCAGGGGTGGCTTTATAAGATGTGGCAAGAGACAGAAGCTACAATCTGGTCAGCGGGCATGGCACCAGATTAAAGGCTAAGTTCACCTATTCAAAAAAGTATAAATGTCCATATTTTTGCAGGTAGAAAAATGTGCATTTATCATTTTTTTCTAAGAAATCTGTACAGCAATGCACTTGTTATCATTAGATTGTGGGTGCAGTGTCAGGATCCTGCAGACACTGGCCCAGATTCACAGAGCAATTACGCCTGTCTAACTGGTGTTAGACAGGAGTAATTTCAAATTTTGCGCGCCGTATCACTACTTTGAATCCTCAAACCATGATACGGCAGCTTCGGGCTTCGATCCGAGAGGTTTACGTCCTCGTAAGCCTTCGGATCTACACTGTGATATTTTTGCGGCCGCTGGGAGGAGTTCGCGTCGTTTTCATGCGTCGGGATATGCAAATGAGTTTTTACGGCGATCCACGAAGGTACGAGTGTCCCTCGCAATCGCCTACGTCATTTTTTGGCTACGTAATGTTAGAGGAGCTTTTTGCTGGTCTAACAGTGCGTAACCCATGTAAAGTATGGCGTCATTCCCGCGTCGATTTGAAAATATATATATTTTTTTAACGTAACTCGTTCGGGAATAGGAATGTACGTAAACAATGCTACTACGACGTGACGACGTGTTTTCGCGCAATGCACGGCGGGAAATTTGCGAACGGAGCATGCGCAGTTCGATCGCCGCGGGAACGCTCCTATTTTAAATGCTTCACGCCCCCTACTCACGCAGATGGATTGCGACGGGAGAAATACACTACGCTGCCGTCGTTTACTGGACAAAATCTACCTGGATTCCACGTAGAGCCAGGTAAAAAACAGTGGCGTAGTGTATTTCTGATACTCTACTAGAATCTAATTCTCTGTGAATCTGCCCCACTGACTCCAGCTTTCTTGCCCTTACCTCTGTACAAGCTGTCAGTTAGAAGGCTGAAGGAAGTGTCAATGAACTACGAGGGTGCACATCAGCGACCTCACAGTTAATTAAAAACTACAAGTGGTCTGCCTCAGTGGAAAATTGGACTTGCAGTTTCTTCAGACAAAAGATATACCTGTGCTCATATCCCAATACCTTGTACATGTATTTGAACTATCAGGTTGCCAAAGGGGTGTGACCACATTAACACTACAAATTCTGAATGGCCCCACTGCACACTACTACACACTTCCCAGCAAACAGGGATATTCAGTTCACATGTGTAGCGCTGACATCTTTGCATATTGATGTGTGTTTGCATACTTTAATTTATTGGTAGAGTGCAGGCCCAGATCAAACCAGCAGCTCCTTCGGGGGTCAGTGCTACATGTGGGGGCTCGTCTGGGATCGTGTAGCACTGACCCCCGAAGGAGCTGCTGGTTTGATCTGGGCCTGCACTCTACCAATAAACCCCACTAACTTAGCTCAATCCCCTTGGCACAACTGTGATGCAATGCAATACAATACAATGTAAGACAATACAAAATACCTGTATTGTAACCCCAGGATCCACTGACTGCACCTGGTGGAGGAAAAAAGCAGTATGCCACGACAACTGGATACTTAACCAGAGATATATTTTACTGTAGAATATGCAAATAAGTGATTACAGTAATTGTGCTGACAGCACAATGGATTTCAATATAAACTATTTGAAAACAGTATACATATATATATATATATATATATATATATATATATATATATATATATATATAGGTTTATACCTGGGAGCTCCCCCTACTTTATAAGCAATGCGTGAGATCTCACTTAAAGTACTTAGTCCTGGATCTCTTTTTTGTAATCCACAGTTTTGGTAAGTTAAATTGAAGTGAAAATGCTCCTGGTGTAGCTGTAACAACTATTTTAACATTGCTTGAGACATCAAGGTAGATAGGCCTCAAGCCTTCTCAGTGTCAGTTGCTCTGCTCCTCCGTGGAACTATAATTTACAGTGAGGCCTGTATATGAGTCTAACTGCATGTGAGATTTAACAAACTGTGGGCGGTGACCCGCTCACCCACTGGATCGGGGCTCCGTGTAGTAACTTTTGTCCGGTGACTGCAACTTGCTTCTCCTTCAGCTGGGCCAATCGCTCCGTTCAGCTCCGCTGGGTGGATCCGGTCCTCCGATGCTCGGATGAGTGTCTCTGGGTCTCTGCAATGAGGCCACCGTCTCCCAGGCACCCTCAGATTACTTGCCCAAAAAAATGGGATTGCGCTCCGCAATGGCTGTGGGCCGCTGTCTCCAAGGGACACCCCAACAGAACTAAAATGGCCGCTCGGGCTCCTTTTATCTCCTACCCAGCATGCACTGCTTAAGAAAGTGTTCATGGGTAGGTCGCCAAACCTCCTGGGTAAAAAGGGTCAACCTTCTCATCCAAACAACAGTCACTTCCTGTCTAGTCCTTTGTGCTTCTATGAGGAAAAAAACATATATCTGCATTACCAGTATTTAGTCACTAGATGGCTCCAAATACATAGAAACAGAAACATAGCAATGTCCATAGACGTTGTATTAAAGTATGCAAACACACATCAATATGCGAAGATGTCAGCGCTACACATATATTGCAATACATGTTTAAGCTGAACAACTAGATCAAAGTAATCCCTCTTCTGGTCAGTCTATACACTGCCTTGCCACTGCAAATGCTACGGTGGACACCATGCCAACATGGAGTGAAAACTCCTCCTGCAAGCTTTAACGAGACACTGATAGAAGTCACAAGACTGCTCTAACTGCTGATGAGAAAAGCTATTCAGCAGTTTATATTTACTAAACTATTGCATTTCCATGTTCTGTATACTGTGGTAGACCAGATATAGTGAATGCAGGGTCCTGGGTTTAGTAACACTTTGAAAAGTCGAGAGTTCAATATCACTTTAAGAACTGACTTTAAAGGGGTTGTAAAGGTTATTTTTTTATTTTCTAAATAGATTCCTTTAAGCTAGTGCATTGGTGGTTCACTTAGGCCTCGTACACACGAGGGGATATGTCCGCTGAAAACAGTCCGATGGACCGTTTCAGCAGACATCTCCGCTCGTGTGTATGGGCTAGCGGACAGATTTCTCCACCCGACAGATTTCAAAGCATGCTTTGAAATCTATCCGGTGGAATCTGTCCGCCCGACATGTCTGCTGGTTAGTACACTTACCAGCAGACATGTCGTCCCCCACCGCCGCCGCGCCGCCGCCGAATGGATTCGGCGCATGCGCGGAAGTGTTTAACTTCCTGGTGCGGTGACGTGGCGGTGACGTGGCGGCGTCAATGTCACCGCCGCGTCACCGCCACGTCACCGCGCCGTCTGGCGGCGGGGAATTTGATCCGATGGTGTGTACACGCCATCGGATCAAACTCCCGATCGGACATATCCGATGGAAATGGTCCGCGGACCATTTTCATCGGATATGTCCGATCGTGTGTACGAGGCCTTACCCTTTCCTTCGATTTCCCTTCTAAATGTTTTTTTCTTTGTCTGAATTTCTCACTTTCTGTTTCTTCTCAGTAAACTTGCCACCATCATCCAAGCGGTGTTTAGTCAGCCAGAACAGCTTACTGAACAGCTTACTGAGGAGAAACAGGAAGTGAGAAATTCAGACTAAGAAAACAAAGAAAAAAAACATTTAGAAGGGAAATCAAAGGAAAAGGTAAGTGAACCAACAATGGACTAGCTTAATGGAACCTATTTAGAAAATAAAAAACAAACCTTTACAACCCTTTAAGCTTCAACTCTGGGCACAATAACCATATCCGTGTTGTAGCAGTTATAGATTCCTTTGCACCAAACGCAAGCAACATTAGGCAGGCTTTCTAAATCCATCAAATCTGCTCATATACAGTACATGCTGGATTAGCACACTTCTCACCTTACTTCTGGGGCGCTCAGATGTAAGCAATGCCAGTCCCATTGACTCCAGCGCTGTGGTTGTGTTCCCCCTTCTTTTGGTCTGTTTTGTTAATGGCCACAGCGTTGGTCATGTTTCTTTTGTTGCAAAGTAGGGTGACCACATTTCCAAACTACAATTCAGGGACACCCCCCTTCCCAAAAATCAGCTTGTGCTTTAACGAATCACAGCACAGTGATTGGACACAAGAGGCGGGATTTATGATTTCTCCACTCACAAGCAGGGGGCGGGGACTGTGCTCCTCCAGGCATTCCTGGCCAGAACAAGTGCCGTCTGTGAATAAAGCAGTGATGTGGCGGCCTTTTTTGGGGGCATTAGTTTGGCTTGGGAGGTGGCTGTGTCAGTTTCATTCTGGGTCACTGTATTGTCCTGGAATGAAGGTGCCCGGGACAGACCTGCAAAATGCGGGACTGTCCCGGGCAATCCGGGACACGTGGTCACCCTATTGCCAATGTCTATATAACTGTCATGTGCTCAGAACTCGGCTTAAAAAAAAAAAAAAGATTTTACAGATATATGAGGCCATTTTTACTGCTTAAAAATATTGTTACTTGAGTCCTGACTGGAGCTCGTTACCGTGCCTGAACATACAAAACAATATTATCTTTAGATGCGTGACTATCACTTCGTATGACCTAACAGAATATGGATTTGTACACACATGATCATGGCTATTTTGGCAAGTGGATAAGGATTGTAGTTCATGAATTTCATTGTTCATTAAACAACAACCATATCCATCGTTTTGTGTAAAACATAAACGTAGATTGCTTTTTGCTCTGGATGTTCAGGATAATAAATAGACTTTTCATAAATGATTAAACATTGTTTAAATGCTGCAATATTTTATGGCAATTAGAAATGTCATATTATTTATACCAGAAGAGAGTTGAGTAAGGATTTAATGAGGCCTGGGCTCAGGATGAATGTGGCCTTCAGCGAAACTCCTTAACCTTGACATTTTGAGAATTTTACAAGTTGAAGACATCATTATGTGAATTTGTTATGCATTGAACATGAAAAAAACGACGCTCTACCAGTATTGTATCGGTATGAGGCAATAGTATTTTAATTTTACCATTCTAGTCCCAGAATTAGTCTTTCTACTAATGTAAAACATTACATCTTCAGTATGCCACTTAAAACTGTTTTATTAGTTTTGGCTGGACATCTTTGGAGTCATTTATGATTTTATAATTACTCTACAATACAGTTATTAACCAAGCACTTGTAGTAAAACTCACTCAGTTGCCTTGTTAGGTCCTAAGAGTCACTGGTTTGGATTAAATATGTAATGACATATGCTTTCATTAAGTGTATCCCAGTTAATAAATATTAAAATGTACTGTAGCATTACCCCCGTAGGAGCTGCTGGGTGTTTGGGCGGCACATTACCTCATGGCTCCTCCAAATTCCTAGGGGTCAGTGATGCATATTGCATATAGTAGAAGTAAAGGAATGTCCACAACAGGTGCTCTTTATTACCCAGCCGGGTAAAAACAGTAAACTTGTGGTGAGGAAGTAAAGTTGAAGAAGAATAGCATAATCAGGCGTGATGATAGGGAAACAGTCCTGCTCCCAAGCGTAACACTTCTCTGCGCCACTCCTGCCGGAGTGGGTTTAGTGTACCCGGACAGTCCTCTCTCACTGACCTGGCAGCCGGAGTATCACTCAGACAATTGTAGGATGAAGTCTCTGCCACAGACCCTCCTTGGTGAACTTGAACTTGAGGAAAAGTCTCTGCCACAGACCCTCCTCGGCGAACCTCAGAAAGATACCTCTGCCACAGGCCCTCTCTGGATTGAATTCTTGGAGATATGCCTCCTTAGATGAGTTAACGCCTGGGTCTCCTTCAACTTGTCGCTCAGGTACCAACTGACAGGTGATCAATCCCTCAGTCTCCGGCTACCTCGATCCACGGTGGATTGTCCAGGCCCTTTTGGACCGCCAGCCTCTCAATGGCGCTCCTCAGACTGACTCCCCACTGAACAGCAGTACAGTTTGGGATCCTCAAAGGTGGGAACTCAGTCACTCACTGGGTCCCCGTCGTTGTTCAGATGCTCCGGGCCAGCATGGCCCCGGAAACCAGGAACACCACGTGGCACGCACGTCCCGGCCAGGTAGGCCATAATGCCAGGCTCCGTGATGTGGCCACCCTAAAGGTGGGTGCCACACTGGACGAAGAATACCCAGAACCAATGGCGTCTGCCTCATAAATACCCCTCCCCAGCATGCACAGCGAGGACTAACCCTCCTAATTGGCTGCTGGGAAAGAGCACCCAAACCTTGACTCTGTGACCTGCAGCACCGGGGTTGGAAGAACACCCCAGCGCAACAGAAGAGCCTACAGCACAGCCAAGCTGAGACAAAGACCCTGTTTTGCACTTGACAATTTGGATTAGAGTTTAACTATACTCTGATCTCCCTTTAAATTTAACTAGCACCGGTACTATAAAGTACACAGGCGCTACAATACAAAGGTGGGAAAGGGACTTGGATTTCATATTGGCTGATAAACAACAAGACCGTATCTTGTATTTTGCCAATCGCCCTACTAGCTACGGAGCTAGTAGGCTCCAGAAATCGGAATACATTTTTTGACACAATGGTATAGAGTGCCTACCCTTTTACACAGGATCTACCCTGCATTCTTGACAATGTGTTTGGTGTTGCCAACAAGAAGATGGTACCATGCTACATATATTCTGGATGTGCTCCTGCATCTGTCCCCTCTGGGACTTGATTCGGAACCTGATCTTCAAGTTGACCAACATACACTTGGAGGATAGGCCTGTCTATTCAACTTGACTCCACTCTTATAGCGTAGATACTGTACAAGACATCTCTTTTGATACACTTTAGATGCAACAAAAAAATCTGTATCCCTCAAAAATGGAAATGTTCAGACCCCCCGACCATGGGCCAGTGGATTGCTGTGGTGAAGAAATTTTCCCCAAATTAAGCCTTTAGCGGCAGCTATAAGATGGAAAGAGTAGCAGTACTGGAAAACAAGGTGCTACTGGCACAGTTTCCAATATTCCAGTGACTACAACACATATGTATCCTGTACATTTTCTTAGAATGAACGCAGTATGGGGAGCTAGAATGGATTGTGTGGGTCGTGAGGTGGTGGCTCAGCCTCTGGGATTCCAGATGTATTATTATTACCTCTATTTTCTCCACTACCCCTCCCCCTTTTTTTCTTTTCTTTTCTCTCTCTCTATTAAGTCTTCACTGTTTACTAATTCTTACACCTATAACATAGGACATGTTACTTGATGCATGTCAGAGAGCAATATATTGTTGGGTAATGTGGAAGTGCTACCGGTTTACTCTCTTGACTTTTGGTGCTTGTTTTTTCTTTTGTTTTAAGGTCCGTCTTAGGAAAAACGAAACAATTGCACAGGCAAGAGCTTGCTTAGGAAGTGGCATAATCTTATAGCATACGGCTTTGCTGGCTTAATTTATTAAGGTGATTCTCCCCGCTAGGTAGGTGTTTTTGATCGCATTATCTTAATTTATTGTTTTCTACTTGAAATATGCTGTGACTCATCCTGTTCTATAATTATTGTGATGATGGATGTACCTCCAAGTTTTGTATTATTTTTTCCTTTCTGTAAGATTTACTGCCTTGCTGAAGTACGCAATAAAAGTTCAACTTTAACGTAAATAAATGAATAAATATAAAAAACTCACCACTGATACATCTTGTTCCTCTGCAATTAATCTAATTCTACACCAATCCATTACAATACAAATGTGGTGCATGGCCGAAACACTAAATTAATAACACAGACTAAAAAAAAAGGGGGCAAACTGCACTCCCAAACTATAATGAGTATGTAGCACAGCCTCCTTGAGGACTGCTTGGATTCACCTGTTCTTCTGCATCACCATGACCCTGTGAACATCCAAACTCACCTGACACTCTGGGTTCAGATATCTTTCACAACACCTATAAATTACATCTCACACAAGTCAAATGTGTTTGTTAACTAAGCTTTTACTGGAGTAAGTAATGTAGTATTGATACACAGAGGAGGGTAATTGGTCAACCAAGTACTGGATAACAGCCCAGACTCGAAAGAATAATTTCCCTAAAAGACAGCTTAGAAACAGTTTAACAGCACAAAAGGATAATTGAGATATATGTACTATGAATTACCACCTGGAGCATAACCTGAAAGGTAAGTAAGGTTAGCTATCTAGGACAGGCAGTCACACACTAAATGGGAACCCCAGGCCAGCCTATTCAACCTTTATATCCTAATGAGAGATCAGACAGAATAGAGGATAGAATAGGGCCCTTTAAATGGTAATAACAGAAGTGGAGCTCATTAGATTGTATCCAATGAGGCACAATAGTGTGGTAATAGCAGAAGGGCTTAAATAGGCTAGTGATACACCTTGAAGTGGTTTTAAGTAAAGGTGTCTATATACAGTGTTCCAAACAGTATTGCAGTAAAGTGTTCCTGAGGTAAAGATGTCTGTACACAGTGTTCAGATAAAGTAGCAGAGAAAGGTTGCAAAGGATGGGCAATTGCCTTCTCACTAATGACCAAACCAGCTAACACCTTGCACCTTGCAGACAGCGATTCTAGAAAGACGTCCTTCAGCGAAGCGACCAGCGATGACCCACGGCTGATGAATGCAGGCAACTGTAGTATAGATCTGCTGGATGGGTGCCATGTGGATGTCCAACAAACAGCACGAGGATTGGTCCCTCCAGGGCCAGGTTGGAATCACTTGATCACCGCGTGGTAGGCAGGAGCCTCTCTCCCGCACAGGGAGATGTGCGCACAGCCCTGCGCAGGAAGAAGAGACCATGGCACGGACCCTTTTATAGTTCCTCCCAGGAGTCTCTTCGGGACGTAGCAAGGATCCCTGGGATGTATAGTGCAGATGTCATGTCACACAAAAGAAACGCTGGTCTGAAAGACTTCTAATCCCACAATCCTTTCTGGTCGGGCTCACAGATGTGAGGTCACTGGCATCCAGCACTAGAGGGATATGTCTATAGGTGCAGAATGACAGGGAATTGTACAATATTAGGACTGAAGTCCACATCGCCACAAGTATAACAAAATATTTTACTATTACAAAAATATATCAAAATACTTTATGAGACTCCACCAATAAAAAAGACCTGTCATTAAAAGCCACCAAAAGTTATAAGCTGCCCTTATCCCTTATCAATCCTTTGTCCATAAATTGTATCTATTTTTCTCAAATGATGCTTTTTTAAATATTCCAGTTCATGTAAGTTTATACTCAATCTTCTTGGTTATTCTTCAAATGTACAGTACATTCCAATGTCCTTTATATTTAAGCTTCACTGCTCAGACCTTTATACCTGCCTACCAAAGTCTGATCTCTCTGTGTACAAATCATGTGAGTCTTGTGTTTGTTGTACCTCCTGATCTTTTAGCTTGGCAAGCTGCTAAGTATTTTTTTTTTAGGCTGCAACAAGAGGCAACCAGCAAATAAGAATGGAACAGAGGAACCCTCCAGTGGATGATTTCTCCCTCAACATATTTTCCGTTACCCCATTCACAAACACCCAGCTGGATGTTCAAGTCTCGGAAAGTGATAAAGCTGGGGCCACCTTGCTTTTCTCTGGAATCTTTGTGGGACTTGTTGGAATCACATTTACTGCAATGGGATGGATCCAACGTGATGACAAGAATAGGTTTGAGTGGACCCAGTTGCTGGGACCCCTATTATTATCAGTAGGGGTGACATTTGCACTGATATCCGTATGCAAGTTTAAACTGCTGTCATGTAAGCCATGTAATAGCAATGAGGATACGGCGCTAGAGGCAGATCAGCTTTCAGCTGGACAGTCCTTTGTTTTCACTGGAATAAACCAACCAATAACTTTCCATGGGGCTACTGTGGTACAGTACATTCCTCCTCCATATAGTGCTCAAGATGCCAATGAAATGACATCTCCCATGCCTGCACCTGTCTTTACTAGTAACAGTGGGTCTAGTACTCCTATTGTGATGGCATCTCCAGTATTTCCTCCTGAATATCACTGTGTTTATGCAAGGGACAATCCATCATTTGTAGAAGAAATTACAAACCTAACACTTACGGACAATGAAAATGACAGGTAAGTGTCTATTGTTCAGTCTGTGCATATTTCCTTAGAGTTGAAGTTTACATAAGACCTTTTTTGGTCATTTCGTTTTAATTTTGTTAATTTCTATTTAAGACAGACAAAATATATGGCTAACAACTAAAAGCAGGAAAGCTATATAACTCTGCTGGTCCATAGGTACAGGTTTACTGTGCCTAATGGTGTATCTAGCCCCAAGCTAGCGTATGTTTACCGTAAGGCCTTGTACACACAACCGAGGAACTCGTCGTAAATAAAACATAGTTTTCCTCGACGAGTTCCTTGTTAGGCTTGTCGAGAATCTTGACAAGCTTTCTTTGCGTACACACTGTCAAGACCAAATTCTCATCGTTCTCAAACACGGTGACGTTTAACAAGTACGACGGCACTATAAAGGTTAAGTTCGATTCCACTGGCACAACCCTTGGGGCTGCTTTTGCTAATCTCATGTTACTGAGTGTTAGTAAAAGTTTGGTAAGAGACGATTTGCGCTTTTGAGTCTGTTAAAGTGTGACAAATGTGCTATCTCATTTACGAACGCTACTTTTACCGAAGGTGCGCTCCTGTCTCATACTTTATTCTGAGCATGTGTGGGTTTCTAAGCATGCACACAAACATGTTTCTCGTCTTAAACCAGCACGACGAGAAACACGACGAGGAAATTGAGACTCCCAACGAGGAAAAAGAGAACTTGTTGTTCCACATCAGTTTTCTCAACGAAAAACATACACACAACCATTTTTTTCCTCTGCAAAAAAGCTCTCCCTCCAAGTTTCTTGATGGATTCTGTCGAGGAAAACGGTCGTGTGTACGAGGCCTAAGACGCAATATGGACAAAAAACTGAATTTTAACTCATTTTGTCATCAATCTCTTACAAATAAATCATTTGGAAGCCTTCTGAAGAAGTGTAAAGCAGTCTTATACAGTTCGGGGATTTCTGCAGTTAACTGAAAACATCTATTTAATGTTTGACCAAGAAAATTTACTGTGTCCTTTTCAGAGTCCTGCCCCAGCTTTCCTTAATGATTACCCCTGATATTAATGAGAATGTATAATTCCCTTCAAATAGAAGTGATTGTTTTTCTGTACTACCTCATGGAATGAATCAAATGAAAATGTTTAAATGTTGGATGAGGTGAAACTATGAATGTCTTATGTCTGCTGTGAGATCTCTGCATAACATGCCTGTGATATGAAGTCTTCTTGTTTGATTATTTTGTATTTTAAAGAAGGGTGAGTGATACCTAGGGGCAGTGATAGGACAGAAATGTAGACTAGACAGGGTGATTCATCCCATTGTCATTAGTATGGGGTTATCCTTTCATAGCTAACCATTTTAACACTGAATTACTTTTTAGAAATGTATAACATGGTACCAGGTTATCAGTCAAGGTGGACCCCCCTAGCAAAACTACTACCACTGCACAATGTTGCCACCTTGCTTCCATGTATTCCACACAAAAAAACCTCAGAACCTCAAAACTACTTTCTTCCTGAGTCATTATGTGACCCTCCATGCGCCTCTTCCAGGTGTGTAAACCAATGATCCACTACTGCAGTCTGGGTCCAGTGCCAACAAGTCTTTTTGCAACCCCTCGCAGTACTGTTATCAGGCCACTGGAGTCTTCTGGAACCTGTGAGAACCCTTATACTGGATAGCAAATGAGATGTGTCCACATCACCAGGGCAGCAATGTGGAGAACAGATACCAGATCCTTACACTCTGCAAGACATAAAAAAAAGACTTGGGACCTGTTTTGTGGCATAACCACGGAATCAGGTAAGTATTTGGGGGCTTTTCTTTTTTTTTTGTTTAAATCTAGCAATTATAAGGGCTAAGGGGGTAGTAGGAGAGTAGGGATTTTCAGACATGCTTTATAGTTTTGAATTGAAAAAAACTAAGAAGGTTGTTTTAAGAGAACATACTAGATTAATCTTTTTATCTAAGATAAGAATTAAACATTCTCAACTTTGCCTTTATTTCTCCAACTTTACAGATCTCTGTGTTTCAGAAGGCAGCATGAACAGCTCCAGAGTGTAGATGCGTACAGTGGCCCACCGCCTTCATATGCAGAAATATTTCCTGAAATAAACTAATTCATTCTAAGGTTACAGAAGTCCCACCTTCCATTAAGTAAGGATTTACATTTTTTTTCACAGTACGAACTGTGAAAATGTGTTATAGACTCCCTCAAGAGCTGGTTCTGTCCAGCTCAGTAGATTGCTTTAAAAAAAGACCTGGATTCTTTCCTAAATGTACATAATATAACTGGATACTAACATTTATAGGTAAAGTTGATCCAGGGAATATCCGATTGCCTCTTAGGGGATCAGGAAGGATTTTCCCCTCTGCTGTAGAAAATTGAATCATGCTTTGCTGTTTTTTTTTTTTTTGCCTTCCTCTGGATGAACTGTGGTATAGGATTGTGTATATGGGTTTGTATGATTTTTATTGGTTGAACTAGATTGACTTGTGTCTTTTTTTCAACCTGACTAACTATGTAACTATGTACAGAAGTCAAATTCTGGGGTAATATATTTTCTGGCCATGGAAAGTATGATACTAAAGATGTGGAGAGCAATTCATCTATATGGAACGAATAGGTGCTCTCATATGGAATAAAGTTTGTTTTTTAGCTATTCTTTTTATAAAGCTCCTACCACCCGTGGCGGCCCATCCATAGGGGAGCACGTGCACTGCCCCCCTAAAGCTTTTCACAAAAAAAGGCCCTTTAAAGAATGAATAAAACAAATAAATAAAATGTCCACTGTGTTCGGGCGCCAGACACAGTGCTCTGTGGGAAGCGTGACGTCTGTGCAATCACGTGATTGCAGGCGAGACGCTTCATTTGCCTGGTTATGTCCTGCATTGTGGCGCAATACAGTGCGCCTGAACACTCCCATCTTAGTGTCGTTGTTGTTGTCTTGGATGGAACGCACGGCTCGAGCGGTGTCCTTTTTCAGAATCTCTTAATGATAATTCCTGTCTTAAATCATATTTTTTTTTTTTTACCACCATGTGATACTTACAGTACTTGGTTATATTCTGCAATGCTTCTACTCCCCCTTGTGTTGAATTCTTTAGCTATATACACCCACCTTCTTCCTTCCTGTATATAGAGACTCTCTATATACTGGAAGAAAGAAGGTGGGTGTATACAGCTGTATACACTACACAGATATATACAAATTGTGATTACATTGGTCCTGTGTAGTGTATACAGCTATATACACCCACCTTCTTCCTTCCTGTATATATAGACCTTCCGCCATCATTGACAGCAGATATACATCATCTGTTCTGTTACAGTATATATAGCTGTATACAGGACAGATGATGTATATCTGCAGTCAGTGATGAAAGGTGGGTGCATGTAGCTAGCTATATACAGGATAGATTATGTAAACCTGCATACCCTGATCTGTGAGCTATATACCGCGATGTGTGAGGCTAAGCTATATACCCCGATGTGTGAGGCTGAGCTGTATACTTTGTCCTTGATCCTGGGGCTGTATAATGCTTGTCTGGGGCTGGGACTTTGTCCTGTGGTGCTGAGCTGTATACTCCTGACACTAGGGGTGGAGGCAAGTGGAAAACAGGGAATTGAGTGGGTGGATTATTTAAGGGGTGTGGCTTTTAAGAAGTGGGAGAGGACAATTAGGAAGAGCAGGGTCTGGTGTCCCCATCCTAAAATTTTACGAGCTGCCACTGCCTACCACAATAATAAACAGACCCTTACAGAGAACACTGGTCCATTCTGATCAACCATTTTGCTGACAAGGTAAAATTGCTCCTTCCACTGCAATTGTTTTCTTTGGATTCACTCTTGGAATGTGACAAAGGGACAATTTCCTTCTGTTTTATATTACACAATACATTGAACTGTTACCAGTAACACTGTTCTTTGTGACATGATTTTTATTAGTATGTTCCAGTTTCCCTTAGGGAACCTCTTGTTCAAACAGTGGTTATTGAAGTATATGCATGACTTGTGAAGAAGTTATTGGGATCCGGAACAGTCCAGTTGTTGTAAGATACGTTTGTATGAATCAAGTCTGGCTCATCCAGATCTATTTAATGTCCTAACAGTAGTGGCACAACAGCTATAACCTTGAGAAACCCATGGGTCCTGACTCTTGCTCTTGTTTGGGCAATGTTTATTCCTTTCTTCCTTAATTGCACCCAACATAATAATCAAGTCTTTATACTCACATGTCTTAAACAGTATTAGCATATAGTGCAGATAACATAAGCAAATGTAATGAAACCTTTTTTTATCCTTTTACTCAAGAATGCAGAAAAGTTGTAACTTCTGTCCCTAAATACCTAATTTTATTGTTAATGTGTGTAGCACTACCCCAGAAGGAGCTGCTGGTTACATTTTGGGTGGCACGTTACCTCTATTCTCGCTGTCCAGGGTGAAAAGAGAGTCCGAAGAATTTCAATGTCCACACACAATGTACCTCTTTTCTCTTTGGGTTTATTTTGTAGAACTTTAGTAGAAAAGAGAAGTGTGGGGGGGGGGGGGGGGGGGTGGAAGGGTAGGTAGCTTCAGGTGCACAGTCACAAAGTAAGGAAACACTCCTGTTTCCAGCAAACAGATCTTGTCGCCACTCTAGCCAGAGTGGGTTTTGCTCACCCGGATAGGTCCCTCTCACTGGCCTAGCAGCCGGGATGACGCACAAAATAAAGTACAGTCTCTGCCACAGACCTTCCTTTCTTGGTGAGATACTTTGGTCCGGGATCCTCTGCCACAGGATTCAGCACCTGGATCTCTTTAGCTTTTCTCACTAGAACTTTTAGACCTGACAGGCGACACTGTCGGGCCTCTCTGTGTACAGTGCATCCTTGGATGAAGCTTCCAGGCCTTCTCCTAAGGTACCAGCCTCTTGCATGGTCCTTACCAGGATAGGTCCTCCCATGGTGTCCTTCATCAAGTGGCTTCCTCCGGCAGGATGGACAGCACAGGATCACCTCTGCGGTACAGGCCCCAGTCAGACAACTGGGCGCCCAGGCGAAGCCGCAGCCACGGGCCAACGTGGTCCCGGAGCTAGGATTCACAACACACACCTCCGGCCAGGCGGGCCACGAGGCGCGATTGAAACCCGCACCAATGTCGTCTGTCCCTTAAGTACCCCTCCCCAGCATGCACAGTGGGTAACCACTCACACTAATTCGTTGCTGAGCGGGGTACTCGATGTACCTTGGCCTGGGGTGGCAATAACACCCCCAGGCAATCAATGGTGGATCACTCCCAGCACAGCCATGGAAAGAACAGAGGCTAAATGGCCTGTAATCACTCTGGTCTGAGCCAAATAACAGCTCAGACCCCCATTAAATTTGAGGCAGAGCCTGTTCATCAGGAGCAGGGCGCTATACGTGTTTGTTTTAAAGTGATTGTAAAGGTTCATATAAAAAAAAAATAACACATGTTATACTTGTTTTTTGCACAGAGCAACCCAGATACTTCTCTTCTGGGATGCTCCGCCCGTGCTCTTAGCTTCTCCCCTTTAAGCTGCTCTCCATAGGGGCACACGTGCAGGCTCGCTCCCGAGTCCCGCTGCTGCGTCTATTGACACAGACAGCAGGAATTGGTCCCGTCCCCTATCATTTCCCTGGATTTGATTGCAAGCAGCAGAAGCCAATGGCGCCAGCTGCTATCAATCTGTCAAATGAGGAGAGAGACAGTGGCTGGAGCTGCTGGGTTTGTGATCAGATCGGGTTCAGGTAAGAAAAAGGGGAGCTCTGGGGGCAGCTGCAGCAAATCATTTTTTTCACCTTAATGCAATTTATACTTGTGGGGTTTTCATTAAGATAAAAAACCTTAAGACTTTACAATCCCTTTAACAGCACAAGACAATGAAATTACATTGCAAATCCAAGTCCTTGGTTACCATATACATTGGTTTTGTACTTCTCTAAAGCCACATGCTGAATTTATACCTTCCCTGTATTTTTATTCTAAGAATGGATTGTCTGACACTAAAATGTCAGATTTTCACACCAAATATATTGGTGGATTATATTTACACAGAAGTTTGCATTATTGATTATACTAAGGAGAGGACTGGGATCTTTTGGCTTTTACTAAAGTAAGGTAGGCAATTCTCATAATGAGTACCATAATAACCTACAGGCCACCAAGATCTTGCTCATGTGTCTGCTGCTGGGCCTAGCTGCCAGTTACTTGGTTGTCATACTGATAGATACTTAGTACACAGTACTTAGTACTGCTGTGAGCAGCACAGTAGTGACATAATATAACACCAAATCTCATAAGACTAGGGCCGTCTTTAATGTTGATTGTACCCTTGGGGCCCTCCCATGCAATTTTGCTCTCCACCTGCTCTGAGACATACAATAAATATCAGCTAGACTTAAAATCAGTTTACTGTATCAGATCAGGCAGTGATTGCGATTGGTTGCCAGAGGTTACAGCATATTATTATTACTTACTGACTGGTTGCTAGAGGTTACAGCACACATTACGGCTCACTGATTAGTTGCTAGAGGTTACAGCACATGATTTCTTTTTGTCGATTGGTTGCTAGAGATTACTGTACAGTAATACTGCTCACTGATTGGTTGCTAGAGGTTACAGCACACCATCTCTTCACTGCAGAGGGACATGATATACATATGAATGGCGCCTGTATTTACATATGAATGCCGCCTGCCTCAGCTATTTACATATGAATGCTGCCGCTATTTACATATGAATGCTCCTGTTATTTACATATGAATTTATTTACATGTAAACACAGGGTCTGTAGGTGAGTCATCTGTACACAACAATAGGGCAGAGCTGGGCAGCATTAGAAGCATAATTTTACACTGAGATATCGGGACACAGCACAGGACTAAAACTTCAAGGGACAAAGGAATTTAAATGGGGATAGTTGGCAAGTATCAGGCAGCTGCTTTGGGCCCCACAACAATGACAGGACCCAGGGCAGCTTCCCCTTTTGCCCTGCCCTAAAGATGGCCCTGCATAAGACTATACAATGTTTTATGACTTTAAGCAGTTTTATGACTTTAATCACTTAAGGACCGCGGCATGTACATTTACGTCGGCAGAATGGCACCGACAGGCACATCAACGTATATATACGTTGGTGCCTTGGGGGGGATCGGGGGTCCCAAGTACATGCGGCGGTCCACGCGGCTGCAGGAGCGATCCGACAAGAGGGGGCGGCTATTCGTTTTTGTCCGCCCCCTCCGGATCGCTCCCAGCCAATGCACGCGCCCGCCTGCCCTGTCACTTCCTCCTCCTGTGTAAACACAGGAAGGAGGAAGCGATGTGATCTCTCCCTCGGCGGTTTTTTCAACCACCGCCGAGGAGAGATCACAACACAAGTAAGTCCTGCACCAACACTACACTACACACAGGCACATTTAACCCCCCCGATCGCCCCCCCCCTCCCCCTGTCACAGTGTCACTGAATGCAGTAATCATACATGTATGATTACTGTATTTAGTGTCAGTGTGACAGGCAGTGTAAAAGTCAGTTAGTGTTAGGTTCAGGGTAGCCCTGTACCCCCCCTAATAAAGTTTTAACCCCTTGATCACTGCCCTAGTTAACCCTTTCACTCCCTATTGCCAGCGTCACTAAGCGATCATTTTTCTGATCGCTGTATTAGTGTCGCTGTTCCCGCTAGGTAGCTAATTTTTTTTTTATTGCGATTTTTTTTTACTAAAGACATGTGGCTAAATACATTTTGGCCTAAATGTTTGACTAAAATTTAGTTTATTGATTTTTCTTATAACAAAAAGTAAAAAATATTGATTTTTTTTCAAAAATGTCGCTCTATTTTTGTATATAGCGCAAAAAATAAAAATCACAGAGGCGATCAAATACCCCCAAAAGAAAGCTCTATTTGTGGGAAGAAAAGGACGCAAATTTTGTTTGGGAGCCACGTCGCACGCATATTGGTCCGGGTCTTAAGTGGTTAAGCAGTTTTATGTACCTAGGCACAAGAAGTCCACTACTTTAAGGTAAATCTTTCAGGACAGGCATAATAAACTTTTTTAGATGTTTTCTTAAAGGTATCGAATCCTTACTTTTAAAATTCAGGTCCTCTTTAAACTTTTGCATATTCAATTATTCAGAAGCTGTGCAGCCTAGCCTAGGCATATGAAAGTTATAAAAGCCAAACATTGTGTTTGACCCCATTTGTAGTCATTTCATGAATAATATTGCTGCTTGCATCCACCAGAAGCCCATCTGTTTCTTTGTGATGTGTTTGTACTTTATGTTGATACTGTTTTGTTTTACTGGATGTAAATGATTGCTATCCATTCAGTGTCTGGTCAGCACTTTATAAACACATTATGGATAATTGTGAAATGATCTCCATAACGAGAGTCATAATAAATGGGACGCTGTGTAGTGCATATTTTTATCGCCTCTCTAGAGAGCACACGGACTGCGTCATTGTCAAACCTACAGCGGTTCCATCGCCATATGGTGCAGATGACTGAAATAGTTACTCAAACTAATTGAGTTTTCGTAAATACAATTCTAATTAACCTTACAAGCCAATGGCCAAATTAAATATGCAGGTTTTGTTTATTTATGTACTTTGTGAACAATGTTGTACATTTGTGAATAAGTAAACTAAAGGTAACCTTGTGTATATTGCTGCTAAATTTGTAAGCTAGCATGTGTGCTGTTCTTTCATAATAATTAATGTGAGAAATGATTTTCAGCTCTTTACAAGGAAATTAAACATGCTACTAAACAGTATATCAAAGAAAGAATAAAAGAATAGTACTGTCTAAAAAGGCTGTTTATTCAAACCTAAACAGTAGACTTTGAGGAGCTCATTTCATCATGCTTATGGAAACAACAGAATACATGGGACTTGTACTATCCTATTGAAAAAAACTTGTTCAAAAATCTAAAACTCAGAAATATCACATGCAATCTCATGCAGAGAAAGTTAGAACAGATGTGCAAGACATGAGACAGAAGTGGGCAGGCAAGATCCAAGGAGAAAAAAAAAGACCCCCTAAAAATGTTGGGGGGTGTTCGATAAGGGAGAAGGACAGTGGCAGTTGGAGCCTCTTATACATTTCTCTTAAAGATTTAGTATACGACTTAAAGCATATCTCTGGTAAAAATTTTAAATCATATACAGATACTACTCGATTAACGACTTACCTTTTTAACGATCACTTAGACTTATGACCAGCTCTCCCCACCCAAAACAACGCGCTATTTTGTATTGTACAGTACAGTACAGAATTTTCATTTCATTTAATTTGTGTTCTGTACTTATGCAAATGATAACATGAGCAAGGTGTTTAGACCTTTCTTTCACAGTACAGTACTGTACAGTAGTTAAAGCGGCGTTCCACCCAAAGATGGAACTTACGCTTTTTGGAACCCCCTCCCCCCTCCGGTGTCACATTTGACACCTTTCAGAGGGGAGGGGGGAGCAGATACCTGTGTAATACAGGTATTTTGCTCCCACTTCCGGGCATAGATACCTGAGCCACCCGCGGGTATTAACGCCACTTCCCATCCCCCCCGCTATTTTTTGGAAAATACACAGGTTCCAGAAGACAGCAGGGACCAGTGGCAGAGCGAGTTGCGAATGCGCAGTAGGGAACCAGGAAATGAAGCCGGATGGCTTCACTTCCTGATTCCCTTACCGAAGATGGCGGCGGCGGCAGCATCCGTGAGACGAGGGATCGGGTGCCGACATCGTGGACAGATAAGTGTCCTTATTTTAAAAGTCAGCAGCAAAGAGATGGACAGCAGAACTCACAATAGGAAAGGATATTTTTCAAATAAGCTATTTTTGGATTATCATATATAACTATTGTTTGTATTGTTATTACAATTCTGATGTTATAAATGTAAAGTATGATCATAGATTTCATTAAAGAGAAAATTATCTATTATACTATAACATGGTTTATTCCATTACATCAGGGGAGGCCTGGGAACCTTTTATCTGAGGGACAAACACAACCAATCGGCCAATTCATGGTAGAGACAGAATTATAAAGCATTCCATGCAAAGTGTACCATGTTGCCACGTTGGTAGACACAATGAAGGGTGAGTGCTCTTAACCACTTCTGACCGGCCCACGTCCAAAGACGTCATCTTTTTGAAGATGGATATCTTGGTAACGGCAGCAGCTGCTGCCACAACCGAGATATCCATCTCTTCGTGGGGCGGTCCTGTTAACGATAATGGCGGTCATCGCGGCGGATTCGCCGCGAGATCGCCGTTACCGGCGGCGGGAGAGGGTGCCCCCCCTCCCGCCGCTCTCCCGTGCCCTCCGCCACTTACCGTAGCCGTCGGTAGCGGCGCAGGCGATCGGGTCCTCTTGCTGGCTGTCCGGGGATGCGACTGAGGGAAAAAATGTCCCTCAGCCGTCCCCATACCTCTGCTTGGCGGAAGTGACGTCAAAACATCATTTCCGCCCAGCGTCTTAAAGAGACATTTAATTTGTTTACATTTTGACTTTTTTTTTTTTTTTTCTTTTTTTTTTTTTGCATTTAAGCCTGAATATGAGATCTGAGGTTTTTTTGACCCCAGATCTCATATATAAGAGGACCTGTCATGCTTTTTTCTATTACAAGGGATGTTTACATTCCTTGTAATAGGAATAAAAGTGATAATGATTTTTTTCCAAAAAAAGTGCGCTTGTAAGACCGCTGCGCAAATACGGTGTGAGAAAAAGTATTGCAATGACCGCCATTTTTTTCTCTAGGGTGTTAGAAAAAAATATATATAATGTTTGGGGGTTTTAAATAATTTTCTAGCAAAAAAAACTGTTTTAGTCTCGTAAGCACCGAATCTGAAAAACAGGCTCGGGGCTGAAGTGGTTAATGAGCACTGACTTACTGACTAAGACCCCTTTCACACTGGGGCTGCCGACCGTTAAAGCGCCGCTCGTTTTAGCGGCGCTTTTCTCCTGATTAAGCTGTGCTTTTTGCCGATAGCGGGACGCTTTTAACCCCCGCTAGTGGCCGAAGAAGGGGTTTAAAGCACCTGTGTTGTGACACTTTGAATGCTCTTTTAAGGTCATTTCATTGGCCAGAGCTTTTCGGGAGCGCTGTATACATCGCTGACAAGGAACACAAAGTAATTTATTTGACTTATACTGTTGTGGGTTTAAAATTGAGCTACTGAGATCTGTAAGCAGCAGCTGAGTTGTGCAACAGAGCAGCCAAGGTTAGACTGGCAAATATATGAAAAGAAGCCTAGAACTCCAGATGCTGTTTGGAACTAAAAATCCAAAATATTCAATATCATTTTAAGGGTTAAGATAGTGGAAGGATTTGGTTAGGTGATAGGGTTTAATTTTACAGGTTAGGACTATTCTACAGTTAGAATAGTGTGATGCCACATACACACGACCGTTTTTCATGACGTGAAAAATGCAATTTTTTAAAATGGTCACTAAAACCGATCGTGTGTAGGCTCCAGAGCATTTTTCCCAACGTGAAGAATGGGCATTAAAAAGTTAGAACATGCTATAAATTTTCGCGACGTTTTTCACGTTGTAAAAAATGTCATGTGTAGGCTTTAACGACGTGAAAAAAACACGCATGCTCAGAATCAAGTTATAAGACGGGAGCACTCTTGTAATGGAGATAGCACATTTGTCACGAATCGTCTCTCACCAAACTTTTACTAACACAAAATCAGCAAAAGCAGCCCAAAGGGTGGCGACATCTGAATGGAACTTCCCCTTTATAGTGCCGTCGTACGCGTTGTATGTCACTGCGCTTTGCTCAAGCATTTTTTTTTACGCAGACTTGACAAGAATCACGTCGAAAAAAACTTTGTTTTTTCTAGGACTTTAAAAATGGTCATGTGTACACACACGGCTTTAGAGATTAGGAAAAGGGTTAATATATGGTTTGCTTGTCTGTGATTATGGGGTGCATTTAAATGGCTGGGTTTAGGGGGAGAAATATGGGTTAAATGGTAGAATGGTAGGTTAAGTGATGGGGCTAATTTTAAGGGTCTCTAGACAGAAATTTGAATTCTTTGGTAGGTAAAACAGACCTACTAAATGTCTTTCAGCTAAAAATTTAGCTGTATGCTTGGGGTTCAGCTTTAATTATCCACATTTGTCTGCATTGTACCTTTTATGTGTGACACAGAGGAAGTCACAAGTTTGTTAATTATTTCCATAGTATTTTCTTACCATTTGCTAAACCACTGACAGCAGCATTTAACAAACTGCTACATATTCATTTACTTTTCTTATTTTCTAAACATATGCAGAACATGCTTAGGAAAACATAACGGGCAGCTATTGTGTATGTGGTACATGAAAAACACAAGGGGCCCCTGCATTGTATGAGAGGAGAGAACACAGAACCGGTTGTGTCAGACTTTGCTGGGTTTATCATTGTCCAGACCAACTGAAAAAGTTGCCAGCCATTCAGCCACTGAAAAGTCATTATCACATGCCCTTAGTTGCCTTAAAGATATAGGAAACCTGTACCTGTCTGCCGGCCACCCGCGATTGCTCCCCAGAGGGGTAGAATGTCAGTCTGCCAATGTAAACAAGGCAGGCCACTGTTCTGACAGGGATGAACTCAGTGATCTTGTGTTCCTACTAAGCAGGAACATGGATCTCTGTGTACATCCAGTGAGTCCACCCCCCACACAGTTAGAAAGCATCCCCTAGGGACACACTTAACCCTTTGGTCACCCCTGGTGTTAACCCCTTCCCTGACAGTGTTATTAGTACAGTAACAGTGCATATTTTTAGCACTGATTACTGTAATAATGTCACTGGTTCCCAAAAAAGTGTCAGTTAGGTGTCCAATTTGTCCGCCGCAATGTCGCAGTCCCGCTAAAAATTGCTGATTGCTGCCATTACTAGTAAAAAAGAAATAAATAATAAAAATGCCATAAATATATCCCCAATTTTGTAAACACTGTAACTTTTGTGCAAACCAATTAATATACGCTTATTGGGAATTTTTTACCAAAAGTATTCAGCAGAAGACAAATTGGCCTAAATTAATAATTAGATTTGTATTTTTTGGAAATGTTTTATAGCAAAAAGTTAAGTTTTTTTATATTTTTTTCAAAATTTCGCTCTTTTTTTGTTTATAGCGTAAAAAAAGAAAAACTGCAGAGGTGATCTAATACCACCAAAAGAAAGCTCTATTTGTGGGAAAAAAAGAACATCAATTATATTTCCAAATTTCAGAAAATCCCACTATATGTTATGTGCTCCTATTCACACAGCATACCCCAACAAAAAGTTTTAAAAACATTTCCTACCTTCTAACTTCTCCTGAGGAATAGGCCCAAGCGTTTCTGGGCAGTCTCATGGTGTCCTTGTCCCCACACAGATTGAAACTGAGCTATTCCTCATTAACATACAATGAAATAGTCAAGCCTATAACATTTTGAGCCTTTGTTAGGACAGACTGTAATAAACTGATAATGAAGAGATGGCAGTACAGATAGAACTCAATGGGCCAGATTCAGGAACACTTGCGCTGGAGTATTTCGATATGCGCCGCGTAACTGTGATGATGCGCCGTCGTTTCTATGTGCCCGTACCCACCAAACTAGATGCGCCCAATAACGGGTCATTTGCGACCGGCGGAACGTTCTGACGCCAGAGTATCGTCAGCGCTTAATTTCGCTGGGCGCATCAGTCGCGCCTATTGATTTCCCCTGCAAATATGCAAATGAGGGATTTTTCCCAATTCACGAAGGGATTAGCACCATACGCTGGCTACATGCGCCGCGCGTATCTCGTCCGTCCGGCGCAAAGTTATTTCTACAAAAGGCTGCTTTATCTTTACTCCAGACGGTCACAGGTCAGCAGGAGAGCAGCTACAGCAGCGTTACCGACGATAAGAGCTAGCTGAGCACCCCCACTTGCAGGACAACACCTCTGTCCATGCTTGTCTGTCAAATTTTACAGCCATGGAGGAAGACATCATAGGTCTCCATAGCCGAGATGACGGCTGACAGCTCCTGGCCATTAAAGTTCAGCTTTCTCCTGTGTGTTTGCGGGGAACGGGAGCAGCCATCTCAGAACAAAAGTAACATCACTGCGGGGAGGGGGAGCAGGATATACTTTAGTGCCGGAATGGCGCTTCTACGGGCGCATTTAAACGCCCAACAGAAGGCATTGCGCTGACGTTTCCCGTGAAGTGGTGCCGACGGAAGTTGTGAGCATGCGCACAAAGGGGGCGAGTGGAGCCTCACTCACTGCGCATGCTCCGTGGTTGATGCGCTGAACGTAAGCCTCTGCGCTGGGCTCCGCCCATCATTTACATATGATCACACCCACTTCCCCTTGCGTCGGGTTACGCCAGCGCATTATCGTTACTCTGGCGCAAGTTTACGCGCAACTGCTATGTGAATAACAGTACTTGCGCCGAAAGGGTCTTCAGAGTAACGTAAATGAGAAGCGTTACTCCAGAGGAAAGATACTCTCATCTACCTGAATCTGGCCCAATATGTTAAACCTTACTCCACACCCCATTCCTTAACATTACAATGCAGGGAGAACTTGGTGTATGAACTTGAAGCAATAAAAGCAGTTAGAAGGTAAACAGCAATTTAAAAAAAATGTATACTATGTGAACGAGAAGAAATATAAAGTAGATGTTATCTCAATTTGGCTGCAATGGTTGAAATACACTGAACTGGAATGCAGCAAGGAAGTGATAACTTAACATTTTGTGCTGGCCCAATTACTGAAAAGCATTGATCTCCTTGGATGACAGCTAGTTAACCTGCACTTACAGGAGAAGAATTTGTCAATTACAGATTTCATATTATTCTTATTATAGATATCCTTAAGGCCGCGTACACACGATCGGATATGTCCACTAAAACTGGTCCGCCGACCAGTTTCAGCGGACATATCCGATCGTGTTTACGACCTAGCAGACAGGTTTTTCCAGCAGACAAATTTCAAAGCATGCTTTGAAATTTGTCTGCTGGAAACCTGTCCGTCGGACATGTCCGCTAGTTAGTACGCCTAACCAGCGGACATAAATCTCCCGCATGCATCGAATGGATTTGACGCATGCGTGGAAGTATTTTACTTCCTAGAGTGGTGACGTGGCGGCGTCAATGTCACCGCCACGTCACCGCGTCCTTAGTCCGAGGGGATTTTGGTCCGATGGTGTGTACACGCCATCGGACCAAAATCCGAGGAGACATGTCCACTGGAAACGGTCCGTCGGACATGTTTGAGCGGACATGTCTCCTCGTCTGTACGCGGCCTTACAATTTTCTGTTGTAATAAAGATTTATATTTTGCATTTGGATTAATATTTATTTGGGTGCCAGGTTTGCCTAAATATCTTTATGTCAAAAGGTTTTGGCTTTATTTCTTCTTGAGGTACTCATAGGGTTCCCACCTTTTTGTCAAGCCAAACTCAAACACTTTAGCGGGACACAGCAATTATTTTATTTTTTTAAGTTTACATCAATGACTTGTAAAATACCTGGGTCACCCTTTTGGGTGCCCCAAAAAGAGTAGTAATGCGGTGCAGTGATGAACAGTGGGTGTGGCCGAAAGGTCAGTCTGTTCCCCAGCACAATGCCCCCAGGTCAGTCTGTCCCCTAGTATAATCCCCCCCCCCTCAGGTCAGTCTTCTCCTAGTACAATCCCCCCAGGTCAGTTTGTCCCCTAGTATAATTCCACCCCCCAGGTCAGTCTGCTCCTAGTACAATCCCCCCAGGTCAGTCTGTCCCCTAGTATAATTCCACCCCCCAGGTCAGTCTGCTCCTAGTACAATCCCCCCAGGTCAGTCTGTTCCCTAGTATAATTCCACCCCCCAGGTCAGTCTGCTCCTAGTACAATCCCCCCAGGTCAGTCTGTCTTGAATTATAATCCCCCCAGGTTGGTCTACAGCTCAGTACATCCCCCACAGGTAGTCTACTAGCTGAAGCAACGGTATGAACGTGCCATTGCTTCAATGTGCATGTGCCGATGACGTCAACACAAGCTCATACAGGGTATATTTCCTAAACCGTGCAGGCTTTGGAGATATCCAGGGTAGCTACAGGTAAGCCTTATGTAGCAGGCATGTTGTCATGGACCAATCAAAGACTATTGTCATGCAATTTCTTCTTTTAGCCATAAGATAGAGATAGGGAGATGCTGACTTGTCCTTCCAAAAAACTCAGACAGAGAGTACACTGGGAAAAGGGGGAGTTTTAGGAAGAGCTGAGGAGGCGGAGGTGTTTTCAGAGGAAGAGAGAGAGAGAGAGACTAGGAACCCAGAAAAAGAAAAGGCTCTGACATGACAGTGCAGAGGCAGTGAGGAGAGAACAACTGTGCCCAAGATTGCCAGCCAGAGAAAGACAGAGCCTGAGCTGGCAGAAATCCTCAGCCATTTGAGGAATCTCCTAAAGCCACGTACACATGATCGGTTTGTCTGATGAAAACGGTCTGATGGACCGCTTTCATCAGACGAACTAGGGTTGTCCCGATACCACTTTTTTAGGACCGAGTACAAGTACCGATACTTTTTTTAATGTACTCGCCGATACCGAATACCGATACTTTTTTTAAATGTCATGTGACAGTTTTCAAACCACAATACAGACTAAGGATATTTTCTTTAGAATTATGAAGAACTCTAACTCAAGACATTATAAAAGAATAAAAATGAGTAAAAATGAATAAAAATGTTTTATTTTCTTGTCACACAGTAGTAAAAAACTCAAAGAATTTTTCACAGAACATGTTGATAAATACAAAAAAAGGATTCTATTTAGGTATCGGGAGCATTTGCGCGAGTACAAGTACTCCCGCAAATACTCGGTATCGGTCCCGATACGGATACTAGTATCGGTATCTGGACAACCCTAAGACGAACCAATCGTGTGTGGGCCCCATCGGTTTTTTATCCATCGGTGAAAAAAACTAGGAACTTGTTTTAAAATTATCTGATGGTTAAAATACCGATAGAAAAAAATGATCGTCTGTGGGGAAATCCATTGATTAAAAATCAACGCATTCTCAGAAGCATTGAACTTCATTTTTCTCAGCACCTCGTCGTGTTTTACGTCACCCGTTCTGACACGATCGTTTTTTTAACTGATGGTGTGTAGGCAAGACTGATGAAAGTCAGCTTCATCGGATATCTGATGAAAAAATCCATCAGACCGTTTTCATCGGATGAACTGATCGTGTGTACAGGGCATAAGTCTGCAGCGATTTATCGGGGACAGTGTGGAGAGAGGACGAGGCGCCATTGTAAGCTACTACAGTGTGGGGAAACAGATCTGGGACTGAATCGTGGAGAGATGGAGCCACTCCCTTTGATTATGTGTTTGCGGTGCTGCCAGAGTCACCCTAAGCAACCTAAGCTAATTGACGCCTGATCGGAAGGGCAATTAAATCAGTCTTACCGGGACTGGTGAGAGGGCCTTGCGGCCAATACTTGCTACCACTGCTAGGAAATAAAGTCACTAGGAGGAACTTAAAGTGGAGTTTCCATCCCAATTTTTTTTTCATTATTGTGCTCATTAGACCTAAAAAAGGAAAAAAAATATATATTATTTTTCTCATCTGGAAATGCCTGTTGCTATGCGGTCCCACAATATCTGCCTTTGAAATCACTTAGGATTCTGACATCATCTCCCTCTAATGCTCCTGGAAAATGTGTGTCATCAATTCCCAGGATGCAGTGCGCTGTCCAATTATCACTCCCCATCCGAGACTTCCAGGAAGTAAGTGCTTGTAGGCTTCACAATGCCCACAAGCAAAATGACAACGGTGTAGACATAGATTTATAAACTATCTTTTTTGAATAACTATGCGGAGCGGAGGCGGATTATAAAAAAGTAAGTGACCGGATTTATATTATAAAAACGCAGGATGAAAGGACATACATAGTTACATAGTTACATAGTTACATAGTTAGTCAGGTTGAAAAAAGGCACAAACACAAGTCCATCCAGTTCAACCATAAAAAAATAAACAAACAAAATAAAAAAAAACAGTACATCACATATACCCAACTCCATACCCACAGTTGATCCAGAGGAAGGCAAAAAACCCCAGCAGAGCATGATCCAATTTGCTACAGCAGCGAAAAAAAATTCCTTCCTGATCCCCCAAAAGGCAATCAGATTTACCCTGGATCAACTTACCTACACATCTTAGTACTCAGTTATATTATGTACATTTAGTAAAGAATCCAGGCCTTTCTTAAAGCAATCTAATCATACATTTAAAAAATGCTAATTGTGGTTGGAACTCCGCTTTAACCAGTGTCCCCATAGCTCTAATACTGCCTGCAGGCCTTATGCCGTGTGCACACGGTCGTTTTTTGTGATGAAATAAAATTACATTTTTAAAAACATCATTTAAAATGACCGTGTGTGGGCTTCACATCGTTTTTTGTCTTCTGAAAAACGACAAAAAAAAATTTGAATATGCTTCAATTTTTTATGTCGTTTTCGAAAATGTAATTTTTTGTGTTGTAAAAAATGATCGTGTGTGGGCTAAAACGATGTTGTAAACCCGCACACGCTCAGAGATGGGAGTGCTCGTTCTGGTAAAACTACCATTCATAAAGGAGCAAGCAACATTCATCACGATGTAACAGACAAAAAAGCGCAAATCGACTTTTACTAACAAGGAATCAGCTAAAAGCAGCCCAAAGGCGAACAGAACTTCCCCTTTAGAGTGCCGTCGTACGTGTTGTAAGTCACCGTGCTTTGTTCATAATTTTTAAAAAACGATGGTGTGTGGGCAACATCGTTCTAATGATGAAGTTGGAAAAACTTTGTTTTTGGACATGCTGAAAAATGTATTTTTTTTTCATGCCGAAAAGTGATCGTGTGTATGCGGCATTACTGGCGGCCGCAACATGCACCAACGAGCTCCAACGAAACTTAGGTCTAAGGACTGCCCCTACTTGTAACTACCTTGAAGCTCTAGCTGCTCTATTTGTTTGAATGCACTGAAAACCCAGTGTGGATTTATAAGTACACTTGTTGCATTTAAAGTTTATATGCATTGTTTATTGCTAGCCTGCCTGGCCTGCTGAGTGTGTTCAATTTGGTTATACTGTTACTTACGTTATAATAGTCAATCAATAGATTAAGCATATTTATTACTAAACAGGTGTGTATGTGTATTTATTGCCATATTCAACAGCCAGGCGAAAGGAAATTCTCACTTGTGTTGTAAATTGTGCTTGCAGTAATTTTTTTCAACCAGGTGTACCAGGGGGGCTGAGGTTGTTCTTGGAGTCGAGGTCCAGAGCAGAGAACCCAAAATGTAACCAGCGGCTCCCTCGGGAGTGCCGCTAGACTTATTATAGGCTTACCTGTAGTAAAAAGTGGTTGTAAAGAGTTTACAACCATTTTAAGTACTCCTGAGCCCTGCACTCTGTGCATTGCTCACTCCTGAGCTCTTCACTATATACACTTTCATACGCCTAACCACTGCAGTCTAAGTACATTATATACACCTAGCCCTTGCACTCTTCATTCTATATTGTACATTACATACTTGTACATACATATTGTATGTCCCCTAATTTTAATGCAGTGTACCATAGTGTTGCAGCACAGGTCCTTTGGCACGCACTATGGTACATCAACACACTGCATAGCCAAGCATTAGCGTGGGCTGTGGTAACACGTGTTACTGCAATGTACAGCTGTGAAAAGGTCCTAATACTTCACTTTTTATCATTCTAGCAATATTCTATCCTTAGTATGATAAATTCATGTGTTGGGAAATGCTTACAATGCATATATAATGTAAAGGGCAGCTGGCATTTCATAAACATGCCTTGTTTATTTTATCTGTGTTCAAATGCTAAAATTAACTTAAATCAGATTCCAAAAATTTGCGATGAAAATTATGATTGCAATCAATTCCCTGAAGTTACTCTTTTTCTTGTAAATCTGCTGTTTTTGTTACATGTGATGTATAGCATTTGCAGGTGGTGGGATTAGACTGCATGTCTGAGTTATATTACCTGCCAGATGTAGTACATATTCATTGTTATTTAAGGTCATCAAAGTGTCACATGACCTGTTCAGTATTTTCACAGATGATGGATAAACGGCGGATTCAAGGAAAGATTGCAAACTCAAGTCTGGAAGAACTATTTAGTGTCACTGCCTAATAAGAAAATCACTAGACATATATGCCAAAATCTCTATGTGACAGTAGTAATCTGCTGTCTGACTGCCTTTATTCTACAAACCAATGTCATTGTGGTATTAACCCTACAGTGGACATTTACCAAACACAGAAATACAAGCACTCACTGCATGCCGATCCATGAATGGAATTTGTACAATTAGATCATTTTTATTGAACACGCGATCGGATCTTCCGGCAGAAAAACCTTGGATGTTTTTTTCTTACGGAATTCCGCTCAAGCTTGGCTTGCATAAACACAGTCACACGAAAGTTTTCTGAACTTTCAACCATCAAGAACGCGATGACGTACAACACTACGACGAGCCGAGAAAATGAAATTCAATGCTTCCGAGCATGCATTGAATTATTTCCGAGCATGCTTTGAAATTTTGCGTGCCGGAATTGCTACAGACGAACGGAATTTCTGATAATTTCTGTCTGAAAATTTGAGAACCAGCTCTCAGTCTTTTGTTGGCGGAAATTCCGACAGCAAAAGTCCGATGGGAGCATACACACGGTCGAAATTTCGGACCAAAAGCTCACATCGGACTTTTCCTGATGGAATTTACGATCGTGTGTACGTGGCATTACATTACATTTTTGTACTTCCTGGTTTACCTGATGACTTGCACTGCCCTGGGTAGGCAATGTCACCCATGCCTTTCAGGGAGAGCTTGAACTGTGCATGCACTGTATGAGACTTGGGGCGGCTTGTTAGAGAACAATACCAAGCCTACTTAGATACTTGGATCAAAATTGTATTTCATGTATGGGCACTGCGGTTGCACAGAAGTCAATCTACCGACTGTACAACCACCCTCCCAGACTTTCATCACTCAATCAGTGCTTCAGGCAGTAGTCAGCACTGCTAATCAGTGTATTCTACCATCAAAGACTTAGTGGAGACCTCAAATGTATGGATGGGGAAATCAGGTCTGTTTTTTTCTTTCATTCAACCTGCTGGTTGAACAAAATAACCTGATCCATGTGTGGAATGCCATACAGTACATGTGTAAGATCAGGATCAATATCATATCATCAGTGAGCCAGCACACAAGAAGAAGGAAGAAGACACCCATTGATGACATTTTCTTTTGAAAATGGTGGAGGAGAAATAGGATGTATTGACACAATAAAGAAGCAATTATTTTTAAATGTGTTTATTTAAAGCGAAGTTCCACCCAAAAGTGGAAGCTCTGCTTATCTGCCCCCCCCCCTCCGGTGCCACAACTTCTGGGGGGGGGGGGGGAGCAGGTACCTGTTTTTGACAGGTAACCTTTCCAACTTCCGAGAGATCTCGCCCCGGGAGATACTGTGGAAGTTCGGCCCCCCTTCTCCTTCCCCTGCCTTACAGACAATGGCAGCGGCGGCAACCGAGAGTCGATGGAAACATCGGCTGGGGTGCCAACATCACTGTATTCCAGCACAGGTATGTGTCCTAATATCAAAAGTCAACAGCTACAGTATGTGTAGCTACTGACGTTGATTTGTTTGCTGGGGGGGGCAGAACTCTGCTTTAAATATTTACAGTACAGTAATGGTGGTATGATCAGATAAGGATGGGGGGAACTGCTTTAACGTGTTACACTCACACATTACACAACATGATATTTGATTTCTTCTTTTAGAACCGATTGAGGATAAGGTGTTAAAGTAAAGGTTAGGTTGAAATTTAGGGTTGGAGTTGGGGGTTATATTGAAGGTTTGAGCAAGTATAAGAGAGTGTTGTGGTTTTGAATTAGAGACTAGGGTAGGCTAAATGTTCAGGTGCTGGTGCAAAAAAAACATAATACAGTGTATATACAGTATATAAATAATAGCACTAGGGTTGTTGGTTCAAATTGGCTCTAGTATTTGTAAGTATGAATGTGAGTTAGGGATTTTGAATTGTAAGTTCCTTAGGGCAGGGACTGATGTGAATGTTCAATATACAATTTATATGTAAAGTGCTGCGTAAATTGATGGCGATATATAAGTACCTGCTTGTAATAAATAAATAAATAAAACGTTTGTGCTAATGCTCCTGTGCAAAAAATAACCACAACACTTTTCAAAAGCTACAAAGATGCTTGGAATTTTTAAATGCATTTGACAGGGATAGCAATAAAAAATATATAAACTGTTACCTCTGGCTTTTTTTTTTTACCGCGTGCTTTTAAAACAATCATCAAAGCCCCAGCCAGTGTAAATCTTGCTCTATTTATATTCAGCTTGCCTGCCCTTTGCACTGTAACTGCTGCTGAGAAAGCATCTGTTCCATATACCTAACTGATTTTTATGCTGCCAGGAGCTATAAAGATAATGGCCCGGATTCACGTAGCACTTACGCCGACGTATCTACAGATACGCCGCGTAAGTACAAATGTGCGCCGTCGTATCTATGCGCCGTACCCATAGAACCAAGATACGCCAAAAAACTGACTTCATCCGACCGACATAACTTGCCTACGCCGGCGTATAGTGGGCACATAGTTACGCTGGACGCATTTGGTACTCCCATTGATTTGAGATGCATATATGCAAATGAGGGAGATACGCCGATTCACGAACGTAGACGCACCCGGCGCATGTTTTAAGTGATTTACGTAAGGGTTACACCCGGCGTAAAGTTATTCCTCATATAGGAGGCGCAACCCATGCAAAGGTATGGACCAGGGAACAGCCGTCAAATTTTACGACGTTTACGTAGTACTACGTAAATAGGGCTAGGCGTAGGTTACGTTCACGTTGTAGGTAGTGATTCAACGTATCTTAGGCAGCTATTTCGATGTGGTTGTACGCATGCGCACGGGGGATACGTCCAAGCTACGACGTATGCGCTGTTCGTTTTAAGTACTTGGATGACGCTCAGCCCATCATTTGCATGGGGTCACGCTTCATTACCATGCATCACGCCCACTTCCAGCCCACTTCCACCTACTTTGAATTACGTTGGCTTACGCCGACGAATATACGCTACTCCGGCGCAATGTTGGGCGCATTTTCTTTGTGAATTTCATACTTGCCTCTCAACGTTGTGCCGGCGTGAATCCGGGCCAATGTGTATTCCTTAATGCATGTATGCAATCAATGGAGATCACAAACTGCTAACAGCAGGCAGCCATTGCTTGACTTCATGTACTGTGCAGTGAGTATGTCTCTTGACCAGGACTGAGGACCAAAAAGTCATTAGATATCCCTCTAAATATGCTTCTGCTTAAAGTGGAAGTTCTCCCTATCTAACAAGTGACCTTAAACATAAGGGCACAGTCGCCTAAAAAAGGTTCCATTTAAAATGTTTTAAATGTTTCTGTACCTTTCTTTTCCTGTTAGCAGGCACTTCCTGGTCTGTCTGAGCGGGGATGGGTGTGTCGATTTGTTCTTCCCTTGCCGCATGCTTGTTGGGATCAGCGTCACGTTCTGAGAGAGAGAAATCTCTACAGAGTCTACTAATATCGCGCATTTCCGCAAGTCACTGACTCTGCAGCCACATGTGCAGGGCGGATACGCAGCGCCATCTTAACCTGGTAATTGCTTGACTTTTGTGTTTCTGTGAATGGGCGTGTCCTTCATACGCTGCGCCTGTGCTGTGTAGTGTTGACGGCGCGGCTCGTGAGTATGCGCGGGTCTCTTACAGCATTTACCAGGACTGACGTTGGGCTTCAGACTTGCCCGCCTAAATGGAAAGTCCATCGCCGTGGAATTAAACTTTTTTTTGGGGGGAAATCTCTATGCTGGCGCCTAGATTGCCGGGACAGGTGAGTAGATTATGACAAAATGACATTGCGGGAGAAAGGATTAAAAAAAAAAAAATCGGCGGAACCACCCCTTTAAAGAGTTGGCTGTATAGAATCATGTCATGGGAGATGGACATGGGGCCAAACTGAAACTGAAACTAATTCAATAGCTGCCTGCTTTGAGTGGCAGATGTAGTCTAAATAATTCTTGTAAAATTTCTCCACGATGAAAATTCTCTTTCACTCCCTGAGCTGCTTAGATGAAATTTGTTTAAAATAAAAAAATATTCTACTCGTGTTTTCTTTTTGGTGTATTTTTTAAAACTCTTGATATTGCTCATTATTTTAGTTAGTGGCCTTCACAAAGTGCAGGGGTAGTAGGTTATATTTGCAATGTTTGTACCCTCATATTGGATGCATATTGGATGCAACGCATCATTTTGCTAGAAAATTACTTAGAACCCCCACACATTATTTATATTTTTTCTAACACCCTAGAAAATAAAATGGCGGTCGTTGCTATACTTTCTATCACACCGTATTTGCGCAGCCATCTTACAATCGCACTTTTTTTGGAAAAAGTACACTTTTTTGAATGAAAAAATAAGTGTAGCGCCCCCTTGCTTTAAGCATGGGCACTACGTTAAAGTTAGTTGGACTGGGAGAGTTACATTGCACCCAGTCATGATTTGCCTAAATTGTGACCTATGTCATTCCGGAAAGGTCCACCAGGTCAGTTTGCATTCTAGGGATGTGGTATCATCCCTGGTCGGCAGTTGGCGCCAGAGGGGTTTCTGGCAGAGCAAGTCTTCCACAGCAGCCAATTGGAGGAGAACTTCCCTTGCGGGGAATGCTGGGGAGGGGTAAATCTGGGACAGGGGTCATGTGTTCTGAATCTTAGGGTGCACACATCCATGGACCCCGACGGCGTGGCCCGCCTGGCCAAGCTTACAGGCTTCACCGAGCCTCAACCAGAGGCAAAAGGGGACCCCAGTGACCTACTGGGTTCCCAGTCCTATTGAAGAGATCCCAGGCTGGGTGCCGTGCGATTTGGGGATCGCCTTGAGGGGAACCCGGAGGCAGGTTGTCCAACAAGGCTTGAACGAACTAATCAGGGACTGGTACCGGGATGCTCAGGGATCAGTGACCTGGCTGACTACTGGGAGGATTTGCTCTGTTCATCCACCTAATCTCATTTTAAGTAATTGGCCTGTGGCAGAGGCTAGAGAGGTCTGTGTTAAGATCTGTTCGTCCCAGAAAACTAAAGTGACACCTCGACTGCCAGGCTCGCGCAGGAGACCTGTCTGTGGGCACTTCACCCACTCAGGCAGGAGTCCGACAGCTTACAAATTGACCTGTGCTGGGGGCAGGCATGCCCGTTCATATCCAGGCCTGACACCGCAAGGTTCTCCTCTTCTTTCATCAACCCTTTTCCTTCCTAACTGAAGTTGATTCGCTGGCTGTGTGTGGAAATAAAGCATTGGAAAAAACCTTTATGACTGTCTGGACCTCTGCTCACTACTCTGTTCCTGCATCTCACCCCTAATCTAACTTAATGTGCCGATCCCAACAATCAATAAAAGCGGCTCCTTTGGGGGTAGCGCTACATAAGACAACTGTGGCAGAGGATCTAGAGCCAGGTCTATATTGTGAAAGATAATGTTACGCCGAGTAAATTGATACCCAACATGTCACGCTCATAAAATGGCTACAAACTTCCCTTAAAATCCCTTAAAAATCTCCATATGCAACGTTTACATTTTTTTTAAGATCTCCAGGGCTAGAATTCCGTCTCTAACATCGCTGCGATACCTCACATGTGTGGTTTAAACACCGTTTTCATAAGTGGGTGCTACTCACATTTGCTTCTTTGTTTCTAATAGAAAAAAAAGCATGAAAGGACCTCTTAAATATAAGATCTGAGGTCAAAAATGCCTCAGATCTCATATTTACACAAAAAAAGCAATAAAAATAAAAAAATGTTGTTTGAATTTATTTATTTTTTTAAATGCTGCTTTAAGAGCTATGGACGGAAGTGACGTTTTGACAACGGTTACGCCCTGTATTGGTATGCAGTGGGGTGGGGGCCATCTTCCCCTCACTCAGCTCCATACCACAGAGGACACAGGATGTGATCGCCTCCTCCGGCGACTCCAGTGGGCGGCGGAGGTGACCAGAGTGTGGTGGACCCCCTCTCCTGACACTGATAAAAGGGATGTTGCGGTGAATCCAACGCGGACTACCTGCTGAAGAAGAGGATATCAGGGTTATAGCAGTTAGCTGCTGCCATAACAATTATATTCCTCTTCAAAGTACCACCGTAAAATGACAGCGGGTGGTCCGGAAGTGGTTAAGCCTTTGCATCTACTAAGCTGATGGGTATAACCAGAGTCAATGGATGAATTTAACCCCACACCACTTTTAGACCTCCTATTAGGCTGGTTTCACATGGACGTTCAGCTTTTTTTGTTCAGTTCAGTCACTTTTTTTTTGTTGCAAAAACTGATCAAAAACAGATACGGATGTAAATTTTGATATCCGCTGACAATGTCCTTAACAACCGATGAGTCATCAGCTGCTAGCTGAATGGAAAAAAAATGAAATTGCCGGCAAAAAAAACAAACGCCCAAAAAGAATGGCCTGAGGTACCCTCCAGGTCCATACCAGTCCCTTCGGGTCTAGTATGGATTTGGAGGAGATCCCCCCCATGGCCAAAAAAATAAAAAAAATGGCGTGCCCCCCAAAATCCATACCAGACCCTTATCTGAGCATGCAGCTCGGCAGGTCATGAAAGAGAGGGGATGAGCGAGCACCCCCCTTCTGAACCATACCAGAAAGCATGCCCTCAACAGTGGGTGCTTTGGGGCGGGGGGCTCAGCCCAAAGCACCTTGCCCCCGTGGGGACAAGGGCCTCTTCCCGACAACCCTGGCTGGTGGTTGTCGGGGTCTGCGGGCAGGGGGGCTTTTCGGAATCTGGAAGCCGTCTTGTTCTGTTGTGTTGACATTCAGTTTTTTTGTTCAGTTCAGTCACTTTTTTTTTTTGCAAAGACTGATCAACAACAGATACGGATGTAAATTTGTATATCCGCTGATATTCGTTTTTTTACAAAAAAATTAAGTGACTGAACTTTAAAACTATATATATCTGGTTGCTAACGAAGGGGTCGGGAAGCCGGCCACTGCGTCCTTAACAACCGATGAGTCATCAGCTCCTGGGTTCCCCGCTGACAGCTAGCCAAATGTAAAAAAAAGAAACTGCTGGAAAACCCCCCCCAAAAAGGGACCCCCCCATGCCAAAAAAAAGAGAAAGAGAGAGTATGAGCGAGTACCCCCCTTCTAAACCATATCAGGATGCATGCCCTCAACATGGGAAAGTGGGTGCTTTGGGGCGAGGGGTCTCAGCCCCCCTGCCCCAAAGCACCTTGCCCCCATGTTGATGGGGACAAGGGCCTCTTCCCGACAACCCTGACTGGTGGTTGTCGGGGTCTGCGGGCGGGGGGGCTTATTGGAATCTGGAAGCCATCTTTCTCCGTTGTGTTGTCATTCGTTGTCTGACATCTGTCATAGCCTTGGGGCGTGGCCATCAGGTGACATCACCTGGAGAGCCTGACCCCTGTGATATCACAAGGGCGGGCTCTCCGAGTGACGTCATCGTATAGCCACGCCCCATGGCTATATAACAGAGGAACAGCGGCTTTTTAATTTTGTTTAGCAAGTAACCGGAGGCAAGGAAGAAGATGGCGGCGGTAGAGAAGGCACCGGGAGAGACGGCAGCAGGTGGAGACAGCTGCTGGAGAGAAGGCACTAGGAGAGACAGCGGCAGGAGAAGATGGGCGGCAGAAGAAGACCAGAGCAACATGTCAAAAACGTCTTTTTTTTTTTTACATTTCACTCTTTTTGGTGAATGGGTAAAATGGCCCAATACAAATGGGGGGGGGCGGGATCTAGGGGCCCCAGATTTCGATAAACCCCCTGCACACAGACCCCGAAACCTCCGGCCAGGGTTGTCAGGAAGAAACCCTTGTTCCCATCAACATAGGGGCAAGGTGCTTTGGGGTGGGGGGCCGCAGTTTCCATTCTGCCCCAAAACACCCACTCCCCCATGTTGAGGGCATGCGGCCTGGTATGGTTCAGGATGGGGAGGGCACTCGCTCGTCCCCTCCCTTTCCTGACCTGCTGGGCTGCATGCTCGGATAAGGGCCTGGTATGGATTTTGGGTGGGACCCCACACTGTTTTTTTTGCAGGTTTTTTTGCTGGCGAGCATTTGGATCAGCTTAGTAGATGCAAAGGCTTAACTACTTCTTAACTAGAAGCTGCCATAACCCCGGTATACTCTTCTTCAGCGGGCGGTCCGATGAAAGCTGATGACTCATTGGTTGTTAAGGACGTGGCGGACGGCTTCTTGGCCCCCTCCTTAGCAACCAGCTATATATAGTGTTTGAAGTTCAGTTCAGTCACTTTTTTTGTTGTAAAAACGGATGTCAGCGGATATAAAAACGGATGTAATAATTTACAAAAAAAAACGTGACTGAACTGAACAAAAAAACGGAACGCCTGTGTGAAACCAGCCATAGGGTTTTCTTCCATCATAAAAAACAGAGCTTAGCGGATAAAGATGTCAGCTAACGTCCGCTATCCCATAGAGATACACATATGTCCATTTTTGTTGTTGTAACAGTGTATTTATTTTTTTGAGCACTGCAAAAAAAAAAAAAAGCAAACCTTCAGGCTCTATGCACACTGGAATAAAAAATGTTGCTTCTACTGGAGTTTTGTGTTCTGCCTGTAGAAGCAACTCAATGTCACCCTTTGTGTCCATACACATAAGGACGTTTACAGGCATTATTTTTGAGAACAAGGTTTAGAGGCATAAAAAAAAAAAAACCTTCTTCATTCGCGTTTCTGATTGGAGCTCACTGGCAGAAAAAATTGTAAGGCCGCGTACACACGATCAGACCGGTCCAGATTGAAACTGGCCTGAAGACCAGTTTCATTGGACCAAATTGATCGTGTGTACGGCCCATCGGACCGTTATCCATCGGACCAAAGTTTTAAACTTGCTTTAAAATCTGTCCGATGGACACCTGTCCGTCGGACCAAAACGATGGTTAGTACACAAAAGCATTAGACCAAGTCGACGCATGCTTGGAAGCATTGAACTTCGTTTTTTCAGCACATCGTTGTGTTCTACGTCACCGCGTTCTGGTCTGATTGGATTTTGGACTGATGGTGTGTACGCACATAAGACCATCAGACCACTTCAGCGATGAAAACGGTCCGTCGGACCAGTCTCATCGGTTTGGTCTGATCGTGTGTACGTGGCCTTAAACTCTCCTAAACTCGTCTAAACTTTGTACAAAAAATGCTCTATATGGGTGTTTTTTACTCCAAAAAGAACAGACTTTTTTAAGCCCAGTGTGCATGGAACCTTACCCATGTTGCATCTACTTTTTGTTGTGATAGAAAAAGTTGTAACTTGTTTGGATGTCATGATGCAAATGTTACAGTAGATGGTGATATGCTACCTCTATAAATATTCCTTATGGAGGAGCACCACCTAGTGGTAGGAAAAGAAACATACCGCTTATTATTGCAAAAAATATTGTATTTGAAAGTTTAATGCCAAAGTTTAGCAAAAAACAAAAACAAAAAAAAAAAACAAAGAAAAAAGCAAACAATATCAACCAAAATATTATATTACAAGAATTTTTGTAAATCTTTTTGTAGATTCATACCTTACTCTGAAGGAACCACTGTGTGCCTTACCATGTTAATAAACTAGTTTCAAAATGCAGAGGGATTGCTTTCTTTAAAACCACCAGAGCTATCTCAGTGTTATATAATGAGGTATAAACAAGAGAAGAAACCCTGCAGATCTTAAATATGATAATTGTAAAATCATAGAAAATGTAATTTATATACAGGATTAAGGCTAGTAGGACCCTAGCAAAAGCATTATGGTTTTATTGATTAGTTTAATAACTGTAACACAGGTAATAATTGCTTTGCAACTCAAACTAGGTGCAGACAGATGTGTGTATATATATATATATATATATATATATACATATATCCTAGATAGCAAGAAATTGTGCTGTAATTTTGAAAATGACTTTCCTAAGTTATTGCTAGACTAGCCAGGCTTCACAAGTGTGTTGCACAATTGCATTGCATGACTCCAGATCAACTTTCTTTGCAAACATTCTGCAAGTCTGCTGCAAATTCTTTTTCAGTTATGTTGTGAAATAGTCAGCCCACCAAAAGGACTTGTCACGCAAATTTGCTACAACTTGCCAGTGAAAATGTGCAGCAAGTTACAGACTTAGGGCAAGATTCTCAGAAGAAATACGACGGATGTATCTCCAGATACACCGTCGTATCTCTGTTTCTGAGCCCGGGTATCTATGCGTCTGATCCCTAGAATCATTTACGCATAGATACGGCGTAGATCCGACTGGCGTAAGACACTTACACCGTCGGATCTTAGATGTAATTCTACGCTGGCCGCTAGGTGGCGTTCCCGTAGTTTTCAGCGTTGAATATGCAAATGAGCCTAATACGCCGATTCCCGAAAGTTTTTGCGCCGCTTCGCCGTAGTTTACGCAGTTTCTGTAAGCATAAGGTTACCCCTGCTATATGAGGGGTAACCTTACGTCAGTCCGCCGTATGCCATGTTAAGTATGGACTCAGGACAGCGTCGTGTTTTTCCGTCGTTCATGTCGTTTACGTAACTCGTTTGCGAATAGGCCTGTACGTTAATTATGTTGCAATCGTAATCAATGTAATTGTGGCGTACTATGGAGCATCCGCAGTGGCCTACGTTTAAGGCTGGCGCATGCGCAGTTCGTTCAGCACGGGGGAGCGCTTAATTTAAATACAAGCCGCCCCCTTTGAATTACGAGGCCTTACGCCGGGCCATTTAAACTATGCCGCCGCAAATTACGGAGCAAGTGCTTGGAGAATACGGCACTTGCTCCTGTAAGTTGCGGCGGGGTAGTGTAAGTAGCTTACGCTACGCTACACCAGCATCTACAAGAATCTGGCCCTTTCAATTCAACACTCCCACAAATTTGTGGCAAATTATTCGTACTATCTGGGATATTATATATATAAATGGAAAAAAAAAATGCACAAATTACAAATGTAAATAAAAAAAAAATACAAGTCAGCAGCTTGCGTGCGATACACAGAGCCAGAAGTAGAAAGAGAAATAAAGCAGCGCCATGCATATATATATATATATATATATATAATATATATATATATCAATGATATCCAGTGTTAAAGACTTACAAAACATATGCTAAATTATCTGATGTAAAACACCAAGAATGGATTTCATGGGAATGATATTGCTGCATTTCTGTTCCACACAATATGAACAGATGTTGATAACAATGATGATCTGCATCATCATCTATGGAGTCACAACAATAGACAATAACAGTCTGCTTAAACTAATAATACACAAATAATTAAATGTCACCATGTTTTTATTGAACACACCATGTAAACATTCACAGTGAAGGTGGAAAAAGTAAGTGAACCCTTGGATTGAATAACTGGTTGAACCTCCTTTGGCAGCAATAACTTCCAACCAAACGTTTCCTGTAGTTGCAGATCAGATGTGCACAACGATCAGTTTACATGAGTAATTACTTGACCATTCCTCTTCACAGAACGCCTATTTGCTATTTTTCGGCTATCGATACGCCAATCAGGCTTCTTCAGGGATGTCGTGGTGTGAATTGCTTTCTTGAGGTTATGCCACAGCTTCTCAATCGGGTTGAGGTCTGGACTCCTTTGACTGGCCACTCCAGAAAGATGTGCGTTCAGTTTCTGTTTAAACTGAAAAAACATTCTGTTGTTGATTTACTTCTATGCTTTTGCGGGTTTCGTTGTCCTGTTGCAACACCCATCGTTCTGTTGAGCTCATCAGCGTGTGGTGGACAGATGGCCTTGGAAGTTCTCCTGCAAAATGTCTTGATAAACTTGGGAATTAATTTTTCCTTTGATGATAGCAATCCATCCAGGCCCTGACGCAGCAAAGCAGCCCCAAACCATGATGCCCCCACCACCATACTTCACAGTTTGGATGAGGTTTTGATGTTGTTGTGTTGTGCCTCTTTTTCTCCACACATAGTGTGGAGAAATCAGAGTCATTGGGACTTATGATATGTTGAACTTTTTCATATAATTTTTCTTTTGTTTCACCTTGCATATCCCTTATGGATTAGTCACTTAGCACTGGACTTTTATCCACTAGATTGTCGCAAGATACTCTTTGGGACATTGTATTTACTTATCAAGGAATCTAGTTTCACTGGATGTATTTATTTTCTATATTTTGAATTCATGTCAATTACTGTTTTGTGAATATCATCTTATTCATGTATTTACACCCACCTATTTAAATTTTAAAATGTATTTCTAGCGCCCCCTATCCTATTCACCGTTTTATGTGATGGACCAACACAAAAGTGGCACATAATTGTGAAGTGGAAGGAAAATTATGAATGGTTTTCAATTTCTTTATTTTTTTAAAGCGGAGGTTCCGCCAATTTTGTTTTTTTAAAAGTCAGCAGCTACAAATACGGCAACTGTTGACTTTTAAAAAATGGACACTTACCTGTCCAGTGCACCTGCGATGTCAGCAGCCCAGGCTGAGCAATCGCTCGGTCCTCGGCTGCTTCCGCCGCCATCCTCGGTGAGGAAATCAGGAAGTAACGCCTCAGAGAGGTATCTGCACCCCCCTCCCCCTGAAAGGTGCCAAATGTGTCACCGGAGGGGGGGGGGAGGGATCCAAAATATGGAGGTTCATTTTTTGTGTGAACCTCTGCTTTAAATACCTATCTGAAAAGTGTGGCATGCATTTGTATTCAACCCCCTTTACTCTGATGCCCCTAACTAAAATCTAGTGGAACCAATTGCCTTCAGAATTCACCTAATTAGTAAATAGAGTCCACATGTGTGTAATTTAAAGCGGATGGTTCACCATAAATAAATATTAAAAGCCAGCAGCAACAAATACTGCAGCTGCTGACTTTTAATATTAGGACACTTACCTGTCCTGGAGTCCAGCGGCGTCCGCAGCAGAGGATGAGCGATCGCTCGTCACCCTACTGCTCCCCCCTCCATCCACGGCGAGGGAACCAGGAAGTGAAGCGCTCCGGCTTCACTGCCCGGTTCCCTACGGCGCATGCGCGAGTCGCGCTGCGCCCGCGATTGGCTCCCGCTGTGTGCTGGGAGCTGAGAGTTCCCAGCACACAACGGGAAAAGCCCGTCTTTTGCCCGAGACTGCGGGCCGGAAGTGGGTGCGGATACCTGTCTTTAGACAGGTATCTGCACCCCCCTCCCCCTGAAAGGTGTCAAATGTGACACCGGAGGGGGGGAGGGTTCCGATCAGCGGATCTTCACTTTAGGGTGGAGATCCGCTTTAATCTCAGTATAAATGCAGCTGTTTTGTGAAGCCCTCAGGGGTTTGTTAGAGAATCTTAGTGAACAAACAGCTTCATGAAGGCCAAGGAACACATCAGACAGGTCAGGGATAAAGTTGTGGAGAAGTTTAAAGCAGGGTTAGGGTATAAAAAAAATATCCCAATCGTTGAACATCTCATGGAGCACTGTTCAATCCATCATTCGAAAGCCCTAAGAGTATGACACAACTGCAAACCTACCAAGACATGGCCACCCATCTAAACTGACAGGCCGGGCAAGGAGAGCATTAATCAGAGAATCAGCGAAGATAACTCTGGAGGAACTGCAGAGATCCACAGATCCTCAGCTTAGAATCTGTTCCCAGGACAACTATTAGTCATGCACTCCACAAATCTGGCCTTTATGGGAGAGTGGCAAGAAGAAAGCCATTGTTGAAAGAAAGCCATAAGAAGTCCCATTTGCAGTTTGTGGGAAGCCATGTGGGGGGGACACAGTAAACATGTGTAAGACGTTGCTCTGGTCAGATGAGACCAAAATTGAACTTTTTGGCCTAAAAGCAAAATGCTATGTGTGGCGAAAAACTAACACTGCACATCGCCCTGAACACACCATCCCCACCGTAAAACATGGTGGTGGCAGCATCATGTTGTGGGGATGTTTTTCTTCAGCAGGGACAGGGAAGCTGGTCAGAGTTGATGGGAAGATGGATGGAGCCAAATACAGGGCAATCTTAGAAGAAAACCTATTTGGGTCTACAAAAGACTTGAGACTGGGGCGAAGGTTCACCTTCCAGCAGGACAAAGACCCCAAACATACAGCCAGAACTACAATGGAATGGTTTGGATAAAAGTATATTTATGTGTTACAATGGCCCAGTCAAAGTCCAGACCTAAATACAATTGACAATCTGTAGCAAGAGTTGAAAATTGCTGTTCACAGACGCTCTCCATCCAATCTGACAGAGCTTGAGTTATTTTCCAGAAAAGAATGGGCAAAAATGTCACTCCCTAGATGTGCAAAGCTGGTAGAGACATCCCCAAAAAGACTTGCAGCTGTAATTGCAGCGAAAGGGGGGTTCTACAAAGTATTGACTCAGGGGGGCTGAATACAAATGCACCCCACACTTTTCACGTATTTATTTGTGAAAAAATAAATAAAACCATTTATAATTTTCCTTCCATTTCACAATTATGTGCCACTTTGTGTTGGTCTATCACATAAAATCCCAATAAAATACATTTATGTTTTTGGTTATAACATGGAAAAATTTGGAAAACTTCAAGGGGTGTGAATATTTTTTCAAGGCACTGTATATATATATATATACACTTTGATTATGTACGTCTTTCCTGTACATGAATGTTCTACATTGTAACTATCTAATTGTTCAGGCTCGATTTGCCTGACTGAACATTAATAAAAACCTTTGTAAAGGAAAATTTCAAGAAATGTCTAAGACCAGTGATGGCGAACCTTGGCTCTCCAGCTGTTTTGCAACTACAAGTCCCATGAGACATTGCAAGAACCTGACAATCACAGGCATGACTCCTAGAGGCAGAGGCATGATGGGATTTGTAGTTTCACCACAGCTGGAGAGCCAAGGTTGCCTACCCCTGTCCTAGACAGCAGGTAGTTAATATATCCATAAATCTTTTTTTAATGCAACTACTTGAAAGTGACCTGGTATCAGCCTCTTACAATCCCTTGTACAACAGGGCTCAGTGTAGGAGAGGCGTAGATGTAAGAAGCAGTCAGTTGTATTGCAGTGCTCATGGACAAACAAGGAACAGGCTGATAGCAGGAGAAAGCAGAGATGAGCAAGGCTGGCCATATATGGTCGAATTTCAAAAGAAATTTCTTTTAAAAATAAGAAAATTTGTGCGTTTTGTGATCTGATGATGCCACCATTGATTTTGAAATTTGACCGACCAAGCCTTCAATTTCATCTCATGTTGCTACAGAAAATAATTTCCGTGGCTGTGAATCTTCTTTTCTTTCCATGGATTTACTTTTCTTTCCATGGATTTACTTTTCTTGCACATGCGCATTTTTTTTTATTACAGTTCTCGCATAATTCTCCCATCATTGATTAGAAAATAATTTGTTTTCCAAAAAAATTCCAACATGTCCGATTACTCAAATTCAATGGCCGCACAAAAATCGGCTGTTGCTGCAACCCACTAATGGTGCGAAATACAAACGAAAATTATTTTGAAGTTCGACCCATGTATGGTCTGTTGCTTCTTTTTTTTTAATTGCACCCCAAAGCTCCAACACATATGCATTTGACATATTTACCGCCGCGATTTGATAAGCAGGGGGGCTGCCGCGATTTGATAAGCGGGGGGTTCCTTTACAAAAAAGGGTGGTAGCCATCCGGGGGCCCTGGGGACCTCTGGGCCCTTTAATAAAAATAAACCTCTGGGCCCTTGAAAATGAAAAAGAAATAAAAAAATATATATATATATATATATAAAAAAAAATATATATAAAAAAAACAAGGGGGTTGCCTGGGGACCTCTGAGCCTTTTACTAAAAATATATCTATATATATATAAAAAAAAATAAAGAAAATTTAAAACGTTTAAAACATTTTTATAAGCAAAAAGGTTGTCATCTGGGGACCTCAGGGCAGTTTAATAATAATATTATATATATATATATATATATATATATATATATATATATATATATATATATATATATATATATATGTAAAAAAATAAAAAAAAATAATAAAAATGTATAATTTTTTGTATTTTTTTTAAAAAAAAAAGGGGTGTTGTCATCTGGAGCCCTGGGGATCTCCAGGCCCCTGGGGACCTCCAGACCCCTAAAAAAAAACATTGGCCCTCTGGGCCCCTGGAGACCTCCGGACTGCTAAAAAAATAAATATAAAAATTTGGCCCTTTAATAAAAAATAAAATAAATAAAATATAAAAAAATATATTAAAAAAAAAAAAAAAGAGGGGGGTTACCATCTGGGGCCCTGGGTGCCTCCAGGCACCTGGGCACTTCCAGGCCCCTGGGCCCCTTACAGGTGTACTGCCTGTACCCCCCTGATGGCGGCCCTGTTTACCGCCCTTTCCCCACTCTCCATCCTGAAACAATGGGAGGAAGGGGGAGCAAGGGAGCACACAGGAGGACCTGGGCAACACAAGGAAGAGGAACAGGGAAAGGAGGGATGGCGGGGTGGCATATATTGGATGAGAAGCCTACTTTCAGCTGGTGTTTTGAGGAAAATACAGATCGGTTCCACTAAATTCCACCGCCCTCGCTTCTCCTGTCCAGGTTCTGAGGGTCAGCAAGGAAGGATTGCGGTTTACCTGTCACCTTCCCGTCAATGGCAGGTTGCCATCCACAAGATTAGGGTATGGCCAGGCACATGGCACACCCATTGTGCACGCCTATGATGCTGGGGGTTATTATTGTATCTACTGACACCAATGCTGGAGGTTATGATTGCATACACTGACACCAATGCCACCAGGTCCTTTTCCATCCTAGATTCCCCCAAAGGTTCTCCCCCTAGTGAGTGAATTTTATTCATGTTTTTGCCACCTAAATACATTATTTTACATTTTTCTACATTAAACCTCGTTTGCCATGTAGTTGCTTACCCCATTAATTTGTTCAGATCTTCTTTCCACATCCTGCTGAGAAGCTATTGCCCTGCTTAGCCTAGTATCGTCCACAAATACTGAGATTGGGCTGTGTATTCCATCCTCCAGATCATTTATGAATAAATTAAATAGGATTGGTCCCAGGACGGAACCCTGAGGGACCCCACTTTCCACATTGGACCATTCTGAGTACTCCCCATTTATCGCTACACTCTGAACTCACCCCTGTAGCCAGTTTTCAATCCATGTACTTACCCTTTGGTCCATGTCGACAGACTTTAGCTTGTATAGTAAATGTTGGTGGGGAACTGTATCAAATGCTTTTGCAAAATCCAGATACACTACGTCTACTGGCCTTCCTTCATCTAGATGGCAGACCACCTCCTCAAAGAAGGTTATTAGATTTGTTTGTCAAGAACGATTTTTCAACCTGGTTGAGAAAACACTAGGTTAGACTTTAGGCTTATATTTAAAGCAGAGTTCCACCCAGGAAAAAAACATTTGCCCAAAAGTCCTAAAAAAAGTTAGGGTGAGAGCTTAAGTGGTAAAGAGTTAATAAAGACGCCTATGCACTTTTTATTCAGCATTAGTTTTCAGTGCTGCCAAAAACATCAGGCTTCCAGCACTGAAAACACATATTTTGTACAGATTCTACAAAATGCTACAATTGTTACTTTGGGATTAAGACACATTTAGACTTAAAGTATCAGTTACATCACCACCCTCAGCCTGAAGCTTTGACAGAAGACAGGATGTATTCATGAGTTCACACTGTGTACAGCAAATTGTGACCATTCTACTCACAAGTCACAGCAGAAATCCAAGTTTCATCAAACCAGAAGATGTTTTTTCATTCTTAAGTTGTCCAGTTTCGTCAGTGCCCACATTAGCCTGTTCATCTTCTTGTTAGTGGAAAGGAGTGAAGCTCAGAATGGCTTTATACTGCTGTAAAACTTCAGTTCAACATATCCTGCATTTAGAGACCTCCTTTCCCGATCATTGTTGTAAAGGGGACATTTAACTGCACAGCAACATTTTAAGTGAACATCACTTTGTGCTGGTCATGCCAACCCTGTCTTACTTCTTTTTGTATTAGGATGCCTGCCTTTACACACACACACACACATGAACATTAATGGCATCCCAGTCTTAGTCCGTAGGGTTTAATATTGAGTTGGCCCACCCTTTGCAGCTATAACACCTTCAACTCTTCTTGGAAGGCTGTCCACAATGTTTAGGTGTGTGTCAATGGAAATGTTTGATTATTCTTCCACAAGCACATTTGTGAGATCAGGCACTGATGTGGACGAAAAATCCAAAGGTGTTCTATTGGGTTGAGGTCTGGACTCTGTGCAGGCCAGTCAAGATTCTCCACCCCAAACTCGCTCATTCATGTCTTTATGGACCTTGCTATGTGTACTGGTGCGCAGTCATGTTGGAACGTGAAGGGTGCCATCACCAAACTGTTGCCACAAAGTTGGAAGCATGAAATTGTCCAAAAATGTCTTGATATGCTGACACCGTAAGAGATCCCTTCACTGGAACTAAGGGGCCAAGCCCAACTCTTAAAAAACAACCCCACACCATAATCACCCCTCCACCAAGTCATTTGGACCAGTGCACAAGCAAGTTCCATAAAGATATAGATGAGTGAGTTTGGGGTGGAGGAAATTGATTGACCTCAACCCTATAGAACACCTTTAAATGAATGATGAATTTCAGCAGAGACAGCGAGCCAGGCCTTCTTCTCCACCTCACAAATGTGCTGCTGGGACAAGGCCATTTGGTGCCCAGGGAGAAGATGGCAAACAGTCCCCCCCCGGTTTCTAAGAAAGCATCTGCCCCTTCCAGCCCTGCCTTGTAATGGCCCTGCCTAGCAACATGGGCGCTTTTAGCCTGCTAGCAGCCGAAAAGTACTCCTTAAAGTGGAGCTCCACCCTAAAGTGGAACTTCCGCTCATCGGAACCCTCCCCCCTCCGGTGTCACATTTGGCACCTTTTAGGGGGTGCAGATACCTGTCTGAGACAGGTATTTGCACCCACTTCCAGCCACACAGTCTGCGGGTAGACTGCGGGCAAAACGTGAGATCCCGTCCCCCACGTTTTGTTCTGGGAAACACACGGCTTCCAGAACACAGCAGGGACCAGTGAGCATGGCGCAGCACGACCTGCGCATGCACCGTAGGGAACTGGGCAGTGAAGCCGCAATGCTTCAATTCCTGGTTCCCTCACGAGGATGTCCGTGGGGGCAGCATAGTGACGAGCGATTGCTCGTCTTCTGCTGCCGACGTCGCTGGACTCCAGGAGAGGAAAGTGTCCTAATATTAAAAGTCAGCAGCTGCAGTATTTGTAGCTACTGGCTTTTAATCTATTTTTTTTGGCGGAGCTCCGCTTTAAATAGTGGTAAATCGCCGCTAAAACTGGCAAAGCTTTACCACTAATGGAACTGCCACCCCAGTGTGAAAGAAGCCTTATAAAAAATGTAGAAAAAGTCAGTGGCGGCAGTGGACATTGCAAGGACCTCACACAGATCAGTGTCCGTGTGTGGACACCTTGCCAACCCCTGTCCATGCTACATATTACGCAAATTAAACAGCAGTGGTCATTAACCTCGCCTCAGCCTCCTCCCCTCCCCAATCCAGCCATTTAATAATCTACTCTTCTGCTTACTTTACACAAGTTCAGTCCGTAGCACACTGTTTGTCACACAATACTTTCCAGTTTCCACATCTTCTAGATTCCAGGTAGAGCCAGGCTCCTTGACTCCTCTAGGTCACAGCGCTGATACAGCTCCCTGCACTCCTCTGAGGCCTACGGCTGTGAGTGATATCACACCGCTGGTAGGGACAACGAGACTCCTTCGTAGGGGGAATAAACAGTGAAGCTGACAGGGAAGGGAGGTGAGGGATGCAGGAGCGCACTCGGCACACACAATTTGTACAGTGCTGCTGGCTATGACACAGGCGCTGTGGCAGAACTTCACCTGAACCCCCCCTCCTATAGCAAATGGTACCACCCAGGGCAATTCTCCCTTCCGCCCCTGCCTTGTACCGGCCCTGTCTGGAAGGATCAGAGCTAAAAACTTGGATTTTAGGTGTCCCTTTAGGCACCATTGTACTGAATGCTCTTTCCACTAGAATGAAAGCCTCAGCCCGGGCATGGAAAGCACATGGATAGCACTACCACCCTCGCAAACCATATCACCTCCCATCCTGCTAGGAGTTCTCACACAACTAACGCAAAGGAATCCTACACATTCAAGACCTGTTCTCCAACTCAAACTTAAAAACCTTTTCCCAGCTGCGTAAACAGTTTGCGCTCCCAGCCTCAGAATATTTCACTCACTTAAGGGTAACCCATTGCTTATCTACCCTACCCAAACATAAACCAATATATTCCCTACCTTCTACCATATGGTCCTTTTAACCCACTCATCGCCTAAACACTTTACACCGGAAGAAACACTTTATTAAATCTACCTCATTCAGTGGACGGCTGGTGAAGTTTTAGGATGGGGTGCACTAGACCCCGCCCTTCCTTTTTGACCCCTTCCTGTGGACAGCCTTCCCAGAAAAGTTGAAGCTGTTATAGCTGCAAAGAGTGAGCCAACTTAATAAAGAACCCTATGGACTATAACACTGAGATGCCATTAAAGTGCATGTGCATGTAAAAGAAGGCATTCCAATACTTTTGATAATATAATATATATACTGTATAAACAGTATCTCACAAAAGTACACCCCTCACATTTTTGAAAATATTTTATTATATCTTTTCATGTAACAACACAGACACAGATCCCCATAAACATTTACTGTACAAACTAAGGTCCGTTGGCATGGACCATAGGGTGAGTACATGAATTTAAAACTGGCTACAAGGGAGAGTTCAGAGGGTGGTGATAAATGGGGAGTACTTGGAATGGTCAGGGGTGGTTAGTGGGGTTCCCCAGGGTTCTGTGCTGGTACCAGTCCTATTTCATTTGTTCATAAAGGACCTGGAGGATGGGGTAAACAGTTCAATCTCTGTATTTGCAGACTATACTAAGCTAAGCAGGGCAATAACTTCTCCGTAGGATGTGGAAACCTTGCAAGAAGACCTTAACAAATTAATGGTGTGGGCAACTACATGGCAAATAATGTCTAATGTAGAAAACTTAAATAATGCATTTGGGTGGCAAAAATATGACTGAAATCTATGCACAGTGGGGGGGGGGGCCTCTGGAGGAATCTAGGATGAAAAAGGACCTGGGTGTCCAAGTAGGTCCAAGTAGATGAGTGGCTCAGCACCAAGCTGCTGCTAAGCAAACAGAAAATTGGCATGCATTAAAAAGGGGATTAACTCCAGAGATAAAACAGTAATTCTCCCGCTCTACAAGACTCTGGTCAGCAGTGGCGGCCCATCCATAAGGGGCGCCCGGGCGCCGCCCCCCCTCCTCCAGTCAGTAAAAAAAATATAAAAATAAAATATCTAAAAAAAAAAAATGTTTTATTTAAACATGTCCCTTTAAGGATTTTTTTTTTTTACAGAAAAGGTCCTTATGTGCACTGTGTCCGGGCGCCGGGCGCCGGGCACAGTGCTGTATGGGTAGCGCCACGTCTGTGCAATCACGCGATTGCGGACGAGGCGCTACATTGGGGGCCAAAAAATGCTTTTGTGGCTATGTCCATCGCGCCACAGCCCCTGGCGCGATGGACTGTATTATTCTCGCCGGGCGCGTGCACGCACTGCAGTGTTTTCCGACGTCACTCGAAGTACCGGAAGTGACATCAGCACTCTTCAGCTCCGTGGAACGTGCGGATCTGTAACAGGTAAATTATTCCTTCCATGCATTCCCCTCTTCCCTGCTGACATGCAGACTTCTCCCCCACCCCCTTGGTATAATTAGTGGCCGGCTCCCCCCCCTCCCCACTTAATCAAAGTTTCACGTTCGTCCGTCCACCAAGCCCCCCCTCTCAATGAACCCCCCCCCCCGCTTATATACTTATGCTACTGTGTTTATACATGTCTCAGCCAGGGTATATATACGGTATAGGGGGATTTATACTTGTCTCAAGCAGAGTGTCTACAATATATAGAATGTTGCATTGTATATATATGTATATACAGTATGAGGTGCTGTGATTTGTATATATGGATTGCTGTGATTTTTTTTTATACAGTGTATGTATATATGGGCACTGTATATGCTTTAATAGGGTGCTGTAATCTGTATATATGATGTGTATATATAGGGTGCTTAATATACTAACTAAACATGTCTCAGGCAAGGTGTATGCAATATATAGGATACTGCATGGTGGTGGCTGTATAGGAAGGTGTAAGATATATATATATATATAGATATATATAGAGGGGTGCAGTGATTGGTGGTCTTGGTATATAGAGTGTAGTATATAGAGGGGTGCAGTGATTGGGGGTCTCGGTATATATAGTGTAGTATATAGAGGGGTGCAGTGATTGGGGGTCTCGGTATATAGAGTGTAGTATATAGAGAGGTGCAGTGATTGGGGGTCTCGGTATATATAGTGTAGTATATAGAGGGGTGCAGTGATTGAGGGTCTTGGTGTATATATAGAGTGTAGTATATAGAGAGGTGCAGTGATTGGGGGTCTCGGTATATATAGTGTAGTATATAGAGGGGTGCAGTGATTGAGGGTCTCGGTGTATATATAGAGTGTAGTATATAGAGGGGTGCAGTGATTGGGGGTCTCGGTATATATAGTGTAGTATATAGAGGGGTGCAGTGATTGGGGGTCTCGGTATATAGAGTGTAGTATATAGAGAGGTGCAGTGATTGGGGGTCTCGGTATATATAGTGTAGTATATAGAGGGGTGCAGTGATTGAGGGTCTCGGTGTATATATAGAGTGTAGTATATAGAGGGGTGCAGTGATTGGTGGTCTCGGTATATAGAGTGTAGTATATAGAGGGGTGCAGTGATTGGGGGTCTCGGTATATATAGTGTAGTATATAGAGGGGTGCAGTGATTGGGGGTCTCGGTATATATAGTGTAGTATATAGAGGGGTGCAGTGATTGGGGGTCTCGGTGTATATATAGAGTGTAGTATATAGAGGGGTGCAGTGATTGGTTGTCTCGGTATATATAGTGTAGTATATAGAGCGGTGCAGTGATTGGTGGTCTTGGTATATATAGTGTAGTATATAGAGGGGTGCAGTGATTGGGGGGTCTCGGTATATATAGTGTAGTATATAGAGGGGTGCAGTGATTGGTGATCTCGGTATATAGAGTGTAGTATATAGAGGGGTGCAGTGATTGGGGGTCTCGTTATATATAGTGTAGTATATAGAGGGGTGCAGTGATTGGGGGTCTCGGTATATATAGTGTAGTATATAGAGGGGTGCAGTGATTGGTGGTCTTGGTGTATATATAGTGTAGTATATAGAGGGGTGCAGTGATTGGTGGTCTTGGTGTATATATAGTGTAGTATATAGAGGGGTGCAGTGATTGGGGGTCTCGGTATACAGTATATAGTGTAGTATATAGAGGGGTGCAGTGATTGGTGGTCTCGGTATATATAGTGTAGTATATAGAGGGGTGCAGTGATTGGTGGTCTCGGTATATAGAGTGTAGTATATAGAGGGCTATGTCTCCAGTCTCTGGTAATCTAATGCAGTATGTCCGCAGTATCTGGTAATCTCGTGTAGTATGTCTCCAGTCTCTGGTAATCTAATGCAGTATCTGGTAATCTATGCAGTAATGGTAATCTGGTAATCTATGCAGTATGTCTCCAGTCTCTGGTAATCTAATGCAGTATCTGGTAATCTAGTAATCTATGCAGTAATGGTAATCTGGTAATCTATGCAGTATGTCTCCAGTCTCTGGTAATCTTGTGCAGTGTATGTCCGCAGTCTCTGGTAATCTATGCAGTACGTCCGCAGTCTCTGGTAATCTTGTGCAGTGTATGTCCGCAGTCTCTGGTAATCTATGCAGTATGTCCGCAGTCTCTGGTAATCTTGTGCAGTATGTCCACAGTATCTGGTAATCTTGTGCAGTATGTCCGCAGTTAATGGTAATCTAATGCAGTATGTCCGCAGTCTCTGGTAATCTCCTGCAGTATGTCCGCAGTCTCTGGCAATCTCCTGCCCATTTAGAGTCCTTCATTACTAACAGTGTAATTTTTTTATTTTGTTTGCGCCGATCTGTAAGGCTGCGCTATATACCATGATTTGTGATGCTGGGGCTATATACTCTGTGCTGTGATGCTGAGCTGTATACTCCTGACACTATGAGTGGAAGCAAGTGGAATACAGGGGACGGAGTGGGTGGATTATATAAGGGGCGTGGCTTTTGAGAAGTGGGATGGGCCAAACGTGGAGGGGCGGGGTCTTGCGCCCCCCATCCTAAAACTTCACCAGCCGCCACTGCTGGTCAGGCCTCACCTAGAGTATGCTGTCCAGTTCTGGGCACCGGTGCTCAGGAAGGATGTACTGGAGGATGTTGGTTATGAGGAATGGTTGTGAGCACTGAACTTATTCTCTCTGGAGAAGAGACACTTGAGAGGGGATATGATTTGAATTTACAAATACCGTACTGGCGACCCCACAACAGGGATAAAACTTTTTTTGCGGAAGAGAGTTTAACAAGACACGTGACCACTCATTAAACTTTGAAGGAGAGAGGTTTAACCTTAAACTATATAGAGGGGTCTTTACTGTAAGAGTGGCAAGGATGTGGAATTCCCTTTCCACAAGGGGTGGTCTCAGCGGGGAGCATTGATAGTTTAAAAAAACGATTAGATAAACACCTGAACGACCACAACATACAGGGATATACAATGTAATACTGACCTATAATCACACACATAGGGCCAGATTCAGCAACACTTGCGCTGGAGTAATTCGATATGCGCCGCGTAACTGGGAAGATGCGCCGTCGTTTCTATGTGGCCATACCCAACCAAACTAGATGCGCCCAATAACGGGCTATTTCCGACGCCAGAGTATCGTCAGCGCTTAATTTCGCTTGGCGCATCAGTCGCGCCTATTGATTTCCCCTGCAAATATGCAAATGAGGGAGATTTCCCAATTCACGAACGGATTGGCACCATACGCCGGCTACATGCGCGGCGCGTATCTCGTCCGTCCGGCGCAAAGTTATTTCTACAAAAGGCTGCTTTATCTTTACTCCAGACGGTCACAGGTCAGCAGGAGAGCAGCTACAGCAGCGTTACCGACGAAACTAGCAAGCTAAGCACCCACACTTGCAAGGACAACATCTCTGTGTGCCAACATGCCAGGGGCAATCGTGGTCCTAGAACTACTGATGGGTCCCCCGCAACGAAGGAGGAGGGCACGTGAGAGGATATACCGCACGCGCATGAGCCTCTTTGGCATGGGGGATGAGGAGGTGTATCGCCTCTTCAGATTCAGCCCTGATGCAATACTTGAACTAACCACAACCCTGCAGGAGGACATCACCAGCAAGACACACCGCTCACAAGCAGTGCTGCCACTGGTGAAGGTACTGGCAACACTTCATTTCCTAGCAAGTGGATCATTCCAGCGTACAAGTGGAGTGGTGGCTGGGATGTCACAGTCCACCATGAGCAGATGTGTGCACCAGGTTGTCCCTGCAATCCTCAGACGCATGTCCAACCAGTTCATCAGACCAACCACTGAGGACCTGCGGCTGAAGGCAATGACAGATTTCTACAACATTGCCAGATTCCCACGCACTGTGGGGGCCATTGATTGCACACATGTGGCACTCCAGCCCCCCAGTGCCACAGAGCACATATACCGCAATCGGAAGCATTGGCATTCCATCAACGTACAGGTGATAGCCGATGCCCAACGCATCATATGGCACGTCCGTGCCAAACACCCCGGGTCCAGCCATGACAGCTTCATATACAATCAGAGTCCCATCCCAGCAGAATTCGAACAGAACATGTATGGGGACAGCTGGCTGGTTGGTGAGTGACATGGGTGGCATGCATGACTATCCCCTCCCGTGATGCACAACAGAAGTCGCACATGCATGACTAACATCCTCCTGTCTTTTCCCTTCCAGGTGACTCTGCATATGCACTGGGACCCCATCTAATGACTCCTTTCCGGAACCCCCAAACCAGAGGAGAGAGAAAATACAATGAAGCACACATCAAAACCCGTGCAGTGGTGGAGCAAACATTTGGGCTCCTGAAGTCCCCACGGACTGTAAGGCTGCTGGTTTCTGTTACATTTGCTCAATAAGCTATGCTTGATACGTAAAGCTAAAGTGCTGTTAATATCTGTCGCATGCCCAGACCCAGGAGGGGCAACAGACAATAAGTGGTAAATACACAGGGGACTGAGAGGCCCTGTGCTCTTTGCAACGCATCTTTTTTTTTTTTGGGGCTTTTTATGCGAGAGCGCAGCAATGCAGCAGCTTCGATCCGCTAAAGAGAAGAACATGCAACAGACAGCAGCAGCAAAACTTGAACAATATGCCCACCCCTCTGCACAGTCGCCAACATCAACCAAAAGGGGAACGCAGTTTAAAGCACAGCCCTGCAGGGTACAGCAAGCTCTTCAACTACTAAAGCTTCAAGCAATAAAACCCCAGGACCTATAGAACAAAACCCTGCGGCAACGACCGACCCGTGCCTACTGTCAGAAATGGAACCAACAATAAAAGACGTGTTCACAGTGGTGAACGCATGTAAAGATACATTAACAGAGCTGTGCGCCCAGATGAAGGAGGTAAAGGAGGACCTAGCAGCGGTTCAGTCAGAGCTACAAAAAACGGCAGAAAGAACAACTGCCCTGGAGGCACGGACTAGCCAATTGGAAGATGACGTATACCCATTAATAAATGAGATGAAACTCCTGAAGGAACAGATGGGCAGATATGCATCAAAAATGGATGAGATGGAGAATAGGCTTAGAAGAGACAATGTCAGGCTGATTGGAATGCCGGAAAAAAGCGAGGGCGCCAACCCAGTGGACTTCTTGGAAAAATGGCTCATTGAGTCTTTTGGAAGAGAAACATTCTCAGCATCATTTTCAATTGAAAGAGCACATAGAGTACCATTTAGGGCCCCCCCTACAGGGGGACACCCCAGGCCGCTCCTATTGAAATTCCTTAATTACAGGGACAAAGTGACACTTTTGAGGATAGCTAGAGAGGCGGGGAAGATTATGTTCAAAGAGGTTAAAATTTCGGTTTACTCTGACTTCTCGCCGGATCTGCAGAGGCGTAGAGCAGAGTTTACGGCTGTTAAGCGTATACTGCAGAAACATAGGCTGACATATGCTCTGTTGTACCCGGCGCGATTAAGGATAGTGGCGCTGGGAGGATCCCAGATCTTTGACACCCCAGCAAGTGTAGAAAGGTGGCTGGAAGAAAATAAAGATAAGTGGTAGATGGGGGTGGAGAAGAGGAAAAAGGGACATAGACGGAGTGGCTGAGTGAGGAGGAAGAAAGATATCCAGGGTTTTCTCTTTTTTTTTGCCCTCTCCTCTTTCTCCCCCCCCCTTTTATTTTTTATTTTTATTTTTTATTTTTATTTTTTCCGAGAGGGGACAGAGAGGTGTATAAATGTTGGAGTGGAGGGAGGGGCAGGACACGCACAGATGTTGAATGGGTATGTGGGAGTGAAGGATGTGTGGTGTGGATAGTGGTCACTATAGGCCCCGTAGAGATACACCAGGATGGTGGAGGGAGGGTGGGAGAGGGGTGGGGGGTAGGGTATGGGAGCGGGAGGGGGGAGGATGGAGGGAAGGGGGAAGAATAGGATACTCACGGGAAAATTGTTCATTAAGGTCAAAAAAAAAATTATTGAAGGAAAGTAGGAAAATTAATATTACTGCACAAATAATGAAATACACTGTAAGGGGGATTGACAATTTCCAATCGGAAGAAGATTGGTACACACAAATAGAGTATGAAATATGCACAGAAATAACCTTTGATGATATCTATATATATACCTTTTGCCAAAGAGTTCACTCACAATGTTTAAGGAGGCACGGTTAACAAGTAGGAAACACAGGAAAATGGGTCACAATATTGAGGATGTGCTATGTAATTATGAGGTTTCCTCTTCTTCTTTTTTTTTTTTTTTTTTTATATACTACTCCCCGTTTAGTTATTTTTTTTCTCTGTTTTTTTTTTTTTTGTTGTAGCTGTTTTTTTTTTTTTTGTTGCTGCCTTGGGCTACTTCCCAGGGTTGGGTACCCAAGAATTTTTATGATACATTTTTCACCCCCGAATGCAGAATAGGATAATAAAGATAGGCTCATGGAATGTCAGAGGCCTGGGGACAGCAGCAAAGAGAGCAGCAGTACTCTCCACTATGGGAAAATATGGGGTGGACTTAATCTGCCTGCAGGAAACACACTTAACAAGGGACACAATTCAACATCTCCAAAGCAAAAAATATCCAATCCAGTTTCATTCAGTACACTCTTCCTACTCCAGTTTTCCTGCAGGCAGAAGAGTATAGATGAGAATGGGCGATATGTTTTTTTGCATTGTATAATTTACGGTAGAACTTGCATAATAGCGAACATTTATATCCCCCCGCCCTTTAAGCTGGACGTAATGCTAAGATTAAATGAATTTACTCAGGATAAGGGAGATATACCGATAGTAGTGGTAGGAGACTTTAATGAAGTCTTAGACCCAGGGGTCGATAGATTTCCAATACCGCCGTACCCAGGGCCCAAGGGGAGAAGCCATCTAAGCCAATTTATGGATGAAATTGGATTAGTCGATATGTGGAGAGTGAGGAGTCCGGGTACACAGCAATATTCCTGCTATTCGAGTACTTACTCCACACTCTCCAGGATAGATATGGCCCTGGGGAATGAGAAGGCATTAAGGATCATGGGTGAGATAGAATATTTACCAAGCGGAGTATCGGACCATTCCCCAATGGTTTTAACAGTAAATGCAGAGGGACCAAAAATTAGGAAAGAATGGCAAATTAATCCTTATTGGCTGGAGTTAATAAAAGAAGCAGATGGGATTTTGCCCAAACTGAGGGAGTTTGTGGATCTGAATGAAGGTTCTACAGGGACGGGAATACTATGGGATACCCTGAAGGCCTTCCTGAGGGGTATCCTGATCCAGCAAGTGGCCAAATTTAACAAACAAGCAAGAGAGGAAGAACAAAATACCCGTAGAGAAGCACTGGCAGCAGAAAATAACTATATTATCAATCCATCGGTAGAGTATAAAGCAATATGGCTAGCAAAACAGCTATCATATAAGATGGTAATAATGCGGGAGGTGGAGACTAGACGAGTCTTTTTGCGACAGTCCTCCTTCGTAGAGGGTGAGAGTGTTGGAAGGATGCTGGCGCAACTGGTGAAATCGAACTCGCCGCCCTCGGGAATCCGAGCCATTAGAACTGCAGGAGGGGTAATAACAGCAGACACAGCAGAGATAATGCAGAGCTTTCAGGGATACTACGAAAAGTTGTATACCACACAGAAGGCTGGGATGGAAGTAGAGATGGAGGAGTTCCTGGGAAGGTTAGAGATCCCAGCCATCACACAAGTAGAAAGAGAGGAGTTACAGAAATTCAGCAAGCAGTGGCTGATATGGCCAATCAAAAGTCACCAGGTCCAGATGGACTCCCGACAGAAATCTACAAATATTATGGAGAACTATTACTCCCAGAGCTGTTAAAAGCTCTGAATGGAGCCGCCATGGAGGGGAGACTCCCAGTGTCAATGCTAGAGGCAACTATAATACTTATTTTAAAAGATGGTAAGGACCCCCTAGACCCGGCCTCATATAGACCAATCTCCCTTCTGTGCTCAGATGCCAAGATAGTGGCCAAAGTTCTGGCAGCGAGGCTTAACAGATTGATCACAAAACTGGTCCACCCAGACCAAACGGGATTCATAGCCAATAGATCCACCAGTATGAATATAAGGAGGACCTTCCTAAATTTACAAACTCCGACAGAATCGGAGGGAAGGAGAGCGGTACTGTCATTAGATGTGACAAAGGCATTTGACAGTGTAGAATGGGGATACTTGTGGAGGGTGCTGGGAAAGTTCGGATTCGGTCCGAAATTTACTGGCTGGATAAAAATGCTCTATGACAGCCCCAGTGCCAAAATTAGAATTAACAATGAACTCTCTCAAAAATTCTTATTAGGGAGGGGGACGAGACAGGGGTGCCCCTTGTCGCCCCTGCTCTTCGCCCTAGCGATGGAACCACTAGCGATTGCTATAAGGTCAAACACTGGGATAGTTGGATTCCAAAGGAAGACAGGAGACGAAAGAATCGCACTATATGCTGATGATATTCTTCTCTACTTGAGGGACACGGAACATTCTCTGTCAAGAGCAATGGAGATAGTGGAGGAATTCGGTAGCTTCACGGGCCTGGAAATAAATTGGGGAAAATCAGAGCTGCTACCTGTAGACCCAATGGGGGAAGCAGGGGTAGTGGGTATAACACAACTAAAGGTGGTGGATACACTGAAATATTTAGGAATACGGGTAACGAAAGATCCCAAACAATACATAGATAAAAACCTAACCCCCCTACTGGTTAAATTTAAACAAAAAATTGGCATCTGGAAACGGCTCCCGTTATCTGTGGCTGGCAGATGCAGCTTAATCAAGATGATCTGGCAGCCACAATTGTTGTATATATTGCACAATAGTCCGGTTTGGATTGGTAGAAATTGGTTTAATAAAATTGAAACGCTCTTCAGAGAATTAATTTGGAAAGGGGGACAACCCAGGATTCGATTACGCACATTGCAGCTCCCGGTAATGGAGGGGGGTCTGGCTGTCCCTCTACCTGAGGCTTACTTCCTATCGGCACAACTGCAACAACTAAGGGGAGGTAATATATTGGGTGGGGAGACCCCCAGTGGGAGAATAATGTTGGCTGGAGCCCCACACGACTCGATTATCGAATCACTAGAAGCAGATTCCTTTAGATATAAGACCCCAACAATTAAAATGATAATTAAAATATGGGAAAAAGTTAAAAAACTAATGGGCTACACAGGATTCAGCGAACACACCCCTCTATGGAATAACCCTAAGCTATATGAAATACTACAGATAGGTAAGATGGGAGAATGGGAAAGTCGTGGTATAAAAAGGCTGTCACACTTGTATAAGGGAGTTACCTATAGGACCTTCCAGGATCTGAAGGAGGAGTTTGATATCCCGCAACATTCATTCTTTACCTACCTCCAGGTAGGACATGCCCTCGAAGCCCAGTTCAGGATACAAAAATTAAAGTGGAATAAAATGATTATACTTCAAAAGTTAGTTACAGGGGGCCCAACTAAGGGCCTCATATCTGAAATGTATACACAGATATCCAAAAAGATGAACACAGGGAGACACCTGCTTAAAGTAAAAGAAAGTTGGGAGGAAGATCTAGGCGAGATATCGCAAGAACAATGGAAGAGAATATTAGAGATGGGATCAAAGGTTTCACTTTCACCCCCTCAGAAAATCTCCCACCTGATGTTGATAAACAGAGCTTATTACACACCTAGCCGGCTATTTAAATTTGGTAAAAGACCAGATGACAAGTGTCCTAGATGCCAGGAGCATGGTGACCTAGTACACATGGTGTGGCGCTGTCCGAAGTTGGTACGATACTGGGAGGGAGTGCTGGACACCCTAAGAGATACATTTGGAATCCCACTGGAGATGGAGGCCACACTGTGCGTACTGGGCCACAGGCAGAAACGGGGGGAGCAAAGAAATGTCACAGTGGTAATACTAAGATGTTTATTCCACGCTAGAAAATGAATAGCAATGAGGTGGCAGGCATCCTCACCACCGGCAGTAAGTGCATGGATTAGGGCAATAAATTAGTCCATATGCAAAGAAAGGGCAATTTATATAAAAAGAGGAAACCTAAGAGAATTCGAAACCATGTGGAAACCATGGCTGGAGAAAAAGGGAGCCGCCCCTGTGGGGTTAAGAACGAGAGAGAGGAACAGCTAAGGTTGAGAGGGAGGGAGGACGAGGAAAGAAAAAAAAAAAAGATTGCTACCACCACATAGAACTAAGAGCCCGGGTACCGTCTTAATCAAGAATCAACCCACCTTCTAAACATGGTACATTAAGATCTAAAGGTTATCATATACCAATGCCTAGAATAAGTGTTATATTTGCATGGAACAAGTTTTTCTCGTCTGTGAAAATCAATTGAAATTTTTGTATGGTATTAAAAATAAATAAAGATTAAATATAAAAAAAAAAAAAGAAGTCCCGTTTCCGCTGCCTGGATAAGTCCGGGGGGACCCTATTGTATTCCCCTACCTTTGTGTGTCAGATCATCGGTGCATGTTGCATTCTGCACAACTTTGCTATGAGAAAAGGCCTGCAGATTGACATACGTGATGACCTGACCCCCCAACCAGACAATCCCCCCCTGCCAGAGGAGAACCAGTTTGCTGATGGAAGAGCAGTCCTCGCCATAGGCATCTTTGGACACTAAACCAAAACATTAATCACACAGACAATGCACGCGTGTACACCACTGATGTCCCTAGATCACACACACCACATGCACATCGCATTGGATTAGCCCAAGTCCAGCATGTAGGACTTGGGAGCAGCAACGCCAGCGTCAAGGCCCCAATGATGTCACTGTCCATTCATACACCTTTCACACGTCATTCATACAGCCGTGGGGTTAACTTCACCACCACGGCCGAGGGTGACACCCCTTACTGTCAGGAGTGCCACCCTCTCACATTCACACACCATTCACACTGCAACGCGTGCAGAATCAAAAATAAAAATCTCATAACCTGAGTATAAATCCAAATAAAATAAAAATCTCATAACCTGAGTATAAATCCAAATAAAATAAAAATCTCATAACCTGAGTATAAATCCAAATAAAATAAAAAACAAATCATCGGGGATGCCGGGGGCTCCTTCTTGCCGAACCTCTCTGGCTCCTCAGCTGCCTGGATGGAGTGGGTGGGGGTGGGGGGGCTTCTGGAGGTGGCTGATCCCCGGGTGGGCCACTCCTGGCAGGTGTGGCCTGCATGCCCTCCAAGGCCATGGCTATCCGGCCGAGCAAATTGTTTGTCTGGCCCTGCATCCTCAGCTGCTGGGCCTGCATCCTGAGCTGCCGGGTCACTTGGTAGTGCTGGGCCCGCCGACTCAGCCTCCCCTGGTCCCGGATGGCAGCACTGTTGGCCTGGACGGCTGCAGTGAGGTGCTTAATATCCCCCTGCACCTCCCCCAAACTGGTCACCACTGCAGCACAGTTGCAACTTACATCCTGGACTGCGTTGCTTATCTGGGCAACGGAGCCCAGGCTGTCAGCCACTTTCTCTAAGTGCCCAACTAGTTCCCCCATTTGTTGAGTCTGTCTGGCGTGATCCCTCGCCAACTGGCCCTGGACAACATCCGACACCCCCCTGGTCTTCTGGGTCGCCTTCCTGGGGCCAGAAGATGGTTGTCCCCGGGGGGATGGAGTCGCCCTTGAGGGGCTTCCAAGGATGGGGGAGGGGGTGACAGACGGCCCAGGAGAAGGGGAGGAGACCTCCAACACTAACGAAAAGTCCTGCTCTGCCACAGCAGGATCCTCCACAACCACCTCGGCAGGTGTGGTGTGGGCACTCTCTTCCTCCACCTCGGTGTCTTCACCACCCAGGGGCTCGGGCACACGATGGTGTTGGGGGGATGGGGTGGAATGGACGCTGACAGATGATGGCCCAGCTCCGTCATCTGTGGATGACACAAAGCAGACAAATGTTGGTGGTCCCACACACTTGGCACATGTACCCTCCCCCCCCCAAATGCAACACATCAAATAGGGGCTAAAAAACACTTACCTGTCCTGGAGCCTTCCTCCATGGAGTCATAGCCAGGGACCCCCTCCACCTGCTCCCTCTCCAGGCAGCGAGAGACCACCTCCTCCTCCTCGGTCAGGGTGACCGGACATGGGGGACCACCACCTGTGCCCCTGTCATGCCTCCTGATGGTGGCCACCTTGCCCCTGACCTTGCGCCGCAGATCATTTATTTTCTTCTGAATGTCAGAAGCAGTCCGGGTGGAGTACCCCAAAATATTGACCCGGCCAGCAATGGTGTCCAGGATGCCCTGCTTCCTCTCCCGGCTGGTCTTACGGCTCTTTTTCCCATGGAGAAAATGATTAAAAGTCTCCATCGCGGATATGATCACTGAGACCTCCTGTGAATTAAAGTTCAGGTTCCTCCTCTCTCTGGGGGTAGCGGGAGCAGCCATCACAGCACAAAAGTATCTTCCCTGGGGTGGGGGGAAACGGATATACTTTTGCGCCGGAATGGCGTTTCCGCCTGCGCTTTTAAGCGCCCAACGGAAGGCATTGCGCTGACGTTTCCCGGGAAGTGGTGCCGACGGAAGTTGTGAGCATGCGCAGTGAGTGCGGCTCCACTCGCCCCCTTGTGCGCATGCTCACAACTTCCGTGGATGATGCGCTGAACGTAAGCCACTCCGCTGGGCTCCGCCCATCATTTACATATGATCACACCCACTTCCACTTGCGTCGGGTTACGCCATCGCATTATCGTTACTCTGGCGCAAGTTTACGCGCAACTGCTATGTGAATAACAGTACTTGCGCTGAAAGGGTCGTCAGAGTAACGTAAATGAGAAGCGTTACTCCAGAGCAAAGATGCTCCTATCTACCTGAATCTGGCCCATAGACTGAACTTTTTTCAACCTCACCTACTATGTAACTATGAAATGACACTTTGCTACAATGTAAAGTAGTAAGTGTACAGCTTGTATAACAGTGTAAATTTGATGTTCCCTCAAAATAACTGAACACACAGCCAATAATGTCTAATGTCTGGCAATAAAGTGAGTCAATGGACGCAGCAGCAGGACACAGGAGCGCGCCCGCATGGGTGACCCGAGGGAGAGTTGCTCTCCCAAGGGCCACTCGAAAACAGGAGGAGCCAGGAGCGCCCCTGAGGGACCCAAGAAGAGGAGGATTGGGACCACTGTGCAAAACCAACTGCACAGAGGAAGTAAGTATGACATGTTTGTTAAAAAAAAGGGAACCTTTAGATATCCTATAACTTGAGAAAAAAAAAGGCTTGGCTATATATCAACGTTATATGCTAATTTCACTGTGTGTATCATGTTTCATGGTACACCTACCGTATTTATCGGCCTATACCGCGCACTTTTTTGGCCTTAAAATCAGGGCAAAATCGTGGGTGCACGATATACGCCGATACTCGCTTCCCGCGCTGTGTTTGAATCCGCCACCGACATATACTATGCGCAGTACACTCGGGTACACTCGGCCAGGCTCAGCTCCCCTTGCGGTTATGCGAGAGAAGCCGAGAGGAGCCGAGCGTGGCCGAGCGTGCCCGAGTGTACTGAGATCAGTATATGTCGGCGGATTCAAACACAGCGCGGGAAGCGGGGATCGATACTCGCTTCCCGCATTGTGTTTGAACGCGGCCGCCGACATATAATGAGCTCAGTACACTCGGGTACACTCGGCCACGCTCGGCTTCTCTCGCATAACCACCTGGCCGGGTGTACCCGAGTATACTGCGCTCGGTATATTTTGGCGACGGAGTTCAAACACAGCGTGGGAAGCGGCGATCGGCACAGAGACCAGCGCGGGAGGACACCACGACGAACGCCGGTCCGGACAAGGCCGCCGATGGACGCTGGGCAAGACACCAAAACTTTAAGTATTAAAACATTTTTTTCCAGGAATGTCAGGCTAAATGTGCGAGTAATAGGGCGATAAATACAGTATATTTAGGTTGTAAATTGGAACATGAAGCCAATTTGCACTTTCCAAAACTCAAACTGCACCCCACCCTCCCTTACTTGAATTCTGGGGTTCTTCCCCCTGCAGCATTCTGTATATTTTTTCACCTGTCCATTCATAAGATCTGTGAATGAAAAAACAACAACTCTCATCTACCAGAGAAGCTTATACTTCTCAATGGAACATGGTGATGTCCATTGATAACTTCAGCCCCATGACTGAAGGTATATTTCTCTGTGTGGACCTGGGGCTTCAGTAATAGTCTGCAGGAACCTATGCATTGCACATGAAATACACTTACTGTATTTGTTATACTTTTTGCAGGTTCCAATACAAAAACTTTATAAAGGCACACTTTTTTTCTTTTTGCAATAAGGGTGTATTTTTTTTTTTACAAAAAGCGGACTGCGCCTTTAAATTATATAATAAGAAAACAGCTTTACTCACTGTCAATCTAAAGCCTTTATAGAGCCATTCAACCCTCTCCTGTCTGTCACTCTGCCTTCCCCTGCTATCAGTGTGCTTTTGGTTGGCTTATCATAAAATGATTGGCTATTTATTACTCTTCAGAGCTGAGCCCTGTTGTACAGAGACCTCAAGAGACTGATATCAGGTCAAATCCAGGTACTTGCATAAAAAGAAAAAAAAAGAAGATATGTTAATGAGGATAGAGCTGCATCAATTTGTGAATTTTTCATGTGGAACAGAACTGGTTAATGGTTAAAAAGCATTTTACAAAGGAAACAGAGCAGATTACAAAACACATGTGTGCAATTCTTAAGCGTTTCAATTAGAGCAATCACACTTCGCTCCTTCCTTTGAGGATTTATCTTTCCTTCAAGACAGCTTTATTCAATTTAATACATGAAAGATGGCTTTTGCACATTCAGTGGAGTATGAAATGATCACTTAACGTGGCTGAGCTCTCTGTCCGGTGTCTTCGCAGTCCTAAATAAACAAATGTAGCAACTGATTACCGGCACTAAGCATATTTTCCTCATCTCTGTCTCCCATCACTAGGAGGCTTGAGAAACACTCCAGGCGGCCGCAGCGATTCCTTCTGCATGGCGGCGTTTTCCTGGCATGCAAGCTGGGAGTGACCAATGGTGAGGACAACCTGCTGACAATAATTCCTGACCTCACTCTGCTTTTCTAGTACACAGCCACTTTATACTGGTGTCTTCTAGAGGTGATGGGGCTCAGACTGACCTCCTGCATTTCATATTTCTCCCCAATGACAGAAAAGGCTTACATGAAAATTCTACATTACTGCTGAAGGCTGCAGCATGCAAATAGTCTGTTCAGCCAACAATTGCTGCATATTCTCAGTGTAGACATTAAATGGCACTACAGTAATAATGGGTAAATTAAAGGCAAATAGTCTATCCTCTTTGCAATGGAATTTTCCCATATCTAATTCCGCGTACACACGATCATTTTTCAGCATGAAAAAAAAACTTTGTTTTTCATCATGTCCAAAAAACTATGTTTTTCCAACTTCATCATTAAAAACGATGTTGCCCACACACCATCGTTTAAAAAAAAAGATGAACAAAGCGAGGTGATGTACAACACGTACGATGGCACTCTAAAGGGGAAGTTCCATTCGCCTTTGGGCTGCTTTAGCTGATTCCTTGTTAGTAAAAGACGATTCGCGCTTTTCTGTCGGTTATAGCGTGATGAATGTGCTTACTCCATTATAAACGGTAGTTTTACCAGAACGAGCACTCCCGTCTCATAACTTGCTTCTGAGCATGCGCGGGTTTAAAACATAATTTTAGCCCACACACAATCATTTTTTACAACCCGAAAAATGACATTGTTTAAAACGGCGTTAAAAAATGCAGCATGTTCGAATTTTTTTTTTTTGTCGTTTTTCAGAACCTGAAAAATGATGTGTAGCTCACACACTATCATTTAAATGACGTTTTTTTTCATGCCGAAAAATGATCGTGTGTACGCGGCATTAGTGAATATGCTGAAAAATTCACCCAATCACATAAAAGGGCAAAAACACAATTGGATTTGATGATGGAAGCCAGCAGAGCTTCACCTTATTCAATAAGCTACCTAAAAATTCTCATGAAAAATGAACAGCCTATTTTATTTTAGTAAATCAATCCCATATAGTTTAAAAGGTAACTCCACTGTAGTGGGGAAAAATAGCAAATAAAGAAAAAATAATATAGTGTATACAATTGCGAAGTCATATTGTAATTGAATGTTATTAAAAATGTACCTTTCCTTTTCAATCTGCAGCCGCTGTAATTTTCTGAAAATGCAATGCAATATGGCTACTTGGAGGTGTCCTGTACACCGAATGTGTACAGAACGCTCCCCAGAAACGTCATGTCCTTCTTATGTGAATGGCTCATAGAAGTCTCCTCTAAGAAAAAAGTCAGATTTCAGGTATACCCTGCAACAAAAATGTAATTTTTGGTGAAATTCTCCCAATAGGAAATCACGGATAAGGGGATGCAGGCCCAGCAGCTTTTCTCATTAGAGCCCTGCAGGTGCACAGCTGATTGTTAATTATGAAACCACACCCATTAGGCTCACTCTCCCACATGGATACAGAGAAACACACAGGGATTTCTTCAGAATAACAAAAGGTAGGAATCTGCAGCAAAGTTTGTTAAAATCCTTGTAATGTACATCGATCACCTAGAGGGGAATGTTTTTTTCTCAACAAAAGTGCACGTACTCTTTAACTGGTCAGAACCATCATGGAACAATTACCTTTTGCAGGTAGAAAATCCTGTCTTGTCTTCAGCTTTAATTATAAATTACAGGTATTTATAAAGCGCCAACAATTGCAAATCGCTTTACATACTTGTCTTGCATACAAACGGCAAAGAATTGTCGGGCAACAAACACAAAACTATGTGGTTTTTGAGCTCTTTAGTGCCACCAGGGCAGCCATCAGAAATGTTGGGGCACCTTACACAGCTTTAGACCTGGGCCCCCCTGGGCCTGACTATCAAAATTCCATAGGGCCAGCCACTCGCCACCCCACCAAATCCACCCACCGGCCACCCCACCAAGCCTCATTCCATGTCCTCCTCCTTCTCCAGTTCCATCCCCCCATCCCATGTCATCATTGTCCTCCTCTTCCATCCCATGTCCTCCTCCTCATCCATCCCATGTCCTTCTACTCCTTCTCTACCATTTCCTCCATCCCCTGTGCTTTTTATCCTCCATACCTTGTCCTCTTCCTCCTCCAGTCCCATCCCATCCCATCTTCTCCTCCTCCTCCTCCTCCTGTCCCATTCCCCATCCCATGTCCTCCTTCTCTATCCTATGTCCTACTCCTCCTCCAGTCCCCTCCCATGTCCTCCTCCTCCAGTCCCATCCCATGTCCCATCCCATCCCTCTTCCTCTTCCAGTATCATCCCATGTTCTCCTCCTCCTCCATCCTATGTCCTCCTCCTTCAGTCCCATCGCATAGCCTCCTCCTTCCATCCCATCTCCTTCTCCTCCTTTCCCATCCCATGGCCTCCTCCGGTCCCATCCCATGCCCTCCTCCTCCAGTCCAATCACATGTCCTCCTCCTCCAGTCCCATCACATGTCCTCCTCCTCCAGTCCCATCACATGTCCTCCTCCAGTCCCATCACATGTCCTCCTCCAGTCCCATCCCATCTCCTTCTCCTCCAGTCCCATCCCATGCCCTCCTCCTCCAGTCCCATCACATGTCCTCCTCCTCCAGTCTCATCACAGTTCCTCCTCCTCTAGTCCCATCCCATGTCCTCCTCCTCCAGTACTATCACATGTTCTTTTCCTCCTCCGGTCCCATCCCATGTCCTCCTCCTACAGTCCCATTCCATCTCCTTCTCCTCCAGTCCCATCCCATGGCCTCCTCCGGTCCCATACCATGCTGTCCTCCTCCAGTCCCATCACATGTCCTTCTCCTCCAGTCCCATCACATGTCCTCCTCCTCCATGCAAAAAAAACAAAGAAGCTTGGACTCCAAAAATGTTCCTTTAATTAAAATCGATTACAAAATAAACACGCCACAGCAAAAATTGGGACAAAATCTAACGTTTCGCACTGTAGCTTCAGTGCTTAGTCATAGCTCCTCCTCCAGTCCCATCACATGTCCTCCTCCTCCAGTCCCATCCCATCTCCTTCTCCTCCAGTCCCATCCCATGGCCTCCTTCTTCTCCGGTCCCATCCCATGCCCTCCTCCTCCAGTCCCATCACATGTCCTCCTCCTCCAGTCCCATCACAGTTCCTCCTCCTCTAGTCCCATCCCATGTCCTCCTCCTCCAGTACTATTACATGTTCTCTTCCTCCTCCAGTCCCATCCCATGTCCTCCTCCTCCAGTCCCATCCCATGTCCTCCTCCTCCAGTCTCATTGCATGTTCTCTTCCTCCTCCACTCCCATCCCATGTTCTCTCCCTCCTCCAGTCCCATCCCATGTCCTCCTCCTCCAGTCCCATGCCATGTTCTTTTCCTCCTCCAGTCCCATCCCATGTTCTCTTCCTTCTCAAGTCCCATCCCATGTCATCCTCCTCCTCCAGTCCCATCCCATGTCCTCTTCCTCCAGTCCCATGTCCTCCTCCTCCAGTCCCATCCCATGTCCTCCTCCTCCTCCAGTACCATCACATGTTCTCTTCCTCCTCCAATTCCATCCCATGTTCTCTTCCTCCTTCAGTCCCATCCCATGTCCTCCTCCTCCAGTCCCATCCCATGTCCTTCTCCTCCAGTCTCATTGCATGTTCTCTTCCTCCTCCAGTCCCATCCCATGTTCTCTTCCTCCTCCAGTCCCATCCCATGTCCTCCTCCTCCTCCAATCCCATCCCATGTTCTCTTCCTCCTCCAGTCCCATCCCATGTCCTCCTCCAGTCCCATCCCATGTCCTCTTCCTCCAGTCCCATGCCCTCCTCCTCCAGTCTTATGTCCTCTTCCTCCAGTCCCATCTCATGTCTTACATGAGATAACCAGAGACTGCGGATAGATTACAGGAGATAACCAGAGACTGCGGATAGATTACAGGAGATAACCAGAGACTGCAGATGGTTTACAGGAGATAACCAGAGACTGCGGATGGTTTACAGGAGATAACCAGAGACTGCGGATAGATTACAAGAGATATCCAGGGACTGCGGATAGATTACAGGAGATAACCAGAGACTGCGTACAGATTACAGGAGGTAACCAGGGACTGCGGATAGATTACAGGAAATAACCAGAGACTGCGGATGTAACATATTACAGGAGATGATCAAGTAGCCATTTTTAAAAGTTTACCTTTCAGCAACTACCAGCTATACAGGGAGGGGGGGGTAAACAACAGGGAGGGTTTAACCGTTTGGCACAACAGTGAGGCAGTGAATATGGGCAGAAACACCTACCTGGCCAGCCGGGCTTACCTCCCGCTCTCAGCCATGAGGGACTATTAGCAGTCAGGGGGTGGGGCTCTCAACCGGCCAGGGGTGGGGCTCCAAGCAATCCAGGGGAGCAGCTCCTACCTGGTTTCTCTGCTCCAAGTACATACATGCTGCATGGGGCGGGGCAGGGCAGGCTCAGAGCATCAGTGGAGCTCTCGGCCCCACCCCTCCCTGCTGACAGAGCCTCCCTCATTCGAGCCCAATAGCCTGGGCTAGTGTGCCCCGGTGGTCGGGTGGTGTAATAGCATGGCAGGCTCAGGCAGCACACAACACAGCTTGTGTCTCAGTGCCGATGGTGGCACAAACAGCGCTACTAGTTAGAGCAGTGCATACATACATTTTACTTCTAAATGGGTAGTTGTACAGCCCACTACTGGAGCCGACCCAGCGTGGGTCCTTTACATGTGTACTGGCTGTACACCCCTGATGGCGGCCCTGAGCGCCACCCTTTGGTCAACTTCTGCTAATGTGGTGTTATGGTGAGCATTGCTTCCGAGCATGCGTATTTGTACTTTGGAGTTTTGAACGACAGACTTGTGTACACATGATCGGAAAATCCGACAACACACAATAGTTGGCAGAAAATTTTAAAGCAAGCTATCCAACATTTGTTAAATCTGACAACAATTTTCTGATGGAGCATACAAACTGTCGGATTTTCCTGACAATAGCCTGTCATCATACAATTCCCATCGAAAAATTAGATAGTGTGTACGAGGCTAAAGTCAACCCCCTTTCACTGCAATTACAGCTGAAAGTCTTTTTGGGGATGTCTCTACCAGCTTTGCACACCTAGTAAGAAAAATGTTTGCCCAGTCTTTTTTGCAAAATAGCTCAAGCTCTGTCAGATTGGATGGAGAGTGTCTATGAAAAGAAATTTTCAAGTCTTGCCACAGTTTCAAATTAGAATTAGGTCAGGACTATGACTGTGCCATTCTAACACATGAATATGCTTTAATCTAAACCATTTTATTGTAGCTCTGGCTGTATGTTTAGGGTAGTTGTCCTGCTGGAAGGTGACCCTCCGTCTCAGCCTCAAGTCTTTTACAGACTAATGCCGCGTACACACGATCATTTTTTGGCATGAAAAAAACTACGTTTTTCAAAAATGTAATTTAAAATGATTGTGTGAAGCCCTCACATCATTTTTTAGCTTCTGAAAAACAACACATTTTTTTTTCGAACATACTGCATTTTTTAACAACGTTTTAAACAATGTTGTTTTTCGGGCTGTAAAAAATGATCGTGTGTGGGCTAAAACGATGTTAAAAACCCTAGCATGCTCAGAAGGAAGTTATGAGACGGAAGCGCTCGTTCTGGTAAAACTACCATTCGTAATGGAGTAAGCACATTCATCGCGATGTAACAGACAGAAAAGGGTGAATCGTCTTTTACTAACAGGAAATCAGCTAAAGCAGCCCCAAGGGTGGCGTCATCTGCATGGAACTTCCTCTTTATAGTGCTGTCGTACCTGTTGTACATCACCGCGCTTTGCTAGAGCATTTTTTTTAAACAATCGTGTGTGGGCAACGTCCTTTTAATAATGAAGTTGGAAAAAAATAAGTTTTTTCTAAATGATGAAAAACGTTGTTTTTTTTATCCCGAAAAATTATCGCATGTACGCTGCATAACAGGTTTTCTTCTAAGATTGCCCTGTATTTGGCAACATCCATCTTCCCATAAACTCTAACCATCGTCCCTGTACCTGCTGAAGAAAAGCATCTCCACAACATGATGCTGCCACCACCATGTTTCACGGTGGGGATGGTGTGTTCAGCGTGATGTGCAGTGTTAGTTTTCTGCCTCACGTTTCGCTTTAAGGCCAAAAAGTTCAATTTTGGTTTCATCTGACAAGAGTACCTTCTTCCACGTTTGCTGTGTCCCCCACATGGCTTCTCGCAAAATGCAAACAGGACTTCTTATGGCTTTCTTTCAACAATGGTTTTCTTCTTGCTACTCTTCCATAAAGGCCAGATTTGTGGAGTGCACGACTAATACTTGTCCTGTGGACAGATTCTCCTATGTGAGCTGTGGATCTCTGCAGCTCCTCCAGAGTTACCATGGGCCTCTTGGCTGCTTCTCTGATTAATGCTCTCCTTGCCCGGCCTGTCAGTTTAAGACAATTGGTTCCACTAGATTTAGGCTAGAGGTATCAGACTAAAGGGGGCTGAATACTAATGCACGCCAGACTTTTCAGATATTTATTTGTAAAAAATTTGGAAAACCATTTATCAGTTTCCCTCTACTTTACAATTATGTTCCACTTTGTGTTGGTCTATCACAACAATCCAATAAAATACATTTAGGTTTTTGGTTTTAACATGACAAAATCTGGACAATTTCTAGGGGTACAAATACTTTTTCAAGGCACTGTATATACAGTATTTGAGGAATGGGGGTGTTATATATATTTTTTTTATTATTATATTTTAATTTATTTTTTACACCTTTTTATTCATGGAATGTTACCGACATGTGGTGAAAATTTCATGTCAATGTCACCTTTAGAAATATATTTACCTAGAAAATTGGTGACGTGTTCAATATTTATTTTACCTGTTGTACATCCATTTAGGGATACACACAAACTTCCATGTTGAGGCTGAGCTTCAGTCTGGTTTTTATGTATTTTTTTCCTTCTTTCATATATGTAAGCAACAACAGTTCCTTCATAATACATACATACTGTATATTGTAGCTTTTTTTCCCCCTTGAGGATACATTTTATTTGTTTGTTTTTTGATTAAAGGAAACATTTACAGAGAATAAAACACAGTACTCTGCTATTGTGAAGTGCCTGTAAATTCTAGCTAGCTGTCTTTCTGTGTCTTCAAAGTTTTCAGAGCCTCTGACAAGCATGCAGTCAGTGAAATCAGAACTCCTGATCTGTATTCTTGAATTAATTGCAAGCAAAATTTCCCACTATTTTTAGGACCAAACAGTTCTAGAAAGACAGCGACACCCATATAAAATGAGATGGAAGGGTTATAATTATAACTACGATTATAAATGATAGATCTTGTGATTATAAATGATAGATCTTGTGATTATAAATGATAGATCTTGTGATTATAAATGATAGATCTTGTGAATATAAATGATAGATCTTGTGATTATAAATGATAGATTTCTGTGATTTTAGAACCTATAAAGGTTATGGGAAAAGGGTTAACGTTAAACGCTATGACGGAAGTGTAATGTCTGCCCTGTGAAATCGGTTGACAGTTGTGAAGGCAAACTTTTTCCACTTTCCATCAGGCTCAATTTTCCATTATCATCGCGGTTAAAATAACACTACCTACAAAACCGCTAAAACAATAGACACATTACAGCTAGTGAAGAAAATGAAGTTACCTGATATATTTGGCCGTATTCTCATTCAACACTTTTGGCTTTTCTTGGCTTGGCAGCCCAGGGAAGTGGTATGTCCTGTGGAATGTACTGAAGGTTGAGGACAAACATATAGGTCTGCTGGTTACAAGAATAGGAGTGAAGCTGAAATATGTGGGTTTCATGTCAGTGTAAATGCAGCATCCTATGTTTGCTTTCATTATTTAATTGTTAAAATGCAGCTGAAGGGTGTACTCCACTCCCCAGATATTGGAAAATGTCAGGTGGTCCTGTATAGCATAAAGACAAGAGCAAAAACAGTGCACGTATTATGTTTCTGGAGTGTTGCGTATGTGAACATTTACCTAAAGTGGTGCTGAAATCAAAAAGTAAAGATTTGCTATTTTATAGGGAACATTAAGGCAGAACTCCAGCCAAATAATAATAAAAATAAATAAATAAAACCAGCTCTTAATGCAAAATGATCCCTACAGTAATTTTTTCTGCCACTAGATGTCCTCATACTGAACCCACCCCAGACTGTGACTCGACAACACATGCTCCTTGACAACACATTAACTGATTGCCTCCTTGTACTGCTTTTACCCCCCACACTCCAGTCCTGCTGTACAGGAATTACAAGAGGCTGATACCAGATAAAAATCTTTTATTGCTTTTGCGCTGCTTGCATTTCTAAAAACACATTTAGGACAGTTTAGTTCAGTAGGACAGCCAGCAGCTCACAGCAGTGCTAATGCATCGATCATGGCACATCGCACTGTGTACTTTTTTTTTTAACTGCTTCACAACCTCCCTATAGCAGTTTTACTGCTACAGTGCGACCACTGTAGACAGGATCAGTACTCTATATATACACGTGATCCCGCACTTCGGGTAGTGGGCACAAATGCGGTGCCAGAGGTTTGCTCCTGCTGTAATTAGGCAAAGCGAGAGACAATCAGTGGGTACCGCAGACTTGATGTCCACCAGCACCTGCTGATTGCTCGTTACACAGGCAGAACGGCAGTCTGCCTATGTAAAGGCAGATTGCCATTCTGTCAGTAGGGAATGTACTGTAGGTTGAGGACAAACATGTAGGTCTGCTGGTTACAAGAGTAGGAGTGCAGCTGAGATATGTGGGTCAAACGCGGAGGTGGAAACATGATGCTTTGGGGCTGTTTCTCTGCTAAAGGTACAGGCTGGCAAAGTGGCTGAGTGGCCAATGGACAGGGCCATGTTTTGTAAAATCTTGGATGAGAGCCTTCTTTCCTCAGCAAGAATACCGAAAATGGGTCGTAGATGGGTTTTCCAGAATGGCAATGACCCAAAACATACAAGAACAAGAAGAGGCTCAAGAAGAAGCACATTAAGGTCATGGAGTGGCCTGGTGAGTCTCCAGACCTTAACCCTATAGAAAATATAATAAGGGAGCTGAAACTTCAAGTGGGCAAACTTACAAAATCTGCAGGAGATCAAATAATTATTTTCACCACTGTATGTATATATGGGCTGAAACATTTTTGCTTTTCATGTTTACCTGTTGGATATCTCTTAGGCCGCGTACACATGATCGAACATGTCCGCTGAAACTGGTCCGCAGACCAGTTTCAGCGGACATGTTCGATCGTGTGTACAGGGCCTCACAGTTTGCACTCAGGACTTTATTATATACAGTACTGTGCAAAAAATTTAGGCAGGTGTGAAGAAATGCTGTAAAGTAAGAATGCTATCAAAAATATGTATTTTATTTGTTTATTTTTAACAATTTACAAAAGTTAAAGTAAGCGAACAGAAGAAAAATCTAAATCAAATCAATACTTGGTGTGACTACCCTTGGCTTCAAAACAGCACCAATTCTAGGTACACACAGTGCTTGTGCACACAGGCTTTGAAGTAACTAGTGATGAGCGGAATACGCCATATTCGATTTCGCGATATTTCGCAAATATTTCGAAGAATATTCGCGAATATTCGTTAATATCGAATATTCGTGATATTTTATAAAAAAAAAAAAATTGCGAAATTTCGCTTTTTTTTTTTTATAAAATATCACGAATATTCGATATTTACGAATATTCGCTATATTTTATAAAAAAAGCGAAATTTCGCATATGCGAAAGCGAAAATGATTGCGAAATTTCGCTATTTTTTTTTGGATAAAATATCACGAATATTCGCTATATTTTATAAAAAAAAAAAAATTGCGAAATTTCGCTAGTGCGAAATTTGAAAAATACGAATATTCTAAATAGCGAATATTCGCCGCGATATTCGAGTTATTCGCAAATACTCGAATATGCAATATTCGTAGCGAATATTCGCAATGCGAATATTCGTGAGCAACACTAGAAGTAACTCGGCTGGTAGGTTGTTCCAAACATCTTGAAGAACTAACCACAAATCTTGTGTGGTTGTAGGCTCCCTCTGATCCTTCCGTCTCTTCATGTAATCTTAGACAGACTCAATGATGTTGAGATAAAGGCTCAGTGGAGGCCAAACCATCACGTTCAGTACTCGTTCTTTTTTGCAGTGGAGGTAGTTTTTAACGACCTTGGCTGTATGTTTGGGGTTGTTGTCCTGCTGTAGAATTAATTTGGGGCCAATCACAAGCCTCCCTGATGGTATGGCATGATGGATAAGTATCTGTCTGTATTTCTCAGCATTGAGGATACCATTTATTGAGCAACAATGAGGACCAAAGATGCAGTGGTCGGCCAAGGAAACCTAATGCAGTAGATTAAACACACCAGATTCAGGTAGATGGGCGAATCTTTATTTTGGAGTAACGTTTCTCTTTTACGTTACTCCGCCGAAACTTTAGGAGCAAGTACTGTATTCACAAAGCACTTGGTCCTAAAGTTGTGGTGGCGTAGCGAAAATGAGCCGGCGGAATTCAAATTGGGTGGGTAGGGGGCGTGTATTATTTAGACTAGGCGCGATCCCGCGGCAAACGTACTGCGCATGCGTCGACTGTCAGTGCGCATGCTCCTAATTCTGTCAGTGAACGTCAATGACGTCAATCCCCATTCACGGACGTTTTACGCAAACGACGCGAAAATTTTTAAATTCGACGCGATGACGACGGCCATACTTAACATAGGATACTCCACTAGGGGGCTGGTTTTTCTTTACGCCGCGTATCTCTTACGGAAACGTCGGAAAGTCACTGCGTCGGGCCCGAATACGATCGTGAATTGCCGATTCTCGCTGATTAACATATTCTCGGCGTTAATCAGCGGGAACGCCCCGAGCGCCATTTTTAAATTTGCAGTTCCGATACGACAGCGAAATACAATTACGCCGCTCGTATAGGAACTCCAACCCGGCGTTTCTTGTTTTCTGCTTACAGAAAACAGAAACGCCGGCTCAAAGTGAGAGTTAGGCTGGAGTATCACTGATACTCCAGCCTAACTCTACCTGAATCTGGCCCATAATGCTTACTTCCCTTCAACATCAACTATGCACGAAAAGATAGCAACTTGGGTGCAGAAAAATGGCAGCAGGTGCTCTGGACTGATGTGTCAACATTTGAAATATTTGGCTTTAGCAGGAGGCAGTTTGTTTGTGAAGGTCTGAAGAGCGGTCCAATAATGAGTGTCTGCAGGAAACAGTGAAGCATGGTGGAGGTTCCTTGCAAGTTTGGGGGTGCATTTCTGCAAATAGAGTTGGAGATTTTGTCAGGATCAAGGGTGTCCTCAATGTTAAGAAATACAGGCAGATGCTTATCCATCATGTCTTACCATCAGGGAGGCGTGTGAATGGCTACAAATGTATTCTGCAGCAGGACAATGACTCCAAACATACAACCAATGTCATTAGGATCTACAGTATCTTCAGGGTAAAGAAGAAAGAGAACTGAGAATTATGGTTTGGCCCACTCAAAGCCCTGATCTGAACATCATCAAGTCCAGAGGCGATTTAGTTTGCATGTGCCGCGCTATATAAGTTTTTCATTCATTCATTCAAGTCTGTCTGGGATTATATGAAGAGACATAAGGATCTAAGGCAGCCTACATCCACAGAAGATCTGTGCTTAGTTGTTCAAGATGTTTGGAACAACCTACCTGCCAAGTTGCCTCAAAAATTGTGTGCACAAGCACTGTGTGCACCTAGAAGGATTGATGCTAAATTGAAGGCAAATAATTGTCACACCAAATATTGATTTGATTTCTCTTCTGTTCATTATATATATATGAGGCAAAAATTGTGTGATTTGACTGAGAACTGTGGCGGAAGGGTCAGTAATATCCATTATCTGATAAAACAGAAAGATTAAAATGCAAGACTAACACCCTTGTTGAGAGTAGGCAGCTTCCTATCAGTGTGCTGTGTTCTGATCTAGAACTGATAACTAATGTATGTATACATGGCTAATGCACCATGTTTAGCAGCTCTTATCTGCAGTTTGTTTTTAGAGCAGTTAATATGCACATGATTGCAGATTAGTGCAATGATCGGGTAACCTCCCTTATCTCCTCCTATATACTGCAATGTATTTTCATTTCCAAGGTTGCCAAGAGATAATGGGGCTGATTTACTAATGAATCTGCGCTGCGCCGGTACATGCCTTAATTAGTGCGCTGGATGAATCCCTAATTAGGCGCATGAACCGGCGGCAGCAGCAGCGCGATGTGATTGATAACTAAAGCCGCCGCCGAACTCCCTGTATAAGTCTATGGGGGAAAATCTTAATAGTGAATTTTAAAGGCTAATCTGCAAGTTTTGTCCTAAAAAGTGTTTGGGGACCTCAGTCCTGCCCCAGGGGACATGTACCAATGCTTTTTTTATTTTTTAAAACGGCCGTTTTTTCGGGAGCAGTGATTTTAATAATGCTAAAAGTGCAATAATAAAAGTGTAATTTTCCTTTAAATTTCGTACTATGGGGGTCTCTAATGTCAGCATGTGAAAAAGCGCATGTTTCCCGTGGTTAGAACTGTCTCTGCACAAAATGTCATTTTTCAAAGGAAAAAAGCCATTTAAAACTGACTCGCGGCTATAATGAATTGTCGGCTCCCGGCAATTGCAGGAGAATTCATTCATTAAAAAAAGGAAAAAAAAAGCGTGGGGGTCCCCCCAAATTCAATAACCAGACCCTTTAGGTCTGGTATGGATATTAAGGGGAACCCCGCCGTCAATTTAAAAAAAAAATGACGTGGGGTTCCCCCCAAATATCCATAACCAGACCCTTCGGGTCTGGTGTGGAATTTAAGGGGAACTCCACTCCAAATTAAAAAAAAAAATGGCGTGGAGTCCCCCCTAAAATCCACACCAGACCCCTTATCCGAGCACGTTGACCTGGCCGGCCGCAGAAAAGAGGGGGGGACAGAGCGCGGCCCCCCCCCCTCTCCTGAACCGCACCAGGCCACATGCCCTCAACATTGGGAGGGTGTTTTGGGGTGCCCCCCAAAACACCTTGTCCCCATGTTGATGAGGACAAGGGTCTCTTCCCCACAACCCTTGCCCGGTGGTTGTGGGGGTCTGCGGGCAGGAGGCTTATCGAAATCTGGAAGACCCCTTTAACAAAGGGGCCCCCCAGATCCCGGCCCCCCCCCTGTGTGAAATGGTAATGGGGTACCTTGTACCTCTACCATTTCACGAGAAAAAAAATGTAAAGGGTTAAAAAAGACAAGAGCCGGTTTTTGACAAGTCCTTTATTATCTTCTTTCTTCTTTTCTTCGGGTTTCTTCTTCCTCCTCCTTCTTCTTCCTCTGCTTCTGTCTTGGGTCTTCTATTCCCCGCATCTTGCCCGGCGTGTTCTTCCATCTTCTTTCCGCTGTCCTTCTCGTCCGCATCTTCTTCTCCTTCTTCTTCTTCGCCGGAGGCGCCGCTTCCAATTGAAATCCCCGCTGTCTGCCGGACCACGCCCCCCCCTCTGACGCCACGGGCAAGCTCTTAGGAGTGTGCTGCAAGTGCGTCCGAGGGGGGCGTGGTCACATGTCAGAGGGCGGGCAATTCAATTTGAAGCTCGTGCGCGGCTTTTTCTTTGCCAGAGTCGCCGCTTCCAATTGAATTGCCCGCTTTCTGGAACATGTGACCACGCCCCCCTCTGACGCACTGGCACCACACGGGGACTTTCCTAAGAGCTTGCCCGGGGCGTCAGAGGGGGGGCGTGGTCCGGCAGAAAGCGGGATTTCAATTGGAAGCGGCCGCTCCGGCGAAGAAGAAGAAGAAGGAGAAGATGCGGACGAGAAGGACAGCGGGAGGAACAGAAGATGGAAGAACACGCCGGGCAAGATGCGGGAATAGAAGACCCAAGACAGAAGCAGAGGAAGAAGAAGGAGGAGGAAGAAGAAACCCGAAGGAAAGAAGAAAGAAGATAATAAAGGACTTGTCAAAAACCGGCTCTTGTCTTTTTTAACCCTTTACATTTTTTTTTCTCGTGAAATGGTAGAGGTACAAGGTACCCCATTACCATTTCACACAGGGGGGGGGCCGGGATCTGGGGGGCCCCTTTGTTAAAGGGGTCTTCCAGATTTCGATAAGCCTTCCTGCCCGCAGACCCCCACAACCACCGGGCAAGGGTTGTGGGGAAGAGACCCTTGTCCTCATCAACATGGGGACAAGGTGTTTTGGGGGGCACCCCAAAACACCCTCCCAATGTTGAGGGCATGTGGCCTGGTGCGGTTCAGGAGAGGGGGGGGGCCGCGCTCTGTCCCCCCCTCTTTTCTGCGGCCGGCCAGGTCAACGTGCTCGGATAAGGGGTCTGGTGTGGATTTTAGGGGGGACTCCACGCCATTTATTTTTTACATTTGGGGTGGAGTTCCCCTTAAATTCCACACCAGACCCGAAGGGTCTGGTTATGGATATTTGGGGGGAACCCCACGTCATTTTTTTAATAAATTGACGGCGGGGTTCCCCTTAATATCCATACCAGACCTAAAGGGTCTGGTTATTGAATTTGGGGGGACACCCACGCTTTTTTTTCCCTTTTTTAATGAATGAATTCTCCTGCAATTGCCGGGAGCCGACAATTCATTATAGCCGCGAGTCAGTTTTAAATGGCTTTTTTTTTTTTTTTTTTTTTCAGAATGTCATTTTGTGCAAAGACATATTTCTAACCGCAGGAAAAGTGCATTTTATTCACCTGCTGAAATTCCCCCCCCCCCCATGGTACGAAATTTAAAATAATTATTCAAATGACGTGGGGGTCCCCCCAAATTCAATAACCAGACCCTTTAGGTCTGGTATGGATATTAAGGGAACCCCGCCGTCAATTTAAAAAAAAAATGGCGTGGAGTCCCCCCTAAAATCCACACCAGACCCCTTATCCGAGCACGTTGACCTGGCCGGCCCGCAGAAAAGAGGGGGGGACAGAGCGCGGCCCCCCCCCTCTCCTGAACCGCACCAGGCCACATGCCCTCAACATTGGGAGGGTGTTTTGGGGTGCCCCCCAAAACACCTTGTCCCCATGTTGATGAGGACAAGGGTCTCTTCCCCACAACCCTTGCCCGGTGGTTGTGGGGGTCTGCGGGCAGGAGGCTTATCGAAATCTGGAAGACCCCTTTAACAAAGGGGCCCCCCAGATCCCGGCCCCCCCCCTGTGTGAAATGGTAATGGGGTACCTTGTACCTCTACCATTTCACGAGAAAAAAAATGTAAAGGGTTAAAAAAGACAAGAGCCGGTTTTTGACAAGTCCTTTATTATCTTCTTTCTTCTTTTCTTCGGGTTTCTTCTTCCTCCTCCTTCTTCTTCCTCTGCTTCTGTCTTGGGTCTTCTATTCCCGCATCTTGCCCGGCGTGTTCTTCCATCTTCTGTTCCTCCCGCTGTCCTTCTCGTCCGCATCTTCTCCTTCTTCTTCTTCGCCGGAGCGGCCGCTTCCAATTGAAATCCCCGCTGTCTGCCGGACCACGCCCCCCCCCTCTGACGCCACGGGCAAGCTCTTAGGAAAGTCCCCGTGTGGTGCCAGTGCGTCAGAGGGGGGCGTGGTCACATGTTCCAGAAAGCGGGCAATTCAATTGGAAGCGGCGACTCTGGCAAAGAAAAAGCCGCGCACGAGCTTCAAATTGAATTGGCCGCCCTCTGACATGTGACCACGCCCCCCTCTGACGCACTTGGCAGCACACTCCTAAGAGCTTGCCCGTGGCGTCAGAGGGGGGGGCGTGGTCCGGCAGACAGCGGGGATTTCAATTGGAAGCGGCCGCTCCGGCGAAGAAGAAGAAGAAGGAGAAGATGCGGACGAGAAGGACAGCGGGAGGAACAGAAGATGGAAGAACACGCCGGGCAAGATGCGGGAATAGAAGACCCAAGACAGAAGCAGAGGAAGAAGAAGGAGGAGGAAGAAGAAACCCGAAGGAAAGAAGAAAGAAGATAATAAAGGACTTGTCAAAAACCGGCTCTTGTCTTTTTTTACACTGACACTTTTTTTTACTCGTGAAATGGTAGAGGTACAAGGTACCCCATTACCATTTCACACAGGGGGGGGGCGGGATCTGGGGGGCCCCTTTGTTAAAGGGGTCTTCCAGATTTCGATAAGCCTCCTGCCCGCAGACCCCCACAACCACCGGGCAAGGGTTGTGGGGAAGAGACCCTTGTCCTCATCAACATGGGGACAAGGTGTTTTGGGGGGCACCCCAAAACACCCTCCCAATGTTGAGGGCATGTGGCCTGGTGCGGTTCAGGAGAGGGGGGGGCCGCGCTCTGTCCCCCCCTCTTTTCTGCGGCCGGCCAGGTCAACGTGCTCGGATAAGGGGTCTGGTGTGGATTTTAGGGGGGACTCCACGCCATTTTTTTTTTAATTTGGGGTGGAGTTCCCCTTAAATTCCACACCAGACCCGAAGGGTCTGGTTATGGATATTTGGGGGGACCCCCACGTCATTTGAAATATTTTTTTTTTAATTTCGTACCATGGGGGGGGGGGGGGGGGGGGAATGTCAGCAGGTGAATAAAGCGCACTTTTCCTGCGGTTAGAAATATGTCTTTGCACAAAATGACATTCTGAAAAAAACAAATAATAAAAAAAAAGCCATTTAAAACTGACTCGCGGCTATAATGAATTGTCAGCTCCTGGAAATTGCAGGATAATTCATTCATAAAAAAACAAAATCAAAAAGCGTGGGGGTCCCCCCAAATTCAATAACCAGACCCTTTAGGTCTGATATGGATATTAAGGGGAACCCCGCCGTCAATTTATTAAAAAAATGACGTGGGGTTCCCCCCAAATATCCATAACCAGACCCTTCGGGTCTGGTGTGGAATTTAAGGGGAACTCCACCCCAAAAAAAAAAAAATGGCGTGGAGTCCCCCCTAAAATCCACACCAGACCCCTTATCCGAGCACGTTGACCTGGCCGGCCGCAGAAAAGAGGGGGGGACAGAGCGCGGCCCCCCCCCTCTCCTGAACCGCACCAGGCCACATGCCCTCAACATTGGGAGGGTGTTTTGGGGTGCCCCCCAAAACACCTTGTCCCCATGTTGATGAGGACAAGGGTCTCTTCCCCACAACCCTTGCCCGGTGGTTGTGGGGGTCTGCGGGCAGGAGGCTTATCGAAATCTGGAAGACCCCTTTAACAAAGGGGCCCCCCAGATCCCGGCCCCCCCCCTGTGTGAAATGGTAATGGGGTACCTTGTACCTCTACCATTTCACGAGAAAAAAAAATGTAAAGGGTTAAAAACGACAAGAGCCGGTTTTTGACAAGTCCTTTATTATCTTCTTTCTTCTTTCCTTCGGGTTTCTTCCTCCTCCTCCTTCTTCTTCCTCTGCTTCTGTCTTGGGTCTTCTATTCCCGCATCTTGCCCGGCGTGTTCTTCCATCTTCTTTCCGCTGTCCTTCTCGTCCGCATCTTCTCCTTCTTCTTCTTCTTCGCCGGAGCGGCCGCTTCCAATTGAAATCCCCGCTGTCTGCCGGACCACGCCCCCCCTCTGACGCCACGGGCAAGCTCTTAGGAAAGTCCCCGTGTGGTGCCAGTGCGTCAGAGGGGGGCGTGGTCACATGTTCCAGAAAGCGGGCAATTCAATTGGAAGCGGCGACTCCGGCAAAGAAAAAGCCGCGCACGAGCTTCAAATTGAATTGGCCGCCCTCTGACATGTGACCACGCCCCCCTCTGACGCACTTGCAGCACACTCCTAAGAGCTTGCCCGTGGCGTCAGAGGGGGGGGCGTGGTCCGGCAGACAGCGGGGATTTCAATTGGAAGCGGCGCCTCCGGCGAAGAAGAAGGAGAAGATGCGGACGAGAAGGACAGCGGAAGAAGATGGAAGAACACGCCGGGCAAGATGCGGGAATAGAAGACCCAAGACAGAAGCAGAGGAAGAAGAAGGAGGAGGAAGAAGAAACCCGAAGGAAAGAAGAAAGAAGATAATAAAGGACTTGTCAAAAACCGGCTCTTGTCGTTTTTAACCCTTTACATTTTTTTTCTCGTGAAATGGTAGAGGTACAAGGTACCCCATTACCATTTCACACAGGGGGGGGGCCGGGATCTGGGGGGCCCCTTTGTTAAAGGGGTCTTCCAGATTTCGATAAGCCTCCTGCCCGCAGACCCCCACAACCACCGGGCAAGGGTTGTGGGGAAGAGACCCTTGTCCTCATCAACATGGGGACAAGGTGTTTTGGGGGGCACCCCAAAACACCCTCCCAATGTTGAGGGCATGTGGCCTGGTGCGGTTCAGGAGAGGGGGGGGGCCGCGCTCTGTCCCCCCCTCTTTTCTGCGGCCGGCCAGGTCAACGTGCTCGGATAAGGGGTCTGGTGTGGATTTTAGGGGGGACTCCACGCCATTTTTTTTTTTAGTTGGAGTGGAGTTCCCCTTAAATTCCACACCAGACCTGAAGGGTCTGGTTATGGATATTTGGGGGGAACCCCACGTCATTTTTTTTAAAAATTGATGGCGGGTTCCCCTTAATATCCATACCAGACCTAAAGGGTCTGGTTATTGAATTTGGGGGACCCCCACGCTTTTTTTTTGGTGTTTTTAATGAATGAATTCTCCTGCAAATTCCAAGAGCTGACAATTCATTATAGCCGCGAGTCAGTTTTAAATGGCTTTTTTCCTTCAGAATGTCATTTTTCACATGCTGACATTACACCCAGGGCCGCCATCAGGGGGGTACAGGCAGTACACCTGCAGGGCCGCCATTAGGGGGTACAGGCATTACACCGCCCGGGGGTCCCCAGGGGCCCCCAGGGGCCCGGATGGGAACCACCCTAAAACAAAAAAAACTATTTTTTTTTTTTTTTTTTTGTTTAAGGGCTCCGAAGGTCCCCAGGGGCCCGGAGGCCACTAAGGGCCCCAGATGGCAAGCCCTTTTTTTTAAATAAAATATATATATTTAAAAAAAAATATATATTTTTTAAATATATTTGTTTTTTTTTTTTTTAAGGAAAGGGCCCAGAGGTCCCCAGGGCCCTGGAAGGCTACCCCCTTGTTTTTTAACTTTTTTTCGATAAATGTTATATTTAAAAAATATATATATATGTATTTTCTCTCTTTTGTATTTTTATTTGATAAAGAGCACAGAGGTCCCCAGGGCCCCGGATGGCTACCCCCCTTTTTTATATATATTTTTCTTTATTTCTTATTTCTGTCAAAATTTTTGTAAAGGCCCCCCCGCTCCTCAATTTGCGGCACCACCCCCCCCCCCGCTTCTCAATTTCATGCGGCAGCACCCCCCCCCCCGGTTCTCTGCTCCAGGGGGCCCATGCCTGAAGCTGTGTAAGGGGCCCCAAAATTCATGATGGCGGCCCTGTACACCTGTAAGGGGCCCGGGGTCCGGAGGTGCCCAGATGCCTGGAGGCCCCCCAGTGCCCCAGATGGTAACCCCCCTCTTTTTTTTTTTTGTATATATATTTGTTAGTTGGTTTTTGTAGGATTTTTTATTAAAGGGCCAATTTTTGGAATTTAATATTTTTTTGCAGTCTGGAGGTCCCCAGGGCCCCGGGTGGCAACCCCCCAAATTTTTTGTTATTAAAGGGCCAATGTTTTGGTTTAGGGGTCTGGAGGTCCCCAGTGGCCTGGTCCCCAGTGGCCCGGAGATCCCAGGGCTCCAGATGACAACCCCCCACCTTTACAAAAAAAAAAAAAAAAAAAAAACATATGATATATTTTTTGGTTATTTTTTAAACATATATATATATAATATAATTTTGAAAGCTCCCAGAGGGCCCCAGATGACAACCTTTTTGCTTCTAAAAATGTTATAAACATTTTCCCCAGGTTTGTTACTTTTTACTTTAATTTCTTTTTTAAAGTGTATTTTGTGCGTGAAGTCGAGAGAGAGGAGCTGGACTTGCAATCGCCATCCTTCTCCATGCCCCCGGTGGCAATGGTGGGTGTGAGGGGGCCTCCCACTCACCCACCTGCTACACTTGGGAGCCCGATGGGACAGAGGGACTCCCCCTATGAAGGAGTGTAGCCCACCCAGCCAGCCCTGTAGGTCCTTCGCCTCCCTTTATTTTAGGAGACCTCATGGCCAAAGTGTGTGCAAGTGTGGTGTTTTTTTTGGGGGGGGGGGGGTGGGCATACTAAGCACAGGCGTACCTTGCATAGCACACCCACCGGGAGCCGGGCTGACACACCACCAAACTCAATTCATATGTAGCCGAGACCGGGATCCGAACCCTTGGCTGCAGAGGTGAACGGCTTGTCAGCGCAGTGCCATTCACGTTGAGCCACCACAGCTCCCACCCAATGTTATTTTTTTTTTAGATTTTTGGTAGTTATTTTTTATTAAAGGGCCCAGAGCTCCCAAGGCAACCCCCTTTTTATTATTTTTTATATATGTAGATATTGTAATTTATTTTTCATTAAAGAGCCCAGAAGTTTCTTTTTATTAAAGGGCCCAGTGGTCCCCAGGGCCCCCGGATGGCTACCACCCTTTTTAATATATATTTTTCTATATGTATTTTTTAGTAAAGGAACCCCCCGCTTATCAAATTGCGGCAGCCCCCCCCCCTTCTTAATATCAGGCGGCACCCCCCCCCCCTATTCTCTGCTCCAGGGGGCCCATGCCTGAAGCTGTGTAAGGGGCCCCATAATTCCTGATGGCGCCCCTAATTGCCTCCCCCCCCCCATGGTACGAAATTTCAAGGAATTTTTCACTTTTATTGTTGCACTTTAACCACTTCCATACCGCGCCTATTCTGGCACTTCTCTCCTTCATGTAACAATTATATTTTCTTCCTTGAAACTTACTCAGGACCCCCAAACATTATATATATTTTATTAACAAACACCCTAGGGAATAAAGTGGCGGCCATTTTTTTCGGACACATTTCCAACAGTATTTGTGCCAAAAATTGTAAAACGTTTTTTTTTTTTTTTGGCTTTCCAAAAAAAAAAACCTGTTTCATGAATGACAAAATAAGAAAGCAGTAAAGCTAGGCCAATTTTTAGGGATAAGGTAAAAGATGATGTTACACCGAGTAAATAGATACCTAACTTGTCACGCTTTCATATTGCGCACACTCATGGAATGGCGCTAAACTTCGTTATTAAAAATCTCCATAGGCAACGCTTGACTTTTTTTCTCAGGTTACCACTTTTGAGTTACAGAGGAGGTCTAGTGCTAACATTATTGCTCTCGCTCTAACGCACGCTATGATACCTCACATGTGGGGTTTGAAGGATGTTTACATATGTGGGTGGGACTTGCATGCGTGTTCGCTTCTGAGTGCGAGCTACTAGGGACAGGAGCATTTAAATTCCTTTGTTATTTTATTTTTTTACTTAATATTTTATTTTTTGCACTTGTTTGTCCCTTTGTTTGTATTATTTTTCACTTTTCTTCCTATTACAAGGAATGTAAACATCCTTGTAATAGGACTAGTGTGTGACAGGTCCTCTTTATAGAGAAAGGCGGGGTCAATTAGACCCCACATCTGTCCTCCAGGCTGGAAATCATGGAATTGGTAAAAAAAAAACATCTCATGCTTTCAGCTGCAATCATGTTCGTTCAGCACAGTAGCGTAGTGTGTAGCATGTTCACCTAGCAGCAAAAGGGTTGCTGGTTCGAATCCCGCCCGTGACACTATCTGCCTGGAGTTTGCATGTTCTCCTCCCTGTGCGGGTTTCCTCCCACAATCTAAAAACATGCTGTAAATTGGATCCTGTCTAAATAAGCCCTAATGTGCAGTAGGAGATTTAGGTTTTGTGCTTCCCTAGGCCTGACCAAATTTTGGCACCCCCCTAATAGAAAAATGACCCACCCTTCCTGTCAAGGCCACACCCTGTTTTTTTATGACCCACCCAGGAATTTTCAGGGGACACACACAAGTTCTGTGGGGGGGGACTTGGGGGGCCCTTAATTTGCCTACTTTTTCGATCACTTCCTGTTTGGCTATGGGGCAGGAAGTGAAGGCCAATCTCCCCAAACGGACAGGGATAATACAAAATAAACTGACAGAGCTTCTAACCCCCCCCCCCCCCCCCCACCAACTCTATCCAAAATGAAAGAAATCCAAAAAATAAAAGTGATGATTATTGTTCCAGTTTAACCCCAAATTTCAGATCATTTTATTGAGAGGCTTAAGAAAATATAACCATGCCAATAGGCCAGGATCCAGCGTTGCTAATATGTATGAATGTGTGTTAGGGACCCCCACAAACACCACCCAATGTTAAATCAACTATTTTCATGTTTGTTTTGGGGATGCCTGCACCCCTGATAGGGTAAAAGACACCTCACAAATGTTGTCACTTTCTACTTAATTCATTCACTTCCTGCCACACAGCCAAACAGGAAGTGAGGGAAACACCTGAGTAATGTTTTGTTGGGGACACACAGATCAATATAAATAGTTTCCCATTTTGGAAATGGCATTTTGCTGTGTACACCCCAAATTAGTAGGAATCTTGGACTTTGGGTCCATTTACTAAAGGCAAATCCACTTTGCACTACAAGTGGACAAGCAAGGAAGAAAACTCAAAACTTGGCGGGATTGGAAGTAAAAACCATCAGTGCTTCCCTTCTGATTTTCATTGCCTACGCTTCTACTGCAGAGCGGCTTTGCCTTTACTAAACCCCAAAGTAACTAATCATTTGGGGTGTACACTGCAGTGCAATTTGCTTAATGGTGACACTAGTTAGATTGACCTGTGCCCCAAGAAAAGACCATTGGTAGGGTTTTAACCTCACTTCCTGTTCAGCTGTGTGACAGGAAGTGAAGCCAATTTTAGGAAAAGGACACAAAGCCCAACCTAAAAACACTAGCAGGGGTTCTAACACTCAATTGGCTTCCCTCAAACAACCCACAATTAGAATAGGATTGTCTTGTGCTAGTTTCAAGCACAGCGCTGTAAATCAGCACTTCAAGCCTGTCCAAAAAAACCACACCCCCCCCCCCCCCCCTCCAACAGGCCCTGTTTGCAGCTTTTCCTACATCTTGCACATGTGCTTTAAAAAGTCAGTCTGGACATCAGTTCTAGGAAACAATACTTACCGCTTTGTCCTTCCTTTTCTGGTGACTAAACATTTCATGCATACACACCAGGAAAGAGCTTAGAGACAAATCACACTTGATGGTTTAGCCCAAACTAGTTCAGCTGCAGCGGTTGAAATCCATAGCATGAAAAAAATATCACAAAACAAACTTCAAAATTTGAAAGTAATTTTATTGGTCCACAAAACAAGGAAAGCAAAAAAAAATTACAAATAAACACACCAAAAAATATATAAAAACACCTAAAAACAAAAAAGACCAACGTTTATTTCACAGTCATTGGAAAATAAATCATGCTTTTGAAATAACAGGATAGACCCACAGGATTAAAACATTAGTCATTAACATCTTTAGAAACAATTTAGGCAAAAATATGCTAGCAGAGAAAACATCAAAAAATACAAAACC